>OY754981.1:13404715-13997215 GCA_963576475.1 Molanna angustata
TTCTGTTTGTTTGATGGTCCTCTAAGTATGACAATAGTTTGATCAGAAAAAAAACGATCAAAGGCCTTTAAATCCCGTTAAAATAAACATTGTGCCCGTCCCGTAAAAGAACCAAGGTTTGTGGATTGTACTGTGGAGAAATAAAAAGATGAAGAATTAAAAAAATACGGAGGGAAGAAGAGGAAAAAGATGAAAATATTACAAAAATGTTTGGTTAAAGATAACAGAGTAGTTAATAAAATTCATGGATTTTAGGCAAGGTTATTAGGAAAATTTGGAAGGCAATTTATCTTGTAAAAATCATTGATACTAATTTTATATGGAAAAGGCACATCAATCAATTGAGAATCACAAATGTAAGGATGAGGATTAAAATATAATCTCACAGTTCTTGTGGGCTGAAGCTTGTGAGCTGCTTCAGGTTTACCCGAACACCTCCAGTTCACTCCACGGCTCTAAAAGTGTATTTTCCATTTGCTTCTGATAATCGAAAGGGTTACCTGGAGGCAAGAAGGAAATGGACTGGAGACACTCGCTCCTGGAAGGTCATTGCATCCCTGCATGAGGAATGTGAGATATGTGACTGTAGTACGTGCGAGTGAGACAGCGAGATTGGCGTAAGTATATTAGGAATGGTAGAAGTGCGCGCGCGACATTTGTCTGCACATCGTCTCACTGTAGTACTTATATTGTTTTTTATAGCCTTCATCGTATATTGTATTATATTGTATTCAAATATTATAGTGTAATAATTAATTTATTATGTATCAAAAGAATATACAGTTTTAATCATCACTCGACTCGAACTCCAGATTGAAGAAGATAAGACCAATTAAATGATATCAAAGGGAAAATAGATAGAATTGGAATCTGGAGTCGACAGATTTTATTATTTGAAAACAAACTTTTTTTGAAAATATAAAACGATTTTGATGACGTAATATTCGAACTTAGATAAATCTTGAGAAACGATATTCAGTAACGGACATTTAGACTCCAAGACGAGAAATAAAGGATTAGTTCGTTTGTAGTTTTACGATATCAAAATTTCCATGCAATTACCGATCCAACATCCAAATCATCATCAGCGTTACAAATGCCTGTAACGATTGTGATTTCTAGTGCTTTCCCAGAATAATTATTCATCTCTTGTAAAGCCTGTACACAAAATAATTTGTACTGAGTGGCTGAACGTAGACTATTTAGTATTCATGAAACAATGGCTCAGTAATCTTGCGCCTACATTGAAAATTATTCCTTTATCATAATGTATCGCTTCATTAGCATCTTAATTTGACAAAAATCCTTCATTAATACCTGTTATAATGCCCTTAGCATTAAATTAAACACTCAACTGCCTCTTTTAACTCTGGCAGCGTAATAAAATGTACATAGATATAACAGAGGATTATTATATCAACTAAAGTTATTCCGTTTCGAAAGTTTCAGTCATGTTAATTCATACACTCTTTATGTTTCATAATTAATTTTATAGCTTTACAATGTTATGCGTTGTTTGGAAAGCCGATAAGTTTTTTTATGGCAATGAAAGTCGAAAATGAATATAATTTAATATAGGCAGATGGTCCTTTATCTACATTACAGTCCATATTGGACACATAGATTCTCATAGTATCATTGACTATGAATAGTCTAATTCTTCTCCTCAGCAATTGTCCCACACGATAGTGGGGTCTGCTTTCTGCGTATTACGTTTTTGTATTCCTCGATTCAGCGCTTCCTCCGGGATAATTCCGTTACATAGTATATTCTGCCCTTCGTGGTTACAAGGTCCGCATGAAGGGTCCAAAGAAATTCCCTCGGACATCGTTGTAGAGTTTTCGTCGGAAAATTGACACGGAGAAGTCAGTGCATTCCAATAAGATATGCTCAGAAGTCTGTTCAGAGTTATCACAAAGCTGACATGAGGACGAATCGGATAAGTGAAAACGAAAGAGATAACTTTTGAAACTGCCGTGTCCAGTAAGCAATTTCGTGGTCCAAAAATCGGGAACAACCCAGAACCCTTGTAGCCACGAAAAGCATATTTAGGGCGCTCAAGACTTTCTGTCTTAAATTCGGTGTACTCTTATCTTCACTATCAGTGAACAGTGAGCCGGTTGTTTCCACATGATTAGCTATGTTTGGCACTTTATGTGCAGTGTCTGCAAGGTTTTAGAGTTCTTCAGACTCTTCGTATGTTCTTTATGTGTTTTTTCAGATTTTTGCAAGGGCCGGAGGCCAATATTAGTCCCCGTAAGCAGAACGGGTGGTGATGAGGGAAGAACAGTATATAAGAACAGTATATTCTGCCCTACCACGACTGAGCTTTGGTCTCCCTCTGGATCTTTTATCAGGCACATTTAAGTTTTTGGCTACGTCCCCTAATGGTTCCCTATATATTCTTGTGGTATTCTATTAACATGTCTGTACTTACCATTGCAAGAAAAAAAAAATCGCAAACCAATATTGGCACTGGCGTTCTATAAACATATTTATTTTTACCTTGTCTATAGTTGAACAAGTTAATAAAAAAAATGATGACATCCTCTTCTAACTTCATCACAATTATAAAAATAAAAACCGACTACAAAAACAGATTCAATGAAAACATAAAAACCGAAAGAAATTAAAACGATACAAATCCAGTAAAAAGTATATAATAATTGCCAGATTTAACTAAAAATTACGTCAATTTTACATCTAATACAACACATATTTATGACTATCACTTTTTGAAGTCGGTGTCGAACATTCCATGGAACTTACTAGACGGATAGTATGTATGTTGGTATTCAATTTTATAAAAATACCAATTTATTTACTTTATTTTATACCATCTAGATATTTATTACATTGAATCAAGGATCGGGAAATCAAGCACCTATAGGGCTTACGACCTGTCATCGGCATGTGATCACTAAACTTGATCACAGGTTGCTAGCCCTATAGCTGTCTGATTTCCCGGATCTCCTATAAATATATTAGATTCTTGCTTCGTCTCTGTTAAGTCATAAAAAGTTTTCAAACAAGAAAATCAAAAAAAAAATTGAGGATCCAATTTCAAAGAATTATTCACGTTGAAATAAAGAACAAGTGAATAAATAATAATAAATTGGGATAATTTTTATAGTGCGGTTTTTGTGATAACCTCACCTCAAGGGCGCTTTGAATATAACTATTACAGGTTTTTGTAAGACTCGCGGAAGAAGTGAGTTTTCAGGTGTTTCCTGAATAGTGTTAAGTTGTCGATTTGCCTCAGTTGGCCTCGGTGGTAGTTTATTCCACGAGGCTGGACCAGCCACAGCAAAAGCACGATCACCGAAGGATGTAGTGTTGACTCTAGAGTGAAGTTACAGAAAACTGAAATCGATTAAATAACGATATGATTAACGGCTTAATATTATGTAATCATGTATGCATAGCAGTCACAATTCAAGTACAGTAATACAAGATTAATTAATTTTATCAACATATAAAATTAATCATTTTCATAGGGAATACATAAATTATCTAAGTTTCAGAGCTCCTACTGGTCGGGATGTTTGTTCCAGTACAAACCATCCAGCTTAAAAAATGGTATAAGAAGTAAAATATGCTGAAATACTACTACCGACTTTGCATAATTATGTAGTAAGACTGAGTTTTACCGAGCCATTGGTAAGAATGGCGCACTGACAGTATCAGGCGTCGCTATATATCTCGGCTTACGAATAAAGCTTACTCCCTTCAGGAATCTCTATTTAGTTTACTGATGTGGGAACTCGTTCCGAACTCCTATGTTGGGATAAAATCGAAATGACATTCCAATCCTGTCCCAAGCACAAGTTTTTAACTTTTTTGGGACAGTACCTATTGAAAAAAAAAATTGTATTAATTTAAATATTTGTACTATGTGTATGTTCATATTATGTTACTCAATAAAAAATAAAAAAAATCAAACTATTAAATTTGCCAGGATCCATTTGTACCTATATTAGACAGGAACAAACCATCAAACTTTTACGTACAAACAAATTCAACAATCGAATATTTTTTATTATTGCATATGCGCAAACATTGGATTTTTTTCATTGGAAAATTGAATTGATAGGGATCTCATTAAAAACGCATAATTGGTGAACGTTGCGCAAGCGCATAAAGTGATCACGTAAACCAGACGATGACAGGTCGTAAGCCCTGTAGGTGCCTTGATTTCCCGGTTCTCCTACAGTAAATATTCCAACTTCGTCTCTATTGAGATAATTAAAAATCTGTTAAAAAATTCAACAATGACTATGGACGTAGGACCGACGATGTGTTGCTGCCCAAGGTCTGGAAATAAAAAAAAATAAATATATAAATAAAAAAAAAAATCTTCAGAAATCGCCTACATCAATTCATAGCGTCTGGAGAACATCATCTTACTGATGTGATCATTAAAACATTAGTTTAAAAATTATGTGTAGTACTAACTCAAGCAGAATAAACCACTTTTTAGTAAGTTGTGCCAATTTGTTTGAATAGTCCTTCAAAACTGCACTGCTTGTTATGCCGCACCCTGTAAAATATTCGATTTTTAACCATTTTTGATTCAATATTAAATACCACAAAGTATCCAATGATTCTTTAAATGATATTACTAGATTATTAATTATCGATTACCTGAACAATTTAACGATCAGATGAATATTAATATAATATCGTCTGCTTAGTGATAAATCGAATTTAATTACCAACATTCACAATTATAAGCATTTTTAATTCAAACTAATGGATGTTAATCTCGATGGATATTTTTATTACGACTTTCTCACTGGGAATTCTCGTATCCATAGAACCTAATTTACATATTTTTTATTACATCATATCAAAACCGAATGTCGTTAAGCATTAAAATATCTGATGATTATTTTAACAAATTGCACCTACATATAACACATGGTACCTAAAATAAATGTATTAATTCATACCATCACGACGTATCCCACAATATGGGGAAACTAGCGACAGAGAGGAAGCATGGCACATACGTGCATCCTCGAACAATAGCCTCGTTTCACTTAAAGGAACTACATTCAAAACGGGTGGTGAACCTCATTGCTGAACTATGTGAGATGTTATTTTGCTTGTAGTATTTTCGATAGCCAGAATCCTGAAAATAATGATTATAGAAAAGAGTGGAAGCACTATTCTAAGCCGAAGCTTCACAACATTCATAATGGGCGCCAGAAAAAGGACACGAAAAATTACCAATCTGATTTTTTCTATGGCCCTAAATGGCCCTATTTATATACTTTTCTTTCATAATGAACTGAATATAAAAAATAGAACAACGAAAGAAAACGATAATTCATAAAATGAAGCTATGTTAAAACCATGCGTACGGTTAGTAAAAGCACCGGCTTAGAATAGTGCTTCCATTCTTTTAAATAATTGTTTTCGAGTGTCCCGTAAGAGCCGGGTAATCGAAAATACAACAGGCAACAATAACATCTCACATAGTTCAGCAATGAGGTTCACCACCCATTCTGAATATAGTGCCTTTATTGGTGAAACGAGACTGGTGTGTGGGTATACATGGATGTATTGTTCTCCATTTTATAAGGCAATGTACACCCGGACACCTTTCGCTGGTTACCCCACACTGTGGGATATGCCGTGATGGTATGATGCCGTGATGGCTGTATTTAATTTTATAAATTTTATATAATATAACACAGAAATAGTTGAAAATCTTTGAATGGCAATAGGTATTTCAAATTATTTTACTGGATCCAATTAACAATATAACCGGAATTATCAAATTATTAACCGGCACTGAGTAGATCTCCGAAACGATGCCGTGATAGTTGGGAATCCACATCACAGGGGAATACCAACTCAGCGACATAAACATCTGAAGATATACAAAAAGGAATAAGAAGTGAAGTCTACAATACCTTCAAAATCAACTGATTTCTGATTAATCTACACATTTTATGAACATTTTTTTAAACACATTTAGTTTGAGTCTGGGTATGTCATACTATTCAGTCCATTTGATTCTGAGTCATACTTTTCAGTAGGTACATTTTAGAGGATCGAATCAATAATGTCTTTAAATTAACTGTTTTTACTCTCCACACTATGGAATAGGGGAGAGTCATGATTTCGCAAAATTTAAGCGTATTTTTTTTACATCAATTTCTCAATGGGTATCATGTAGAGAATGCACACTATGAGTTTCGTCGTGATGTGTTTGTGTGTATGGCGTATACGCTGTACGCCGTACGCCGTACGCCGTAGCATTTATCTTTTTTGTGTCCTCTCTACAGCCCAAACTATAAGTCTGATCGACTTCATATTAACATCATATGTGTAAAGTGCAAAGACCTAGAGCTGATTAGTTTTCCATAGACAACTTTTGATTTCTTCTCTATGAATTCATCATTTACGTTGTTTTTTTTTTGTGTCCTCTCTGCAGCCCAAACTATAAGTCCGATTGACTTCATATTGATATCACATGTGTTAAGTCCATAAACTTAGAGCTGATTAGTTTTCCATAGACAACGGTTCATTTTTTCCCAATGTTTCTTTATGATTTCATCTATTAAAACTGAAAAAATGCTCTCACGACCTGGAAATTAGAGATATTTTAATTTGGTTTCAACTATTTATACAACACCAAGAATCTTCATAAAATTGTATTCAAAGTTGGTCAATGTTAAAAGAAAAATATTCAACGGTTTCAAAAATTATATTTTATTTAATGGATATTTGTATGAAACTTATATGTAACAAGAGAATTTTTTTATATTTGGCAATGTTCAGTTCATTGATTTCATATTGATATAAGAATATTAATAGCTTGAACTTAGAACTGATTAGCTTTTCATAGATATCATAAAATTTCTTCATATGATATCACGTGTCAACATTGTCAAAATGCTCTAACGCTCTTTGAAACAAAATTTATCTGCTTTTTTTAAAATATTTCATACAACATAAGCAGTCTTCACTATACTGCATTAATAGTTTGTCTATCTTAACATAAAAATATACTATCGGAAGAAAATTTATATTCCTGTTAGTAACATTTAGTATGAATAAAAATGTAATTAGATAAATTTCTATTTATGGAAACGTTCAGTAATTTGATTTCATGTTATAATGTAAAGAGCTTGAACATAGAACTGATTAGCTTTCCATAAATAACAAAAAAATCTTCATATGATATCACCTGTCAAAATTTGGAAAATGCTCTCGCGTTCTTTAGAACAAAATTTATCTGCTTTTTTTAAAATATTTCATACAACATAAGCATTCTTCCCTATACTCAGTTAATAGTTTGTCTATCTTAACATAAAAATATACTATCGGAAGAAAATTTATATTCCTGATAGTAACATTTAGTATGAATAAAAATGTAATTAGATAAATTTCTATGTATGGAAAAGTTCAGTAATTTGATATCATGTTATAATGTAAAGAGCTTGAACATAGAACTGATTAGCTTTCCATAAATAACAAAAAAAATCTTCATATGATATCACCTGTCAAAATTTGGAAAATGCTCTCGCGTTCTTTAGAAAAAAATTTATCTGCTTTTTTTAAAATATTTCATACAACATAAGCATTCTTCACTATACTGCATTAATATTTTGTTTATCTTAACATAAAAATATACTATCGGAAGAAAATTTACATTCTTGATAGTAACATTTAGTATGAATAAAAATGTAATTAGATAAATTTCTATGTATGGAAAAGTTCAGTAATTTGATTTCATGTTATAATGTAAAAAGCTTGAACATAGAACTGATTAGCTTTCCATAAACAACAAAAAAAATCTTCATATGATATCACCTGTCAAAATTTGGAAAATGCTCTCGCGTTCTTTAGAACAAAATTTATCTGCTTTTTTTAAAATATTTCATACAACATAAGCATTCTTCACTATACTGCATTAATAGTTTGTTTATCTTAACATAAAAATATACTATCGGAAGAAAATTTACATTCCTGATAGTAACATTTAGTATGAATAAAAATGTAATTAGATAAATTTCTATGTATGGAAAAGTTCTGTAATTTGATTTCATGTTATAATGTAAAGAGCTTGAACATAGAACTGATTAGCTTTCCATAAATAACAAAAAAAATCTTCATATGATATCACCTGTCAAAATTTGGAAAATGCTCTCGCGTTCTTTAGAACAAAATTTATCTGCTTTTTTTTAAATATTTCATACAACATAAGCATTCTTCACTATACTGCATTAATAGTTTGTTTATCTTAACATAAAAATATACTATCGGAAGAAAATTTACATTCCTGATAGTAACATTTAGTATGAATAAAAATGTAATTAGATAAATTTCTATGTATGGAAAAGTTCAGTAATTTGATTTCATGTTATAATGTAAAGAGCTTGAACATAGAACTGATTAGCTTTCCATAAATAACAAAAAAAATCTTCATATGATATCACCTGTCAAAATTTGGAAAATGCTCTCGCGTTCTTTAGAACAAAATTTATCTGCTTTTTTTAAAATATTTCATACAACATAAGCATTCTTGACTATACTGCATTAATAGTTTGTTTATCTTAACATAAAAATATACTATCGGAAGAAAATTTACATTCCTGATAGTAACATTTAGTATGAATAAAAATGTAATTAGATAAATTTCTATGTATGGAAAAGTTCAGTAATTTGATTTCATGTTATAATGTAAAGAGCTTGAACATAGAACTGATTAGCTTTCCATAAATAACAAAAAAAATCTTCATATGATATCACCTGTCAAAATTTGGAAAATGCTCTCGCGTTCTTTAGAACAAAATTTATCTGATTTTTTTAAAATATTTCATACAACATAAGCATTCTTCCCTATACTGCATTAATAGTTTGTCTATCTTAACATAAAAATATACTATCGGAAGAAAATTTATATTCCTGATAGTAACATTTAGTATGAATAAAAATGTAATTAGATAAATTTCTATGTATGGAAAAGTTCAGTAATTTGATATCATGTTATAATGTAAAGAGCTTGAACATAGAACTGATTAGCTTTCCATAAATAACAAAAAAAATCTTCATATGATATCACCTGTCAAAATTTGGAAAATGCTCTTGCGTTCTTTAAAACAAAATTTATCTGCTTTTTTTAAAATATTTCATACAACATAAGCATTCTACACCATACTGCATTAAAAGTTTGTCTATCTTATCATAAAAATATACTATCGGAAGAAAAATTATATACTAGAAAAAACAGTTTATTATTATTACTCTCCACACTATGGAATAGGGGAGAGTCATGATTTCGCAAAATTTAAGCGTATTTTTTTTACATCAATTTCTCAATGGGTATCATGTAGAGAATGCACACTATGAGTTTCGTCGTGATGTGTTTGTGTGTATGGCGTATACGCTGTACGCCGTACGCCGTACGCCGTACGCCGTAGCATTTATCTTTTTTGTGTCCTCTCTACAGCCCAAACTATAAGTCTGATCGACTTCATATTAACATCATATGTGTAAAGTGCAAAGACCTAGAGCTGATTAGTTTTCCATAGACAACTTTTGATTTCTTCTCTATGAATTCATCATTTACGTTGTTTTTTTTTTGTGTCCTCTCTGCAGCCCAAACTATAAGTCCGATTGACTTCATATTGATATCACATGTGTTAAGTCCATAAACTTAGAGCTGATTAGTTTTCCATAGACAACGGTTCATTTTTTCCCAATGTTTCTTTATGATTTCATCTATTAAAACTGAAAAAATGCTCTCACGACCTGGAAATTAGAGATATTTTAATTTGGTTTCAACTATTTATACAACACCAAGAATCTTCATAAAATTGTATTCAAAGTTGGTCAATGTTAAAAGAAAAATATTCAACGGTTTCAAAAATTATATTTTATTTAATGGATATTTGTATGAAACTTATATGTAACAAGAGAATTTTTTTATATTTGGCAATGTTCAGTTCATTGATTTCATATTGATATAAGAATATTAATAGCTTGAACTTAGAACTGATTAGCTTTTCATAGATATCATAAAATTTCTTCATATGATATCACGTGTCAACATTGTCAAAATGCTCTAACGCTCTTTGAAACAAAATTTATCTGCTTTTTTTAAAATATTTCATACAACATAAGCAGTCTTCACTATACTGCATTAATAGTTTGTCTATCTTAACATAAAAATATACTATCGGAAGAAAATTTATATTCCTGTTAGTAACATTTAGTATGAATAAAAATGTAATTAGATAAATTTCTATTTATGGAAACGTTCAGTAATTTGATTTCATGTTATAATGTAAAGAGCTTGAACATAGAACTGATTAGCTTTCCATAAATAACAAAAAAAATCTTCATATGATATCACCTGTCAAAATTTGGAAAATGCTCTCGCGTTCTTTAGAACAAAATTTATCTGCTTTTTTTAAAATATTTCATACAACATAAGCATTCTTCACTATACTGCATTAATAGTTTGTTTATCTTAACATAAAAATATACTATCGGAAGAAAATTTACATTCTTGATAGTAACATTTAGTATGAATAAAAATGTAATTAGATAAATTTCTATGTATGGAAAAGTTCAGTAATTTGATTTCATGTTATAATGTAAAAAGCTTGAACATAGAACTGATTAGCTTTCCAAAAACAACAAAAAAAATCTTCATATGATATCACCTGTCAAAATTTGGAAAATGCTCTCGCGTTCTTTAGAACAAAATTTATCTGCTTTTTTTAAAATATTTCATACAACATAAGCATTCTTCACTATACTGCATTAATAGTTTGTTTATCTTAACATAAAAATATACTATCGGAAGAAAATTTACATTCCTGATAGTAACATTTAGTATGAATAAAAATGTAATAAGATAAATTTCTATGTATGGAAAAGTTCAGTAATTTGATTTCATGTTATAATGTAAAGAGCTTGAACATAGAACTGATTAGCTTTCCATAAATAACAAAAAAAATCTTCATATGATATCACCTGTCAAAATTTTGAAAATGCTCTCGCGTTCTTTAGAACAAAATTTATCTGCTTTTTTTAAAATATTTCATACAACATTAGCATTCTTCCCTATACTGCATTAATAGTTTGTCTATCTTAACATAAAAATATACTATCGGAAGAAAATTTATATTCCTGATAGTAACATTTAGTATGAATAAAAATGTAATTAGATAAATTTCTATGTATGGAAAAGTTCAGTAATTTGATATCATGTTATAATGTAAAGAGCTTGAACATAGAACTGATTAGCTTTCCATAAATAACAAAAAAAATCTTCATATGATATCACCTGTCAAAATTTGGAAAATGCTCTCGCGTTCTTTAGAACAAAATTTATCTGCTTTTTTTAAAATATTTCATACAACATAAGCATTCTTCACTATACTGCATTAATAGTTTGTTTATCTTAACATAAAAATATACTATCGGAAGAAAATTTACATTCTTGATAGTAACATTTAGTATGAATAAAAATGTAATTAGATAAATTTCTATGTATGGAAAAGTTCAGTAATTTGATTTCATGTTATAATGTAAAAAGCTTGAACATAGAACTGATTAGCTTTCCATAAACAACAAAAAAAATCTTCATATGATATCACCTGTCAAAATTTGGAAAATGCTCTCGCGTTCTTTAGAACAAAATTTATCTGCTTTTTTTAAAATATTTCATACAACATAAGCATTCTTCACTATACTGCATTAATAGTTTGTTTATCTTAATATAAAAATATACTATCGGAAGAAAATTTACATTCCTGATAGTAACATTTAGTATGAATAAAAATGTAATTAGATAAATTTCTATGTATGGAAAAGTTCTGTAATTTGATTTCATGTTATAATGTAAAGAGCTTGAACATAGAACTGATTAGCTTTCCATAAATAACAAAAAAAATCTTCATATGATATCACCTGTCAAAATTTGGAAAATGCTCTCGCGTTCTTTAGAACAAAATTTATCTGCTTTTTTTAAAATATTTCATACAACATAAGCATTCTTCACTATACTGCATTAATAGTTTGTTTATCTTAACATAAAAATATACTATCGGAAGAAAATTTACATTCCTGATAGTAACATTTAGTATGAATAAAAATGTAATTAGATAAATTTCTATGTATGGAAAAGTTCTGTAATTTGATTTCATGTTATAATGTAAAGAGCTTGAACATAGAACTGATTAGCTTTCCATAAATAACAAAAAAAATCTTCATATGATATCACCTGTCAAAATTTGGAAAATGCTCTCGCGTTCTTTAGAACAAAATTTATCTGCTTTTTTTAAAATATTTCATACAACATAAGCATTCTTCACTATACTGCATTAATAGTTTGTTTATCTTAACATAAAAATATACTATCGGAAGAAAATTTACATTCCTGATAGTAACATTTAGTATGAATAAAAATGTAATTAGATAAATTTCTATGTATGGAAAAGTTCAGTAATTTGATTTCATGTTATAATGTAAAGAGCTTGAACATAGAACTGATTAGCTTTCCATAAATAACAAAAAAATCTTCATATGATATCACCTGTCAAAATTTGGAAAATGCTCTCGCGTTCTTTAGAACAAAATTTATCTGCTTTTTTTAAAATATTTCATACAACATTAGCATTCTTCCCTATACTGCATTAATAGTTTGTCTATCTTAACATAAAAATATACTATCGGAAGAAAATTTATATTCCTGATAGTAACATTTAGTATGAATAAAAATGTAATTAGATAAATTTCTATGTATGGAAAAGTTCAGTAATTTGATATCATGTTATAATGTAAAGAGCTTGAACATAGAACTGATTAGCTTTCCATAAATAACAAAAAAAATCTTCATATGATATCACCTGTCAAAATTTGGAAAATGCTCTCGCGTTCTTTAGAACAAAATTTATCTGCTTTTTTTAAAATATTTCATACAACATAAGCATTCTTCACTATACTGCATTAATAGTTTGTTTATCTTAACATAAAAATATACTATCGGAAGAAAATTTACATTCTTGATAGTAACATTTAGTATGAATAAAAATGTAATTAGATAAATTTCTATGTATGGAAAAGTTCAGTAATTTGATTTCATGTTATAATGTAAAAAGCTTGAACATAGAACTGATTAGCTTTCCATAAACAACAAAAAAAATCTTCATATGATATCACCTGTCAAAATTTGGAAAATGCTCTCGCGTTCTTTAGAACAAAATTTATCTGCTTTTTTTAAAATATTTCATACAACATAAGCATTCTTCACTATACTGCATTAATAGTTTGTTTATCTTAATATAAAAATATACTATCGGAAGAAAATTTACATTCCTGATAGTAACATTTAGTATGAATAAAAATGTAATTAGATAAATTTCTATGTATGGAAAAGTTCTGTAATTTGATTTCATGTTATAATGTAAAGAGCTTGAACATAGAACTGATTAGCTTTCCATAAATAACAAAAAAAATCTTCATATGATATCACCTGTCAAAATTTGGAAAATGCTCTCGCGTTCTTTAGAACAAAATTTATCTGCTTTTTTTAAAATATTTCATACAACATAAGCATTCTTCACTATACTGCATTAATAGTTTGTTTATCTTAACATAAAAATATACTATCGGAAGAAAATTTACATTCCTGATAGTAACATTTAGTATGAATAAAAATGTAATTAGATAAATTTCTATGTATGGAAAAGTTCAGTAATTTGATTTCATGTTATAATGTAAAGAGCTTGAACATAGAACTGATTAGCTTTCCATAAATAACAAAAAAATCTTCATATGATATCACGTGTCAAAATTTTGAAAATTCTCTCGCGTTCTTTAAAACAAAATTTATCTGCTTTTTTTTATAATATTTCATACAACATAAGCATTCTTCACTATACGGCATTAATAGTTTGTCTATCTTAACATGAAAATATACTATCGTTAGAAAATTTATATTCCTGGTAGTAAAATTTAGAATGAATAAAATATTTCATTGTCAATATTTGTGGTGTGGAGAGTTTAGTGTTGGCCACAACCCACTCGTTTTGTTTTAATTCTACTTATTTAAACAACTAAGTTAAGTGACAGGATTATAATCTATATGAATTCATCTCTAAACACATTCAGTTTGAGTCTATGTCATACTATTTAGTCCTTTTGATTCTGAGTACATTTTACAGGATCGAATCATCAATACCCTTAAAATTAACTGATTTCTATTTAATCTACTCATTTAATCAACTTAGTTAAGTAACACAATTATAATCTATATGATTTTATATCTTAACACATTCAGTTTGAGCCCATGTCATACTATTCATTCCATTTCATTCTGAGTCATATTAATAAAATTAACAATACCTTTAAAATTAACTGATTTCTATTTAATCTACTCATTTTATCAACTTAGTTAAGTAACACAATTATAATCTATATGATTTTATATCTTAACACATTCAGTTTGAGCCCATGTCATACTATTCATTCCATTTCATTCTGAGTCATATTAATAAAATTAACAATACCTTTAAAATTAACTGATTTCTATTTAATCTACTCATTTAATCAACTTAGTTAAGTAACACAATTATAATCTATATGATTTTATATCTTAACACATTCAGTTTGAGCCCATGTCATACTATTCATTCCATTTCATTCTGAGTCATATTAATAAAATTAACAATACCTTTAAAATTAACTGATTTCTATTTAATCTACTCATTTAATCAACTTAGTTAAGTAACACAATTATAATCTATATGATTTTATATCTTAACACATTCAGTTTGAGCCCATGTCATACTATTCATTCCATTTCATTCTGAGTCATATTAATAAAATTAACAATACCTTTAAAATTAACTGATTTCTGATTTATCTACTCATTTAAACAACTTAGTTAAGTGACGGGATTATAATCTAAGTTAATTTATCTCGTTAGATTTATCCGTGGTGTCGTGAACAGCAAGTAGCTAAACACATTTAGTTTGATTCTGAGTCATACTATGTCAGTCCATTTGAAGTGATGCGCAGGCAATGACCGCCTCTGGTCACACCCCATACTGATATAACCGGACCGCTCCTGATGTGAGGGCTTACATAAATGTCGAGAACCAATATAAATTCACCCTAACCATCCTCAATTTTGATCCTTATCAGGAATCTTTCTATATTAAATACAGTTTTGACGTAATTTGATTAATATTTAATGTGTTTTTATTAAGACTGTCCTTCATAATGATGGTGCGTTCAATTCTTTAAACGCAGTACAATTTTTTAATAATGTAAAATTTATTCATTTTATATATTTTTTTCTATTTTGAAGATTGAATAAAAAAAAGGAATTTTAATAAGATAATAATGACAAAAGATATCATTTGTGTTTTTAGTGACTTGTTCGTTATCGGAATTAGACACAATGATTTAATTCTGCAAAGGCAGTAAAAATAATAGTGATTTTTTTTTCATTTTATGTAGGTATTTTTTGTTTTGCTATTCAGAAGATCGCTTAAAATAACTGAAATGAAAATGACAACAGAACATCACTAGTGTATTATAAAATGGATTTAGTTTAATGTGACAGTTCTGGTGAACACATTTATGCTGTTAATGATCATTAGAAACATTATCTAATGGGTCGATAGAGTCTTCAGTTAAAGGATTTTCCTATGACGGAGGAAGAGAGAGAGTTCCTGACAACTATCCATAGACGCAGAACCACATACTTTTGCCACAAACTCCGCGGTGATAAATATGCCCTTCTACAATTTAAATTGTAGGGAAACCTACGTTAGGAGCGGTACAAAAAAAAGAAGAAGAATAACTTTAATGTTCATTAAAATTTTGATTTGTCTTTGAAATCGAACCCGTTATATACTTAAATTTAAATTTATTTAAAAATAAGTTATAGAAGCGCATCATTCGTCGAATGATTTTTAATTAACTTCAAGCATAATATAATTTTAACCCTAATATAACTAGACGGCATGTCAATGTGAATGATATTTTAAAAATGCAAAGTAAGAAGTTTAAACAATTGACTAGCATGCATGAAACCTTGCATTTAATGGAGGTAAAGAACGTTTTGAAAGATAGAGGTGTGTAGTACTCGGGCCTAATGTCTACTCCGCAACAAATTAAAAAACATTTACAATAAAGAGTCAATAAAAATTTCAATAAACACAATTTGAATACATGATGTTAATTGTCTCACGACCCAGACTGAAAACGCAAGAGATATCTGTGACCCCTCAGAAAATCGATCCTGGGACCAGAATTCTCATATATCTACATATAACCACGAAATAATTCATAACGATGGTCAAATATTATTGAAATGAATATCTTAGTGTCAACCGCGTTTGAGTATTTTTATGTCAACTAGTTTCGGAGATGACACCGCTCCGAAACTCAAAATCGTAAAAATAAACGAATAAGCATAAATTTGAGAATATATGTGTGTTACCTACAAAACAAGCATTTCCATAATATGATAAGTAACTAACGTGGTTTTATTAAATGTATATTTTCAAAACTTTACCAACCCAAACGAACTTCTTTTCAACGAGATATCTTGAAACGGACCTGTGCTGAACCACTGGCCGCCCCGATAATTTGGTGTTTCTAGTAAATTGAGCAGCCCTTGACGTTGACCGATGACCGTGCGGAATTGTATATACGAGTATATATTGTATAAATTCACCCCCGGGGTTATAGAGGGCTGGCGAGAAGAGTTGGCGGATGGGGAGTGGAGAAAGAGATAGTGAGTGCAACACCCCTCAAGAAACTAAATTAACCCCAAGTGCCGGGGTTTCCCTCGTGACGCACAACAATCTCTTTAATTGAAAGATGACGACAGACCGATGCCGGATAGAATAATATTATTCTTATTTGCTTAACACATTACCAATGAGGATGCCTTTCTTTCTCAAATGAAAAAAAGGGAAAGTTCTCGAATGAAACTTCTTCTTGTAACTTGATATTTGTGACTACCCCGACCTCTTATTCGTTAAATATATTTTTTCCTTGTTCAATATCCATTGATACAATATTAGTCCATTGTTTTCGGGTGTCCCGTAAGAACCGGGTAATCGAAAATACATCTGGGGGGCATGTCTGGTCCGACCGGCGAAATCAAAACACTCGTGATTACCCATATCATTTATTTATTTATTTACTCTCAGAAAGCTACAGCTGTTAATTATATAATTTAAAATTCTGTTTTTAAATTTTAACATAGCCAAAAATGCTTTCTTCTATTTACATTTGTGACTCATACATACTTATCTCATACATATTTATCGATTGTTCAAGCTTTCCTTCTTTCAAAATATCATTATTCACGTGGTCATGACATCCTTTTTTGGGGTGACCCCTGCTTTTCACTCCATCTCTTACACGCATGTATATTTTTTTAGTCAGTCGTTCATTGTTCATTCTTTCAATATGCCGAAACCACCTCAATGCATTCACATTTATTTTACTTATAACATCCTTCTTTATCTTGCATTCTCTCGTTATGTCCTCATTTTTTATTCCATAATTACATCGTTCTATTACATACTATTCTTGGTGATCTCATTTCAACAGCATTTATTCTACTTTCATGCGTCTTTTGCCACGTCCATGTTTCACTGGCAAACGTCAAAGTAGACACTACAATTGTATTATGTACGGCAATTTAGGCATCCTTTTAGCTGCTTGGATCGGACATCACTGGTCTGTTTACTCCGTTTATTCTATAACCTGCCATAACTCTTCTTTCAATATCTTTATCAAGTCTTCCAATCCGTTGAAATATACTTCCGAAGTATAAATATTTTTTTACTTGTTCTAGGCATTCGTTGTCTATTTTTATCATACATGCAGTTATACCGAATATTGTTTTTTTTTTCAAATACCAATACCTTTGATTTAATCACATTCATTCTCAGTCCGTTCTGCAGGCATCCTTCACACACTTTGTTCACTAAATACTGTCTCATCCGCATATTCAGCAATTACCACTTTGTCATCAGCATTCATTAAATCACTAACGTTTACAGTATTTACTTCTAGGCCTATAATTTCATTATTTAATTTTGTAACGCAGTGATCAATATACTGATTGAACACCCACATTATTTGTAAGTATCTTTAATGCCTACAAATGTTTCAGACAAGTTAATTTCATCCTGTGTGTGAAAATGTCAAACTGACTTTAATAGAACCTGTCAGAGATTCGATAATACAGATGTCCATTGTTTAAAATATGCAGAGCTCGATAAGTGGGTGACAATTTTATAAAACATAATTGAAAACCTATGATGGTTGAAAAGTTTGAGGAAAAGGTGACAGACGATCCGCTACACAGTATGGAATAAAAACTGATTTTATAGGTTTGCAGCGAATAGGTTTATTCGTCGCAAATACATCTAGTTGTATTGTATTTTGCACATCGACGAGGTCAGTAACCTACCGGGATATTAACAATATTTGGCCATTGACCCGGCACGTACTCATTTAACCACCTTCCTGGTATAAAAGGCCATGTAGCGCTCGACACTTCATCGTAATTTCCAACATCTACCGTAAAAGTTTACATTTCGAAATTGCTCAATTTTTAATCATATTTATTTGTTTTGAATAATGTGAAAGTTTATATTGTGATATAAATATATTAAATATTTAATTGTGAATTGTTAATATACGTACCTATAAAAAAAGCCTTTCTTTCGTGCTATTTCTATTACAAGCTTTAATATAGCGACAGGCTAAATTAATTCCCCACATGGCTTAAGGTTATTTTAAATATGATGAGATATTTCTGTTTACTCAAATTGGGCTGTGTACGGGTGAAATGAAGTCACCCGTTTTCTTTCGCTTGGCCAGCTCTGCATATTATCTCAATAAAAAAGAAACATAAAACTTTTCATACAATCACTCTTTAATGTGTTAAGTTTTATTTTTTTACATATTTCACGTAGATACACCGACATATCTTTAAAAACGCTTAAACTTTAGCGTGCTTCCTTTTCAATTCAAGGAAAAAAAATATTATGTCCTTCTTAGTTTCTTTGAAAATTTAGAATCTGACGGTTATTATAGTCGCTAAACTTTTTTTTAATATTCAAACTTCTTCACGCATAAACTTGAAAGTTTTATTGAATCTTATGGCTCCCTTATAATATTTAAACTATAACTTTCAGGAAAGATTTCCAAAGTTTAGGCTTGAATAATTTATCAACGTACTTTAATACTGTTGATAAATAAAGGATCAAAGGAAATAAAAAATAGGACGTTATAAAATCTATTCAGTCGACTTTTTATATTCGTGTCTCGAAATGATTTACATGAAAGTTTTAATTTATGCCGAATTATTAAAGGGGGGAACTGCTGTCAACGTACCTATTTTTCAATTTGATATTCCATCATTATTTCTTGTCAAATCGTTTTTAAAAAAATAATTTAGATAGCTTGGGTTTTTATATTTTTGATAATGTTCTGTATAAATTCTTGTAGAAAAATAATGACATACCCCGATTTTCAACGTGTAAATTAGGTAAATTTAAAAGAAAACAAAAATATCTAGAAAAATATTAGTGACGTTGCATTATTAATTCTTCAGGTTTAGTAAATAAACCTAAAAAACATTTATTTTCCATTCAGCGCCATTACGAAATAAAAGTTTTTTTCGTTTATTAACTTAACCTGATGCATTAATGCAATGTTACATCGTATTTTTCCATATATTTTGATCTTCTTTAATTTATAAAAAAATGTAATGCTCTATACCTGATAGTTTTTAAGAAATTTAGGATAAATTTCAAAAATCGGGGTATGCTTATTATTTTCCTACAAGAATATATACAGAAGATAATTAAAAAGTGAATGTATATTTTTCTTTATTAATATCCAAATTAACTAGGTTATTTTTTTCAAAATGATTCGTTTTGTAAAAAATATAAGATACCTACATACACTACATGTTTATGTATATCATGATAACTCTAATCAACTTTCTAATCTGTATGAAATAGTTTTTATTTATTTAGTTTAGTTACTTGATAAAATGTAAATACAAATTATCCCTTTCTCTTGTAAAATATTATAATAATATGTACACTGCTAGCCCAATAACTGATATACCTATTTGGGCAGCAGTATTTTTAATGACGCGTATGTAAATGGTGTGTTAAGGAATAAATAAATTTAATAAATATCAATTACATAGTCGTTTCATCATTTTTTAGACGACCCATAGGTAGTTCTTGTTTTATTCCTGACTTCTAAATATATTTTCTTCATTCATTCTTCCCTAATCTTAATGTATCTTACATTTTTTTTAATTTTTCTATTCTTTGTTTCTTTCGCTGCATACATTATCATAATATTTCGAATTATTTTTATATGTGTAAACAGCACCATCTTTTGCCTCTTTACAAACGTCGTGACACTGCTAACATGGTCTACCTGCTAAAAATCTTAAAAAGTCAAATAGACTGCCCCGATCTACTTAACAAAATATATTTATTTATTTATTTGAATCTTCTTGTACATACAATTTGTACACTGCGGGTTATATCTTAAGGTGCCTACTCAATCGCGACGCCAAAATCCCATATTCTCGTTAGAACAAGTATCCACTAATTTTATCGACAAAATTCATTTCTTTGGCGTGTTTGTAACAATATAAATAATTCAATACTTAACTCACCAGAATTTGACGTATTCCAGTGTAGTATTACAGGGACGAGAAATTTATTTATTTATTTTTATTTATTTAATTATATTTACGGCTTGAAAGCCTATTTACCATAACACCACATTATTAACAGTACATAACACCAGTTATAAATACAACAATAACATAAGTACCTACAACACATTTAGTTCAGCAATACATTATATCAGTTAAGAAACATCAATAAAGATAACAATAACATATTGTAAATCAGAAAGAAATCAAATTTAAAATTCGGCGATACATAATATCTGTTATGAAATACATATAATGTTAAAAATTGAACAGTACACAACACAGTTATAAATACAATAATAACATAAGTATAACACATTAAGTTCAGCAATACATTATATCAGTTAAGAAACATCAATAAAGATAACAATAACATATTGTAAATCAGAAAGAAATCAAATTTAAAATTCGGCGATACATAATATCTGTTATGAAATATAATGTTAAAAATTGAACAGTACACAACACAGTTATAAATGCAATAATAACATAAGTATAACACATTAAGTTCAGCAATACATTATATCAGTTAAGAAACATCAATAAAGACAAAATACAAAAACAAAATAAAAACCCAAACATAACGATTACTATGATAAGTCATGAGTTAAGAGAAAGAAAATGTACTATTTTAGATTTGAAAGTAGAAAAATCGTCGGCAAAAAAGAAATGTTCTTTATTTGTGAATATGAACTTTTTTAATGCAATTTAATATTTTCAAGTAATATTATGTTTACCTCGGCTGCAGGATGAAACTTTATCTATTACAGAAACACAATATATTGTGATGTTGTATTTTTCATCCTGCAACTGATGGTATGGCCTATCAGCGGAGACTTATAATTGGCTGTTTAATTATTATCTTAAATGTAAAACTGAAATGTATAGCTGTTAGTCTCCCAAAAAAATTGTAAATAAATAAATAAATATAGGTACTCGAAAAAAAAATTACATATGGTTTTTTTCTAATATTTAGATAAACCACATACTTTGTTGTTAGGTAATTTCAATCGATTTTTTTCAAATTACAATTCGCGTTATTTCCTTGTGCGGAAGGTTAAGGCGGGTATTCTTTGGAAGCAATTCATTATGTTTCTTCGTGTTCTTGTAAAACTCGGTTCACGAGTCACAGATGTTAATGTCAAACCCAGGTGTTTAATTTCACCACCCATTATCCTAAGATCACAGAGTCACGCGGTTATATATAAATATATCGATACATACATACCTATATCGTGTCAACTACTAGGTACGTGTTAAATGTACCAACTGTATCTGTATACCATGTTTTATTTTTACATTGATATTTTTCGTACACATTCTTGAAATAGTTCAAAACAACACTTTTTGGCCTTCGTGGCTCAGTTCGTGAGGTATCTGACTGCTGATCCAAGGTCCCAGGTTGGGTTCTATTCCCGGTAGAGACACAGTTTTAATAGTGTTTTCAGTCTGGATATGTGAGACGATAAATATCGTAAGTCTCCAGAATGTGGCAACTTGTTATTGGGTGCGTATAAAATAACTATATTACATAGCACCTGTTAGTTTCTTGAGAAGCTATATAAAATAAACACTTATGTCACACTGTAAAATTAATCTTAGGAAAAACTTTTTTACTCTCCGGGCCACCTCCAATTTTAACAACCTGCTGCGAAAAAGCTCAACTTTGCTCTGATAACATAACTCAAAATTCCACTCTCTAGTATATACATATATGTATGTGTCAACCTAAAGGTTGCAACACCTTTTTCGTTAAGCCTTAAGTACGTTAGAATTCCATGTTATGATTCTAGAATATAATCTTCTTTGTACTCTTCCTTGTATGTTCTACGTATGACCTTATCATTTTGTTTTTCTCATTTGTTAAAAATTGTATGTAAAACTGTAAAAATCTCTTGACATGATGTCCTGTTATCATGTACCGTAGTCTATCATTTACTGTTTTTTTCCTTTGTTCTTAATCTCATACTTTGTTATTATATTCCACTGTACTGTTGGATATCGAAAATAAAAAAAATAAATAAAATAAAAAAAATTGATGAAATACCTAATGATCTACAAATCAGAATTTGTTTAACAAATCTGACCTAGTTTATAGTATACTAACCAATGATATTTTATGTATACATAGACACGTTAAATTAAAACAAAACGCTCTGCAAAAATGGTATACGTTAAGAGGACATATAACGCTAAACTTAGTGACTGAAATCATAATAATATATTTAAACCGCCCAATGCACTATGAAGTTACGCGTTAGTAAGGGTAAATATCGCGTGCGCTTAAAAAGGTTTATACGTGATTTAAATTATCGGAAACCCCAAATTTGTTGATTTTTTGCATTTTAAGAACAAACCTTAGTTGAAATGAAAAAACTTTATCGGTCGTTCACTTTGATTTTATGCACTTTTTAAGCGTATAAAAGATTTATTTCTCTACGACTCATGGCTATGGAGTAATTTAACAAAAATGCTGTAAAAAAGGATATTTTTAATCACTTATTTATGGGAATTTAGGCTGAATTTTAAAATTGTGTGACGAACATTCGCTAGAGAAATGTTGAAAAGACTTATACTAATTTTTCTAGAAACACACTGTTTAACATATTTGAGGGATTTGATTTGAAATTGAAGTGTTTAGGTTTATATGGCCCCTTAAGGAATTCTTACATCACCAAGAAAGAACACGGAAAAACGAAAAACATTGTGGGTGAGAAAGAGAGAATACAGCATTAAATAAACAGACACACACTGCAGACATATTGTCTCTTTTACTCCCGTGTAATCAGATTATATTTTTTACAAAATGACTTCGAAAGAGGCGAAGTTATTTTAAGTTTGGTTATGGATATGCGAAGAAGCGAATCTCCTTCTGCATTCACAAGCAAATGGGACTTGACGCGTATTTAAAATTTGTAGCAAAATGTTAATTTTATTACAATCAGTTGAAGAAGTATATTTTTTAGGCTCGTGACGACAGCGGCGTCCTCACAAGGTAGATTTTGTAAATATGCTGACTTGACATATCTTTCCCTCTCGTTTACTCAAAATTATAGGTCATAATTATGGACAAATCTACATAAATATATTAATTATCGAATAAATATGCAACATGAAATGCTACATATATTTAGTTGGTCCCTCACAGTTATAGTGTAATTTTTAAAGGTTTTTTTTTTTAATAAAAAAAATGAAAATGTCCTTGTTAAACAAGTATATATATGTACATCTTCCTACGTTCCCTAAAATAAGCAAATAAATGCTTGTGCTATAGGTGAACGAAATCGGTCGAGACAGGATTCGAACTCGCGACCACTGGATTACTAACCCAGCGCGCTAACCGCTCTGCCACCGACCCATCTATCTAGGTTTTCGTTATACAAAATGGAATTTTCACTACGGCAAAACGTCCAAACACAACAACATCTTGCGTGTAACTAAAGTGCAGTAAGAACTATGTGAGGCATGTGCCTTACTTATTGCTTACCGTATTTAAGGAATAGCCACGTAGGCATCTATTATTTTTATATATAATTGATACTAACGCGTTTCACCCTTAAGAAACATCTTCTGAATAAAATAATGGGAATATTAAAATGCAATAAAATATCATCCGTCAAAAAATGCTCGTTCATTCATACCATCGAGACATATCCCACAATGTGGGGTAACCTACAACAGGTGTGCGGGTGTACATAACCTTACCAAAGGAAGCACAACACATGCGTGTATACCCACAAACCAGTCTCGTCTCGTCTAAGGAAGGCACAACATTTGGATAGTGAACCTCATTACTGAACTATGTGAGATGTTTTTGTTGCCTGTTGCATTTTCGATTACCCGGCTCTTACGGGACACTCGAAAAAAATATCAAAAAAGATTGGAAGCACCATTCTAAGCCGGTGTCTCACAGCTTGTTTTAATTAATTTAATTAATTGTCGACAAAAAATTTTTTTTTTTGGTATATGGATAGTAATTTAATGGACTGTGTTTTGTTACTTGATATATTATGTATAAGTAAAATATACGTAGAGCGAATTACGTCAATAGTTCAGGGGGGCAAGTCTGGTCCGACCGGCGAAATCAAAACCCTAGTGATTACCCATATCATGGATATAATAATCATAATATGGAGTTCTATGACATCTAAAGATATTATAGAACTCCATATAATAATTATATCCATGATATGGGTAATCGTGAGGGTTTTGATTTCGCTGGTCGGACCAGACATGCCCCCCAGGTTAGTAATAACATTTTAATATTCGTGATAAAAATATTAAGTAAGTACCTACATGTCTTTCAGTTTTGTACTGACTTTTTAAAAAAATATTAATACTAAGTTAGTTTTAAATTTCAACATGATAATTGTTAAAAAAATATTCCTTTTTACAAGAATAACATTTCGCCTGGTAAAAGCGTTTTCAACCTTTAAGGTATAGCATAAAATCATTCCTTAAAATATTCTCAAGAAATATTATATATTCCTATATGTTGTATGTTCTTGTTTCATATTTTGATTATTTCATTTTCTGCCAGTTTACTAAATGAAACAAAGCATTTGTCTATGTATAAACTCAATACAATTTATCAATAAAACGTTTATAAGTAGTTGGTACGTCTACCACATGTACCTATATTTCAGCACGTGCTGTTATGCTAATCGTATTATATCACCAAATGAACACCATTCAAACCTAAAGACAATAGTGGTGTTCTACCTTTGATATTCTCGGTGAATAGTGTTGTCGTCGGTACATGATTACCTACCTCTTTCAATACAATACATTTAATAATTAAACCTATCACGTTTGTACTTAAATTAATATTTATCAACGAATCCCCTGCAAATAATATTCTCAAGACTTTTTGTAAAGTATATTATATAATTAGGAAAACGTTTTACATTTCATCAATAGCAGAGAAACTCATGATTAAGATTTGATTCAGACTCTAAAATAATTTACATTAAAAATAATAAATAAATTATGTTAATTTATACATACAATAATTAATGACAACTTAATTCTTAATTTTGGTCTCAACGAATTTTTATAATTTAATGTAGATTAATACAAAAGAATTTGTAAGGATCTGCAAGGACAGAAGAATATGTAATAGAACGATGTAATATGGCTGGGTCGGAAATGAGGACATTTAATTTTATTATTTAGTAAAAATAATGTACCTACATTAAAAATAATAAAAAAATAACATTTCATAATTAATTCTTAAATTATAGTAATATAGAGATATAAACTTATGGAATTTTCTTATGGAATGGAAACATCGTTCTTACAAAACGAATTATGCACAAGCTGATAGTATCACAGAGAGCTATGGAGAGAAAGTTGCTAGATATTTCAATAAGGGACAGAATTCAGAATGTCATGTTAAGATAAAGAATCAAAGTAGCCGATGAAGCTGAAAGGGTCGCTAGTCTTAAGTGGAGCTGGGCTAATAGGCATATTGCCAGATGCCAGGATTCACGATGGACCAAAAAGATCATAGAATGGCGACCGAGAACAATCCGAAGAGGTGTCGGCAGACCCCAGGCAAGGTGGTCTAATGACATCAAGAAATGTGCCGGAGGGAGATGGAGATGGCAGTGTGTCCAAGATAGGGAGTTGTGGAGGATCAAGTGGGAGGCCTATGTCCAATAATGGAAAAAAAAGGCTGAAGAAGAATAGATATATTCATCTCTCAGTAGAGGTCGGATCTCGTGTTCGAGGGAGGAGCATAGTCATAATCTTCATTCGTTTTTGGGTGAAGTCGAAGTAAACAGGCGTCAGATTTCGCAGCAGAAAGCTAACGCTTTGCAAAACCACACACTCTGTGCACCGTCACCACTCCCACGATTCAAAAACCGCTATAACACATTTAATCACAATTTAATCAATTCACCAACACACATGAGATAAAACTATTATCACTTATATTAATCTATCATTGGATGTGGTTATAATTGTTTATATATTTTATTACTGATTTCTTAAACAATCTGTAATGACATAAGGAAAGAATGTAAGATGCAAGAATTTGTTGGTAATGTAACAATGTTTGTGACCACGTGGGGATAGTAAATGTGGTATTACAGACAGGAATGGAATAAGAGGTCGAGGCCGTCCAAGGAAGGGATAGCACGTCCATGTGAACGGTATTTTGAAAGACGGAAATGTTAGAAGCGTGAACAATAAACGAACATATATAAGATGATGTATGAATGACGACGACGCGACGTGTGTTTAGTTAGAAATATGTGTCGTTCGAATCTCTCTGCCTACCCCGTGAGGTTCATGGCGTGATGGAATGTATGTTTGTATGTTTTAATACTGGTAGATGTGTGCCTCCTGTGTTGATTTCAAAAGAGCCGCACAAGACAGGGAAGAATGGAAGAATAGAATTGAAGAAATTGTTGCAAATCAATTCCAGGATTGAAACCATAGAAGAGGAGTATAATAACCAAAAAGCATATAAAAAAGTTGAAAAATAACAAGTTTTCACAGTATGAATAATTATAAAAAAAACAAGACAATATTCCAATTTACACAAAAATACAAAGAATGCACGAATATTTTAAACGAACTTGTCCTTTATGTATTCAACACCTAGGCGACGAAAAGCGGCAAGACCAGATGCTTACTTCACACATTCTGTCAAATCAATAAACAGTAGAAAACCTTTGTAATGCACATTATTTATGGTATAGCTTGAAATTCTGATCAGAGTTATGGCAATTCTGGCAATCGTTTATAAATATTTAGTATGGCCATATTTATTTTATTTTTCGAATTTATGTAGAGCAAGTGCATAAATTCGAAAAGCATGTGCATAAGGCAACCTGTTCCGACCGACCCGAGAACCGCGAAACTTGAAATGTAAATTTGGTATAATAGAATAATTTACAGTGTTATTTATAAAAATAAATTTGGTTCAATTGAACCCGGTTCAAAGTTTTATTCTGAAATTCAAATATTTTTATATAAGAATTATTTATTCTTATATGAGAATATTTGAATTTCAGAATAAGACTTTGAACCGGGTTCAATTGAACCAAATTTATTTTTATAAATAACACTGTTACAGTGTTTATGTAAGAAATAATACAACATCAAAAGATACAAAGGAAAATATATTGTTAATAGTAATGAAAAGAAAGAGGGAGTATAAAAATTACTCAGTAATCTAGTAAAGTCTAAAATAACCAAGTGAAACTTTCACGTAAACCTGCCAATGACAGGTCGTAAGCCCAACAGGTGTCTGATTTTCCGGTTCTCCTATAAATATATATTCTTGCTTCGTCTCTTTGATGCTGACTTCGTCTTTCATGATGCTGGCTTAAGCTAGGATGAAGCTGTCCATCTGGCGCAAGATAGAGAGACTTGGAGAAATGGCGTCCACATGCTCCACACTGGGAGCGAACGTGGATTAAGTAAGAAGTAAGTAAGTAAGCTTCGTCTCTATTGAGACCTTAACATTTGTTTTTTTTTTCAACTTCTTCTTCAGCCTATTTCCATCCACTCCTGAACAAAAGCTTCCTCCACTTGACACCACGTCGTCTGGTCCTGTACAGTCTGCATCCAGGACGTGCCAGCATGTCGTTGTAGGCACATCATCCCTCCACCTTAGCTGCTTAACCTAGTCCAATCTTTCTAGTGAGTTCAGATGTCTGGTTTTCTTTCTCCAGTCGAATGCTATGACGCAGGTATATAATATATTCTTGGACATTCTCCATGTTGCTGCCCACAACCCTAAACTGTAAGTCGCTACTACCACCACCCGCTCTGCATATGGAGACTACACGGGCCCTTCACAGACAAAAAATGCATAGCAACAAAAGTAGCTCATGTATCCTTCTAGATTGACAATCTCGGCACCATAGTGCATAAAGAACAATGGACGAATGTGAATGGAGGATTCACACTCATGGGCTGCCATTGGCTTCAGATCTTTTTAAATGAAAACATCAGAGTTGTGACCAAGATATTTGTAAAAAAATAGCTTAATGGGAATCTATCAATAGACCAATATCGTTTCTCGGCCTGTTGCCTAAGATCAAAGTGTTGTCTTAAGTCTTTTGTGTCCATTAATTATGTTTTTTCCAGTTTCATACATAGTCCCACATTCTTGGAGACCTAATTTATCTGTAAAATTTAAGCCAGCTCTTGAGGGTTGTTGCTAACCAGGGGGGCAAGTCTGGTGCAACCGGCGAAATCAAAACCCTCACGATTACTCATATCATGGATATAATTATTATATGGAGTTCTACAATATCTTTAGATGTCATAGAACTCCATATGATAATTATATCCATGATATGGGTAATAACTAGGGTTTTGATTTCGCCGGTCGGACCAGACTTGCCACCCTGGACACACCATATTTTTCTTTTAACTATCTTCAGTAAATTTGGAAGATATATATGTTTTCGAAGTGTATTGAAGTGAGAACAATAACAACTTTCCATGAAATGCAAATGCGTGAAATAAAAATTTAATATTGCGAAACTCAGATTCTATTTTCAATATTTTCGCCACGTGATATATATTCGGTTGAATAATTATATTTATTTTCCTGGTATCATTTACCCTCGACGTTTGAATATATCAACAAACGACATTTATTTAAATTTTTGAGCAGCAACAGACCCTTTGCTTGTCAATCTTTCTCTTCTACTTTACTAAGCCCACATATTGGTTTTTTCATACTGTCATATTTTTCTCTCTAACACCCACTACACGTATTGTTGGAATTTCATCGATGTTGACTTTTCTTGGATGGAATTTGATATTATAAAAATACGTTTATCAAGGAGAATATATATCAATATATATATTTCATCGATTTATTGTTCAATTTTCATTCGTGCTCCCAAAAGCATTTATGGATAGGTCGCAAATACTAAATTATATCATCTTGAAAGTATTTACATAACGAAAACATTCATAAGCATATCAATATTAAAAAAAAAACAAGGTACACTGTAATTTATTTTAAATATAATCATTCCGATACATCACGTCCATAATGAAGAGAACAATGCATCTTTTCCTTCGTTTAGTAGACTTTTTGGTCTGTAATTCAAAACTGTGCCTCCTGAGATTTTTTTTTAACATGTCTACGTAGGGGACACCAGCTATTGGGATTTGGGTCCATTTTACTCTTCCGAAGAAGCGCACTACGTAGCGTTGGAAGGGGTTTGCAATCTAGAAAAGAGATTATTAATTCGGATTTTAAAAAGACCCGGGTTGTACAAAGGTGGAAACACAGAATTCGGTAGATCGTTCCACAGTCGGGCTGCTGTATTAATAAAGGAGTTCGAGAAGCGACTTGTTCGTATATGTTGAAGGTCCACTATGAATGGGTGAGATGAAGAAGTCCAACTATCCTTCCATCTCTTGAGTGATTGGTCCGGGTAGACGGCGACCAGAATGGATTTCATTTGCTGCTATATAAGCAAGTATGTCACTGTCCATTCTGGCTACGTGGTCCCTCCAATGTCTTCTTCTGGTCTACTCCACCGAACGATGTCCTCTGTTCCACATGTTTTTCTCATTTCAACATTGCGACTACGACCAATGCGCAATTTGAAAATTATTAAAGAGATCTTAATAAATTGCAACAAATGCATCGACAAAGCTTCAATTCACCCATCCAGATATTTTTTTTTATTCAAATGATTTGACTGTGAGGTAATTTTTGGTAAATCTATAGTTATTCCATGTTTCAAATTTAGATATGTTTTAAAGATTTTTATAGATATTTTTTTAAAGATTCCGAAATAACTTTTAATAAACTTTGATATCTGTGCTTCATGAAACAATATAGCCAACGCAAAAGTGTTTTATGTAGATTTTTATAATAACTAAAATTAAATTTCGTTCAAAAAAATTATAAACTTAATGACCTATCTTTTTCTCAATGTTCCATGATGATACATTATATTTTTATCGAAGCTCGTTTGAATTCTGACCCGAAACTAACAAAGAAAGAAGATCTCCCAAATACAAAGTGACCGCAGAGAAAATTTTCAGAATTTTTCATTAATCCACAAGTTTTCCAATTCGGCAGCTATCCTTATCGCTTTGTCAGATATTCCGGAAGTCGTTTTTCACCATCTGATATATACCTACGGATTGATAAAAATGCGAGTAGATATATAAGATATAATGTATATAAGCTCGTGTATTGAACCTAACCTCATTTCAAGTGATCGTTGAACGAATAGGCCATAAATCTATATATTCTTTGAGAAATTTTTGAAAATACTGTCACGTTCCATGGTCGTGACTTTTCCACGTTTCTAGTCTCTGCCGCTGCAATATTCATTCTAAGTGCGGTCATGAATACGATACTACACATGCCAACTTTCATAGGGATGCGGCCATTTTTGAAATTCAGCCAAATGATAAATTGTTTGTGGTAGGTTTATACGTATTTATTTATTTATTTATATAATTTATGTACATGTGTACAAAGGCAGGTTTATTGCCATAAGGCAATTTCTTCCAACCAACCCGAGCAACGTGAAGTCTCTTAGTTAAATTGGTACAGTACTAATTAAGTGAGAAATAAATTGATAAAAAATAACATGAAAGAGTAAGAAATATAAAAAAAAAAAATTACAAAGAGAAAAAAATGAAAAGAGAGTTTAAAAATAAAAGAATAATAAAAATAACACTGATCATAGCAATGAGGAAAAGGAGGTTACGGAAGGATATAGAAGGAATTTAGGAACTATTTGACAAATAAAGTTTTTTTAATTTACCTTTAAATATTTGAATGGATTGAGATGACGTTACTTCATCACTTAGGCCATTCCATAGTCTAGCTGATTGTACTTGAAAAGAGGAGCTGAAAACTTCTGTATTGTGAATGGGGATAGCTAGTGTAGTACGTTCAGCAGATCGAAGGGATAGGCCGTGACTTGACAAGAAAACGACGTTATTTTTTAAATATTGTGGTGAATATGGATCATAAATAGTCTTATAAAGTAGTGACAGAATGTGAATGTTACGACGATCTCGTATCTTTGGCCAACGAAGTATATTTCTACAAGTCGAAACATGATCATATTTTTTAAGATTGTAAATGAACCGTATACAGACATTATAACCGTATACGTATCAAACTGTATGTTGTGAACCAACATATCTCGTGAAAATATAGTTATTCGATAAACTCAGGTTTCATTTTTATAATATGCGGTCTTACTTAATATTTTTTTTTTATTTATTATTGAAACCAAACAAAATATAACAATATACAAACAATAAAAATATTACAAAAAAGTACAATTTAAATAAGTTATATGAAACATTTTTTTATAGGATTATTTGGTATATATACCTCCTCACTAGGCTGAGCCTGTACCGAGGTGGCAGATTTTTTTTTTTGCGTTATATCTGACAGAAAAATATTAAACTTGTATTTAACTAAAACTTGTTATAAATTATACCTATTATAAAAATAAAATATAAACTATTGTAGCTTGATCATGTTTCCGCAGTATATAATGCCCTTGTTTCTAATCCATGTTTCTATTGTTTTCTTGTGTTTCAAATTATTCATCAACTGTATGTCCGTTATTTCACTTTTTATCTTATTAAAAATTTTTGGAGCTAAATAATAGTAATGTCTTTGTCCGAATGTCGTGTTTGTCTTTGGAGTCATGAGAAAATTCCTGCGTGTCGTCTCGTAATTGTGTTGCGGTGTAATGTGAATTGTTTTATCTTTATGATAATGTATAGAAATAATTTTGATATATAACTGTGGAATGTTGAAAACTGGAAAATCATTAAATAATTGAACTGTTGGATATGTAAATGGTTTTTTTATTATAACCTTAATTAAAGCTTTTTGTGCTTTAATAAGAGGATCCATATTAATTTTAGCAGCGCCACCCCAACCAATCATTCAATCGATTGAGCTAATTTGCGTCTTGACTTTAAGGACACTGTACACAATTACAGACTTTTCAATCGCCCGATAGCGTCTAGTTCCAGCTTTTCTTTTCTACATGCTTAGGTTAGGTTTACAAAGTTTGGTTATAATAATTATAGCGACTCGCGTGAGCGAGTTGCTTTATAATTTATTATAAAATGAAATAAATACATTTTTTTTAATTTTCGCATTTAAAATAAAATTTCACAGCTCATTAGACTTAATACTACGAGATCTCTACCAATCAGAGAGCCAACCGGAAACTTTGACTTACTAAACCGGAAACAGATGAATGCAGATTGTAGACGCTAGTGGACAGCTTGCTAGTTTTTATGTCAGATCGGCCGAAACCGAATCGTTGTAATATGCGCGCTTTCATAAGTACATCTCCATAATGACTAAGTAGGTACTCGAACAAACTATCGGTCGATAAAAATAGTCTGTTGTCTGCGAATGCCCTAATTCGAAGCTTTTTTAATGGCCATGACTGCATTTCTAAGTCGGATGTCAAGTTCAAATAGTAAGGCCAATACTTAAAGCTAGTCTTCTTCTCTCCACTGCTGGTTATACGACTCTTCAAAACTCTTCCACGAATTCCGATCTCGAGCAACATGAACCGACTGCTTTTCCATCATTTATACAATATCGTCAGTCCATCTCCTTGGGATCGGGGGAGAGAATGGTCAAGGGTTCTTTGTATATGGAAATCCAAAGTGACATTTCGAACAACCCCTGGTATCACAAGATGAAGTTAAATAGACCCTAGATAACAAGTATATCTCATTTGTTTAGATTGAATCTTGTTAATACTGCGCATTTGTTTAGATTAGATCTTGTTAATACTGCGCATTGCGAGTGTGGCCTAGATCTAGAAGATCTGGATCACGTATTCTTTGGATGCTCTATTAGAGATCGATACAATTTATATAGATCTCTTTGTGGTAAGATTGACAATTTGCAATTTCCACTAAAGATTCGACACCTTCTTACAATCGGATAATTTACAGGGGAATTTTAAAATTTGTGGAGAAAAACGTGGTAGTTTTGTAGGCGTTATTTGCCTCTTTTTAAATCTGTTTTTCGATTGTTTGAAAATAAAATTCTCACGTCGCGCGTCGGCAAATGGCACAAATCGTCATTCGTTTCTTATCTGGGGTCTTCCCACACATATTATATGAATAAAATCAATAAAGATTGATAATTCTGCGAATTTAATTATTTTTTTTTAACTAAACCTTGCACTGTCACAATCGTTAAAACAAAAAAGGTCATAATATTATTATTCCAACATAATATTATTATAAAGTTATATAAATTTATTTATTTTTTAATAGAATGTATGTTTCCTTGTAACAAGTACATAAACATCCCTATACATTCCCTAAATTAAGCTTATACTTGTGATTATGCTTGAGTGAACGAAATCGGTCTTGGTAGATTTCGAACTCGCGACCACTGGATTAACCACTAACATCGCGCTAACCACTAACCACTTTTCCACCAACTAAATCAATTGTTCCGTTTATGAATGTTTTTTGTTTATTTTGAGCAAACTTTAAAATTATGATAAATATGTGAGTAGGTAATAAGTCGAGAATATGATTCAATTGAATTTATTTCACATACCAAAATATATATTTACAAATTACAATATTAAAATATTATAGGGACTCGAATATATGCACGCTAATATATACAAATAATAATACCACACGATGTTTACAGTGTCGGCCTTGGCAGAAGAATGACGAGCTATACAATACATTCAATATATCGAATGCATCCGAACTACGCATTCGGGGATCTCCGTCGACACGAAGATATATCACAAAAATAATATACATTAATATTAAAAACTTGTCGTAGCATTGTTTGTGAACAAAATAAAATTATAAATAAAGTGTATCGAAAGTTTATACGAATATTTTTAAAAATGTCATATAAGCTAACAATATTGTGTATCTTATATATAACTGAGATTTAGAGTTTAGAATGTTATCAAATAAATATGTCATTTTTGCCATGAGATATGAAAAGCAGTCCAGTCTTGCATAAGAACTTCTCCACATTTTAAACACGCCACGTATCTCTCTGTGACAAAGTGTACGTGTTTGGAACACAGAATGTAAAACCCATGCATGATAAAAAAATACCACGGAAAAAAATGCATTAACATTTTGACACCAGGCATTAGTTTATCTCCAGCAACGACTGCATATTTTTACGATTATCCTGTGCGAATAAATGGTTTAAAGTTTTGTGCAAGAAATAATTAATTTCGTATGAAAAAACAGTCTTTGCTCGGCACGAGCGAGCAAAGAACAAAAAAAATCGTTACGTAAAAATTATCAAGACACGTTTGAAAGTTCCGTATATGATATACGTGCCGCAGCGCTATTTTATTCTTTCCGATGAAAAGTGGAGCTTTGAAGTTACTTATTGAATAAAAAGATCAATTTTGAGATGTTTTGTACTCGTTCTACTGGTAAGCGCGAAAGTTAGCCTAAATGAAATTCGGTACAATAAAAGACCTCCTCAGACCCTAATCCTTTGATATGTTAAGTATATGGATGGGTGAATTATTACCATGTGAAGGCTTCATCGGTGTGTTTGTTGTATTTTATTTTGATCTATTAAATGACTTATAATTTACGTGTGGCAGCTCGGCGCCTAGCAACTGCCCTGTAAAATGGATGCATACTCCTCCTATCGTCCAATCAGCGAGCATCGACATTCCTGGAATTTGGCGCTAGGGGGGTATTTATCTGGACCCATAACCGACGCGCTTCAGTGCCAATCTCTTCTCTCTCTTGTTAATTTCGTAGGTATGTTTTTTATTTAGTAAATTTTTATTGTATGTCTAAAAAGTTGTAATAAAAATATAGTGTTTAATATCGTGAATAATTTTTCTGTACGAAACTGGTACCTTTCACTTAAGGAGGGACTGCTGCCAACGTACCTAATTTTCAATTTAATATACCATCATTATTTCTAATCAAATCGTTTTGATTTTTACTTCAATCGAAAGAAAATATGAAAATCTACCGGCTGAGTTTTTTTATTATGATAACATTTCAATAACCATTCTTGCTATTTAAGGGGGGGACTGCTGCCAACGTACCTATTTTTCAATTTGATATACCATCATTATTTCTTATCAAATCGTTTTGAAAAAAAATAATTTAGATAGTTTGGATATTAATAAACAAAAATATACCTTAACTTTTTGATATTGTTCTGTATAAATTCTTGTAGAAAAATAATGGCGTACCCGGATTTTCAACGTTTATCATATATTTTTAATAAACTATAAGGCGTAGAGTAATATTTTTTTTTAAATTAAAGAAGACAAAAATATCTAGAAAAATATGATGTGACGTTGCATTAATGCTTCAGGTTTAGTAAATAAACCTAAAAACATTTATTTTCCATTCAGCGCCATTGCGTGATAAAAGTTTTTTTTGGTTTATTTACTTAAGCTGATGCGTTAATACAACGTCATATATTTTTCCAGGTATTTTGTTCTTCTTTAATTTATAAAAAAAAATATTGCTCTTTACCTTATATTTTTTTTAGAAATTTAAGATAAATGTCTAAAATCGGGGTATGCTTATTATTTTCCTACAAGAATATATACAGAAAATAATCAAAAAGTTAAGGTATATTTCTCTTTATTAATATCCAAACTAACTAGGTTATTTTTTTTCAAAATGATTCGTTTAGTAATAATGATGGTATATCAAATTGAAAAAATAGGTACGTTGGCAGCAGTAACCTTCTTAATGTATCTGAATGTAATTTGATCATTGCAAAGATTAAATTAATGTTTTTTTAATATGTTCACATCAGTGTATACTTTAATGTCACATAATATATGTTAAGTACATACGCATTGATCTGCTTATTATTTCGAGAAAGTGTGTAATGGTAATAATGAAAATAAAGTGTTATTATTTGTCGTACTTAATCGTTATTAATATCATTAATTAATCGGCCATCATTTAAAAACAGAAATTCATCAAATAGGACTACAACACACAGACTGCTTACAGCAACGAAGAAAGGAAGGAAGATTGAAAGACGCAGCAGAAATATTGTTCCTCACTTACTCGACGTGTCCGGATAAACAAACTAGACGAGACAATTGCCACGAGACAATTCCTCGTATCTCGTTACATCCCTGTACTATGTTTCGGCAAACAAGATGTTTATCATCTTGGAACCTGCCCGGTATCGCAAGATACATCTTCTTGTCCTATTTTTACATCTTGTCACACCTACACGGAATCTTTTCGGTATCTTCCATAAGTGGTAGGGTAGATTGTGTCCCGGTCCCAAAGTTCACGACAGCTTGTTGCGACTTTCACTGTACCTACTGTTCAATCCAGTACTCTTGCCTTGCTGTCGGCACTTGAAGGGGATATATCGTGGTCAGGAAAATTTTTCTGGATTTTAATCTTATCATCGCAGGCATGTGACCAAACAGAGGATGTCCTGGGTCCATTTCTTGCTCCCTTCTTTCATAATCTGGAGCAACCTTTCTTCTGACATTTGGAGGGAAAATACATATCATCGGGTATATCTCACTTACAGAAGGCTACAAAAAAGAAATATACCTATTGTTATTTTTATTGTAAGTTCAATTTTATAAATTTATATTTTTTGTTCAATTTTTCTTAAAGATTTAATGTAACAGCATCACTTAAATGATTCCATAGTCTTATTGGTTGTAATTTCATTCTAATCTATTCTGTATAAACGATAATTTTTTCTATAGTAATAAATTTATGATTAAATATTTCAACGATATTTTGATTTAAATTCAGTAGAAAGAACTTATATATTTCTTCGAACTTTTTGTGGTTGACTTAAAAAAAAACACAAACTTTGTATACACTTCGAATAGCTTTTTTTCGTAATATTTCTAAGTAGAAGTATGACATGTTTTACCTAGTAAAATCCATTGCAAATTACGCATTATGAAATTTTCATGATAATATTCTAAGAAGATGAAGTAGATGATCGGCGTTACAAAAATTAAAATATTAAATATATGCGAAAACATTCGGTCGCAATAAATTGAATCTGTGAAAAAACAATGTTCTATTTTGAAATCTGTATCAACCGACTTCAAATAAAAGTTGTTTATCATTACAACGTATTTTTTTTGTGTATGTACAACAATAATTCTTTACAGACCTATGACCGACTTCGACTTTATGACCGACTTCGATGATTTTTTCTTTCATTAGAAAGGCAATATCTTATGATTGATCCTATTTGAATTTGGTCAGTATAAGATTGATGAGATCCTCGAGAAATCCATCGAAATCTGAAATCTCCTTGAATACTTTTGGCATGTAGGTATGTCGTACATATTTCATAGATTTAAAGCGAATAATTGGAATAGTTTTTTAACATCAAAATACACCACATTTAACATGTCAACCTACATAATAACTGGAAGGTAATATTAGGTCTTCAAGATTCGTATTATCAAAATGTTATACCTACCTTTGAAGAAGGGGTAATAGTAAATATTATTTAGACGTAAAAATATATACAAAAAGTATATAATTTTTTTTCAGCAACTTATACACAAAATTCACTTCTTAAAACTATCATCAAACTTCGTCATTTGAAGTGAGATGATACATTATTTATAGAGATGGATAAGAATAAATTAATTACACAATAAATCGTATTTTACCCGTAAACTTTTGATATAAACTTCGCCGTTTAATATTGAACTTCGATACACAGTTATACGTCACACTACTACCGTCTCAAAAATAAGTAAAACAGAATAAATAATTAATAAAAATTTCTTTATGTACGTTATTGAAAACTCAGTGTATTAAAAATAAGTAAAACAATAAATAATTAATAAAATTTTCTTTGTGTACGTTATTTAAAATTCAGTTAAAAGACTGTGTGGAGTTAAAGTTTGTCTAATAAAATGTGTCCTAGATACCGCTTTTAATATTTTTTGACACAATTTTTAAGTGTTTACATGGTTTAACGTTTAAAACGAATACTAATATCAGGGGTTCAACATGTTGGAATCGCAAACAAATACGATCGAATTTATAAACCACGTGGAGACACACCGCAAAATGTGATAAGGTAGGGATACTAAAATAATACAGGTTCCGAAAATGGTTTTCAGTTTTGACTTAAAATAATAGATACAAGTAAAAGAAAAAAATATAAAGCACAAAATCAAACTATCTAATAGTTCATCATTCTAAAGAATTTTATTCAAAAAGTAATTATATTTAGCGAATACGAGTATCTGTGTTTTTTGGGGTAGGGAAAGAGAAATTTCTGACCTACAACTGTAATTCAATCCATTTTTAACAAATATCCATCGCTCCGTTTACATTTATACATGTCACATAAAACATATCGGTAATTTTATACCGACGTTTCAATAATTCAAAATATTGAATTATTGTCTATTAATTGTGAAATATAAAACATAAGAAAACTAATAATACCCAAATCAGATTTATCTAAATGTAAAGATGAAATGATAATCAATGATGAATTGATATTCAGTGTAACAGGAATACTCCTAGTTAACAAGTTATACACCTATCGAGTCATATTAAATCATTAATACTTGTCTAATAAATATGAATTACCTGCAAAAAATATATATAATTCCAGACAAGTTGTGCAAAATAAATCGATAATTCCCAGATGGACAAACTACTACGGTAAAAGGACAAAGTAAGCATACCGAAAATAGTTAACACCCTCACAAGTGGTACGAATAAAGTGGTAAATAAATAAAAAAACATGTATCCCATATTATTATTTTAATACTGTAACGTATGTATTTTACCTTTTTTGTATGGGAAACTCACTGATAGCCTGTAGGCTATTGAGATCCCAATTATTACGATGTAAAACTTTTATGAAATTAAATTTAAAAAAAGTAAGAAAAGTGGTTAGTGTTATTAAAAAAAAAATTAAAAAAAAACATTATTCAAAACTGTGATTTCATTATGAAACTTTAAATTTTAGAATTAAATTTATTATATGTACTATTTATTAAATAAAAACATTTCTATTTTTGATCTATTTCTCACTCACAATTATCGCCTTTTGATAAGCATCTTTCATTCTGATGATGCCCATTAAGAATAGTACATGCCTAATATAATATCTAAAAACTAAAAAAATATCACCTAGTAAAATCTGTTGAGTTCAATATTTGGACAGAATTTGATTCTTTAAAATATTAACAACACTCTTTTATACTTTTTTGATACACATATACATTAACCCTTTTCTCTCGTACGATTTGGAAGAATCTATAACGCATGAAAATAGGTACATTTAGTTGCCAGCGTATGTTAATTTTATATACAAATCATGACCAATCACATACTGACTACGTTGCTTATTGATAAAATATAATAATATTCATAAAGGTTTGTTATCCCTGGCGTGTGAAGATTGTGTGCAGGGGCGGAGCAGTATGTAGCAGTAGCGACATGCCTTAACTTAATCGCTTGAGAGTATCACAAAAATAATGTGAATTTTTCGTGCCGCAAACCGCGATTTGCTCGCGGCGAAAAATTTCAAGACAGACATGAGAATTGGAAAATATGAAAATATTCGAAAGTATCAAATGTTCCTTCCTGGAAAAGAGTCACGACAAACTCAAACATTTTTAATATAAAACATATTTAAACGAAATTATTTTTTTTATTTCACTATTGTGCACATACAAATAAAATCCTTTTAAAAAGGGTTATTTGGAATCGAATATTTTTATTATTGCATATGCGCAAACATTGGATTTTTTTCCCTGTCGGGAGTCAAAGATATTTTTTAACAGATTTTTAATTATCTCAATAGAGACGAAGTTGGAATATTTATTGTAGGAGAACCGGGAAATCAAGGCACCTACAGGGCTTACGACCTGTCATCGGCTGGTTCACGTGATCACTTTATGCGCTTCCGCAACGTTCACCAATTATGCCTTTTTAATGAGATCCCTATCAATTCAATTTTGAAAGTTCTATATATTGTAATACTGAAATTCTTTTCGCTTGAAAATAAGGAATTTTTACTACAGCCATCTATGGGTGAAATTATGAACAACATTGGTACAAGTAGGTAAATAAGACAAAAATGACCTTATAAGTCTGGCGCAATTCAGGGGTGACTTCTATGCGAAAAATGCATTGTCACCTCAGATATAAGAATTGTAGCTTTCATTATTTACAAAAAAACAATTCTCTCATTAGATGGCGTTACAACGAAATAAATATAAAATAATAAGATTGTTGTTCATAATTTCACCCATAGATGGCTGTAGTAAAAATTCCTTATTTTCAAGCGAAAATAATTTCAGTATTACAATATATAAAACTTTCAAAATTGAATTGATAGGGATCTCATTAAAAAGACATAATTGGTGAACATTGCGCAAGCGCATAAAGTGATCACGTTAACATGCCGGTGACAGGTCGTAAGCCCTGTAGGTTGCCTGAGTTCCTGGTTCTTCTATGATATCCCAAATTCGTCACTATTGATGTTATTGTCAATAAAAATATCATTTGACTACCGACAGGGAAAAAAATCCAATGTTTGCAAATATGCAATTAAAAAAATATATTCGATAATGTTCAATACAATTTTTATATTCTTTAAATGTTTTATGGCCGATACTGGAAGAAATTATAAGAGAAGGTTCTAGAAAAAAAATCGAATATTATATCCCCCTCCTTTTGTACCCCTCCCCTATACCCCTCCTTCACTCGCCTTCCGCTGTTTGACATTTCACACGCGTATTCAGTTTTCTTTAAATCATTGTTCATCAATATGTAGTTATATGTTTTATGTTTAATTCAAAGTTTAACGAAAATTGTTAGCCTGCAAGTACAATATTCGCCAAACATCTTGAACGGGTTTCCGGTTGCGCAGAGCGCAAATTTGTGACTTTTTGCTTCGTTGGTTTACGTGCAAATCGCCCCCCTTCTCGGCAAAAAGTTATTTAGCGACAACTATAACATCTTTAACTTAAAACATTCGATATTTTATTTGCTTGCTCTTGGAAGACAATTATATACTTGCTGCTATTTTTTTTGCTAATGTTAATCCAAGAATTTTTGCTAATGTTAATCCAAGAATTTTTGCTAATGTTAATCCAAGAATTTTTGCTAATGTTAATCCAAGAATTTTTGCTAATGTTAATCCAAGAATTTTTGCTAATGTTAATCCAAGAATTTTAGAACACGCACATAAATATTGTTTATTTATTTATTAAATATCCCAGTTGATTGAACAGATAAATAACCCACAATAGTTTGTAATGTCGATTGTTTATATAAAGCGCATGGTTCGCCCATGAGCTACTTATTATTTGTCCTTTGCCAAAAAAATATTTAGGGAGCGGGTGGTGGCACAATAATTTAATTTTAAAGTTTGATAATCTTACTATTCATTTTGAGAGTCGTTTCATATCGCACCAGATCAGCTATTGAATTGAAATTTTTGTATAGGTACCTACTTATATGACACCGAGGAGCGAAATCGTATAATATTATTTTATTCGCTCCATTCGTGCGTTACAAAGCAGACCACATCCATCCTAGATGATGTGCTTCCGCTCCCCTCCATACAGATAATAGATATACCCTGTTTTGAATTACATATTTATCACGTACGCTTGCGCCGTAAAAATCTAGCAATAACACACGCGACATTTTTATACGGTATGTGGATGATATTTATTAATATTTATTTTCTTGTTTGTTTTTCGTTACGCCACTGGTTTCTCACCGGGAAGGAAAACTTTCATTTATTGGCAAAGGAAATAAGGAAGTCGTACATAATAATTATCAAGAAATAATGACAAACAGTGGCGTAGCGAATTGTTGTAAATGACACTAGGCCTCCATTATGACATTATTTATTGATTCAAAACAAAAAGACGCAAAAGTACTTTGTCGAGTGTGATCATTTAAATCGAATAATTTACGTTAAATATATTCAGATAATATTATGATTCATAAAAAAAATTGAAATAGGAAAAATATTTCATCTGTAATATGTTGAACTCAATAATTATATACCTAATTATCTTTTACTTTTATTTCTCAATCGAAAATTCCTCGTGATATAGGTAGGTACTTAAATAATATGACTATTATTTTATAAGTTTGCAATACATTTATTTTTTTTTTGATTAACAATAACCAGTACCTATCGGTGAGTCTAACAGGCTTTAATACAAATTTTCTTTAATTGGTAAATAGTTTGTTTCAATTAATTTTTTGGTACTTCAAATTCAATCGTATTATCTAATAGAGGTAGAGAAAATAGATCGCCAAATTTTCGGCAAATAAGAAACTACAATTATTTTCGTCTTTTTTCTGACCATACATACATCGCATTTCACGTAGATAAGAACATGAAGAAAATGAAATATAAAAATATTACTTAAAATCTACTTCATTATGTAAACTTTTTGCCTTAAAACCTATCAGTAGCTACATTATATCTACCTTTTTAAACTGGGGGCAAGTCTGGTCCGACCGGCGAAATCAAAACCCTCGTGATTACCCATATCATGGATGTAATTATCATATGGAGTTCTATGACATCTAAAGATATTACAGAACTCCATATAATAATTATATCCATGATATGGGTAATCGTGAGGGTTTTGATTTCACCGGTTGGACCAGACATGCCCCCGTGTGGTGAAAACTTATCTTTTAACATTTCATATAGGATCTTACGCCAAATAAATAGACAAACAAAAAATATTTCTGAAAGGAACCATTTAAATTAGGGCTGGAGTAGTCCCGCAAGAACCACAAGCGGGTTTTTGTTTGTTCAAGTGAAATCTGGAATGTTTCCAACAAACAGTGTCGGTTTGATGTAAAAATAATAGATAGCGTTTATATTTTGTAACATGAGACCGTACAAAGATTTATTTATGTATAAATCACTAGCAGATGAAACTTTGCCGCATGTATGTAGGTAGGTATCATATTAATAGTGATGCACAAAATTAAAGACCCTGACCGATATTGTGACTGGCGCACGGCGTTATTTTTTTCGTTTTAAACAATTCAATGAGTACCTTGTGACTTTACAAGAATCTTATATCAGCTACGACTGCGCGAGAACCCATTATAAAATCGACAGTCTCGAGAATAGACGCACAGTAAATGATATGATGCTTCTGTACAACGTTATAAATAATAATATCGACTGCCCCTCAATACTCAATACCATTTCATTTAATATTCCTACTCGCAGAACTAGACATACACATTTATTCCACCTTCCAATTCATCGCACCAATTACGCACAAAACATAACAATTCATAGAATTTGCGATACATACAATAACAGATTTCAAGAGTTTGACATCTTCCACCTCAGCTCCACAACATTCAAATACTCTATACAAAAGAAGATCAATAACCGCTTATTATATGAAACCTTGACGGCATTAATTCTCTTTTTTTCTTTTTTTTTTTTGTCTTTTAGTTGAATATTATGTTTTAAATCATTGTTAACTTGAAATATTGCTCTTACCTACATACCAACCTATGATCATATTTTTTTTTTTTTTTTGCAAACTTGTATTATTTTATACTAATCAAACTACAAAATGTAATAGGCCTTAATACTTGATGTTACTATTGTATTGTACTATGTCTTAACGCTGTTTTTTGTCCAACTTTAACCTAAATAAATAAAATAAAATAAATATCAAAAATCTAATCCAATACTTTGTAGTTGCTTAAAAGCAAATATTGGAATTTTTCCCTGTCGATGATATTTTATGACAAATTTTAAACATGTCAATAGAGACGATACAAGCAAGTAAACTATTCAAAACTGAACTTATAATTATGTCGCGATTCAAGGTTGACATTAATTTGTGCGAAAGCATTGTCACCTCATGTACAAGGACTGTTGCTTTCATTGTTTACAAACCAATTTCTCAATAGATGGCATTACAAAAAAAAGTTTCATCGTCTCTTCATAGATGGCGATGGCGTTTTCAGCTTATTTTCAAACGAACAGATTTTCATGATTAAAGTATATAGAACTTTCAAAAATTGGATTGATAGGAATTCAATAAGAAGGCATAATTTGTGAACGTTTCGCAAGTGCATAGTCACGTAAACCAGCCGATGACAGGTCGTGAGCCCCGTATGTGCTTTGAGTTCCTGTTTCTCCTATTATATTCCAACTTCGTCTCTATTGAGATGTTATAAATTTGTCCCAATAATTTTATGTTGACATTCACACTAGTAGGCATTAAAAATGATAAATCTAATTCAAGGATGGATCCGACGAATAATGTTTGGACTTGGGGTTTATAAAGCAAATCTTTTCCGCGGATCAATATAATGTGATAATACACAGAAAAAACAGTTTTCTTCAGTCAAGAATATTTTTTCATATATAACGAAAATAATATTCTCTCAAATTAAGATTTTTTGTTTTATCTCAAAACAATATTTTCTTAATTCAAACAAATTTATTTGAATTAAGAAAATACTGTTTTGAGATAAAACAAAAAAACCTTAATTTGAGAGAATATTATTTTCGTTATATATGAAAAAATATTCTTGACTGAAGAAATTTTTTGAAATTTTTTTTTCCGTGTAGGTTTTTGATGTTTAAGCATCAATATTTGTTGAATTATTTTCGAACTATCAAACATTTTCAACATAAATTGATCATACATGTTTGATACCTCCAACAATGTTTAAAATGCCATTATTCTATTGGATTTGTAATAATTAACAGATGTGGCATTTTTTTCAGATACTCAGAACTATATTAGAACATACTTTCATTTTAGACAATTTTGAGTAATGCCCTTAATATTGAAGACAAACTAATTTTTAATTCTTATAAAAAATATATAAAACTTCATATTTACAAAAAATAGTAAAAACAAAATTAAGTAGGTACATACTTAATATGAGAACACTATTCACACCGCAAAATAGATTTATATGAATGCGACAAAAGATCGCGAGATTAAAATTTCACAAACGTGTCCAAGACTTTCCCGAATTTGGTCTTTCTTTAACACATCCCTATTAATTTAACAGTAGAAATAATTTATGTGGACACGCGTTATTAGCTGAATAAGTTTCGTGTTTTTTTTTATACATTATGGCTTTAGGATGTAATGAATAGCGCTCAGAAATATACAAAAAAAGTTACTTTAATCGTTAAGTAATACTGATTTCAGATTTATGGATATTTTTACTTTACAACTTTATGTTCGGAAGTAGGTAATAAAAATTTGTAATTATTTTTTTGAGTCGCCGCGCTGTTTATTTTATACAAAAATGTCAAAAACATGTTGCTACATGTTGGGGACTTTTTGGAGAAATTTATCATCTCACAGATCTAAGCTGAAAGCATGTTAAAAACTGTATCTCGTCTTGTCAATTTATCACAGAAAATAATGATCACCCAATTTTTTGTTCGTGAACTCTTTTTGAATTAATTTATTTTCTCATCATCATTAGCGCTACAGCCCTGTATAGGCCTTGGCCTCCTCCAAATTCCATCTCCAGCCGTCCGTGACATCCGTCACTCTACTCCAGTTCTGATCCAGCTATCTTAGCTTGGGCCTGCATCTACTTCTTCTGCCCTCTGGATTAGTGTTAAGAATCTTTTTGGGGATACGATCATCATTCATTCAGTTGACATGATGTCCCAACCACTGTAGTCTGCGTACTTTTAGGAATTGTACAATGTTGGATTCGTCATATTATAATGCCTGTAGTTAATGATTATATCGCATCCTCCAAAGTCCATTGTAGTTTACTGGGCCAAAAATATTTTTCAGAATTTTTCTTTCAAATATCATGAAGCTATTTTTGTATCTTTTTGTAAGACCCAACAATCAGCTCCATACATGACGACACCTCTGAGAAGAGTTTTATATATCAGCATTTTGTTTTCCTTGTGAAAAGTTTGTACCTCATGTGCTATTATGATATTTATTTTATTTTATTTAGCATAGATATAGGCAAGGATGCCCAAAAATGCATACCTAATAGTTATAGGTAGATAAAATACATAATATGGTGTGGGTAATTATTTCCTACCTCCACTGCATTATCATTGTGCACTGTGCAGTGTTCCGTAGGTTCAGTGTATATTTTATATTATAACTAGTGAACACCCGGCAAACTTCGTATTGCCTGTATAATTAAAAATTGTCCTCCATAACCACCCGTCGCTTCAGACTCTTCAATACCTCCCATCCCTTCAGTACTTCCCGTCCCTTCAGTACCTTCCGTCCCTTCAGTACCTTCCGTCCCTTCAGTACCTCCCGTCCCTTCAGTACCTCCCTCAGTTACTCCCGTTCCTTCAGTTACTCCCGTCCCTTCAGTTACTCCCGTCCCTTCAGTTACCCCCGTCCCTTCAGTTACTCCCGTCCCTTCAGTTACTCCCGTCCCTTCAGTTACTCCCGTCCCTTCAGTTACTCCCGTCCCTTCAGTTACTCCCGTCCCTTCAGTTACTCCCGTCCCTTCAGTTACTCCCGTCCCTTCAGTTACTCCCGTCCCTTCAGTTACTCCCGTCCCTTCCCATATAGCCATTTTCGGTCACAAAATTTTCAAAGTAGTCACAAGTAGTCGCAGTGTCTGAAAGTGTGGTAACAGTTACCACACTTTGTGACCGAAAAAATTCGGTAACAAAGTGTGGACTTTGTTTCGACACCGTGTCGACACAAAGTGTACACATTGTGTAGACTTTCATTCTATACACTTTGCGACTAGTTTGCGACTAGTTTGCGACTAGTGTACACTTTGGGAAAAAGTGTAGTAACATGTGGTAACAGTGTGGAAACATTGTTACCAGAATATTTAAATCTACACACAATGTGTGGTAACGTTACCACACTGTTACCACACTTTTAGTCGCGATCATTACAATGCTAAATGTAAAGAAAATGTCATAACTTCTCAAACTGTTTCGATAGAGTGCTACGTATTGTCATCAAAATTGCATTCATTATGAGCAAACAACCAAAACGATTCCGTCAGTCATCGACTTTCTACAGAAAAGTGAAAAAGTTAATTAATTTATAAAACCTAACTCCAAGTAAATATTTTTATTTACCTATTTAAATATTTCATTTCCAAATATATGAGCGAAATGTGCTCTTAGTTTATGATACCTTTCTAACTATGTTTAATTAGTTCATCTAAAGCCGTATTCGTATTTATCTGATGTGTCGTTTCATGATTTGCTTTCTTTAAAAAAAATGAATATGTCAATGTTAAATAAGTACATATAGATCTTCCTACATTCCCTAAATCAATATCACTATATGTCATGTTCTTGTTTTGAATCAATCAAATATAGCTTGAAGTAAATAAATAAATAGTAATGTGTATTGATTGTCTACCTAAACAGGAATTTTTCCTACTTAGTTTGACAAATAGAATTTTTATTTGAACACTTAACATGATACCTCGAATACCTACATCATTATATTTTCATACTTTATTATTACATCTGTATTTTTTTTTAATTATTTATAATCAGAGATACCTATTTGTTTTCCTTTAGGTCTTTTTGTAAAGAAAATAAATATATTATTATTAATCATTTAGTCGTAGCTCTCGGAGTGTTCATATGTTCGCAATGTAAAAACAACTGAATTGTATATTATACTAGGGGCTTCGCCCCTTCTGCTCCCGCGGCCCAGGCCTTTTTGCCGCTCCGCGGCTTTTAATTGGGCCGCTTCGCGCCTCTATTTTTAAAATCACAAATGCCTCTATTTAAAAAAAAAAATGCCCAAATGCCTCTATTTTTAAAATCACTGTAATGACAATCGTTATAGAAAAATGTGGCGTTTGGTTCTCGCTGCCTAAATTGTCAAGCCATATCTGTATCATTATTAAATTAATAATGAATATTTTTGAACGCGAACATTATTTGAGGTAAAATTGTTTTACTTTTAATTGTTTGTTCGGACAAACCAAAAAAGATGGCGTATCGTATTATTATTATAATAGATAGAAAAAATACTAGCGATTCTGATTCGTAACAACACAGCACTGGAGCGTGCAGCGTGCACACTAGTCGATGTGCTATATGAGCATGAGTCATGACTAGGTGGTTTTTTTTTGGAAAAGCGGTGTTATTTTTATAGAAAAGCGGTGTTATTTTTTAAGAAAGGGGTGTTATTTTAAAGAAGTCGGTGTTATTTTTTGTGAAAGCGGTGTTATTTTTTAAGAAAAGTGATGTTTAGAATTGCAAGTTCTGTTTGCATTATAAAAGATAATATGCTTAAATAATTTATATAATTAAAATTAAAATTGTTTGAAAAATTACAAACAAATAGAACTTTATCACCCGAAATAACAATTTTTTGCATCAAATTTAAATTGCTTCAAAATTGAAAATATACATTGCAGCCAAATTGTTTTCTTTAAGATTGGTTATTCTGTCAAACTTCATACAAAACAGTATTGTATGAAGATAAAAATCTTTCTGAATCGACATTATTTTATTTAAAAATACTCCAAACACAACGTAAAACAACAAATAAAATTACTAGAAATGTCTCAACTGTAAATAATCAAAACAATTTGTTATTTTTTTTGCGAAAATGACGGTAAAAATGACAAAAAATCGGTGATATTTTCCAAAAACGTCAAAATTCGCGTTATTCGCGAAAAATTTAAATAAATTTTGTATGTAGTTAGTAATAAACTTTGTTAGTAGTTTAAAAAAATTTTTCTACTAACTTATTTCGCTACTAAATTATTACCTAGTATGAAATAAGTTTGATATTAATCCTCGTTTTGTACGAAAAGTAGTTTTAATTTTTCTATAGGACGTGTCATTTAGCCATAATCCAATTTGAAAGATTGAAGAAATCTTAAATATTTCAAATTTTATAAAAAAGGGTTCATTTATATAAAAAAATCAATTCTTAGTAAATTTAATTTTTATTAAAAAAAAGTTAAAGTGATATTGTTTAAAAAGAACGAAAAAAAAACAGTTTTTTGACAGCCAATTTGCACATATTTTTGAAATTTGCAAATCTGGATTTGTAATCCCAATAATAGTTCTCTAATCATCCTTCTAAAAATCAATAATACTCCATTTTAGGTAGGTGTGCATTTTTTGATTGGGTTATTACGTTTTTTTCATATACTATGTTCATGCATCCAAAATAAACCTATTTGAATGATTCTTGTGTATTTAAGTCTTTCTTCGTCTAAAAGAAACGTACATAATATTTTTTGCTATATTTTTGTTTGTAAATGCTTTTGTTAGCGTATTATTAAACAAATAAATAAAAAATGTTGTGAAGTTTCTAAAACTTTGAGAATAACTGGTAGCAAAAAGGACGTGAAGCCATTTTGTAAATTCGGTAACTTTGTTACTACTTCTGGAAACATGTCGACACATGTCGACTTTGTGTGGTAACTTTGCGACTAGATTGCGACCACATTATTCTATATGTCAAATATAATTTTGTTTTATTATTCACCACAATTTTATGCTTTTTGTTGATTATATAACTAATTTTTAGTATTATAATTTGTTATTTATTGAAACAAAAGCTTCAGAGCTTTCTAAATGCATGATTTTTTTAGTGAAAATATAATAAATATTTCGCTATTATTGTTTAAATTACGATTACATGGTGTCCCGTTGGTCAATTTCAACCTTTTTTAACAAATTACACAATGAATTTCTTTTCCCATTAAAATGTAGCCTTATAAAGTCATATTTAGCAATATTCAAAATAAACACTTGACAAACTTTAATGGCGGTGTTGTATTGTTTTTTTTTATCTATCATTCTCGCATAAATGTCAAACGAGTTGAAAGCAAGTGAGCGAATGATGAACTAAATGCGGTCGCAAACTGGTAACAATGTTACCACACGGCGTCGGAACATTGTGACCGAATGTTACTGTGTCCACTCCTCCCCATTTCTAGTCGCCGTTACGACACAGTGTGCACACGGCGACTGAAATATGTTACTAGAATACAATGTTTCGACACAAACCGTGTCGACACGTGTCGACACGGCGACTGGAATTGGCTATATGGGTTCAGTTACTCCCGTCCCTTCAGTTACTCCCGTCCCTTCAGTTACTCCCGTCCCTTCAGTTACTCCCGTCCCTTCAGTTACTCCCGTCCCTTCAGTTACTCCCGTCCCTTCAGTGACTCCCGTCCCTTCAGTGCCTCCCGTCCCTTCGGTGCCTCCCGTCCCTTCAGTGCCTCCCGTCCCTCCAGTGCCTCCCGTCCCTTCAGTGACTCCCGTCCCTTCAGTGCCTCCCGTCCCTTCAGTGCCTCCCGTCCCTTCAGTGCCTCCCGTCCCTTCAGTGCCTCCCGTCCCTTCAGTGCCTCCCGTCCCTTCAGTGCCTCCCGTCCCTTCAGTGCCTCCCGTCCCTTCAGTGCCTCCCGTCCCTTCAGTGCCTCCCGTCCCTTCAGTGCCTCCCGTCCCTTCAGTGCCTCCCGTCCCTTCAGTGCCTCCCGTCCCTTCAGTGCCTCCCGTCCCTTCAGTGCCTCCCGTCCCTTCAGTGCCTCCCGTCCCTTCAGTGCCTCCCGTCCCTTCAGTGCCTCCCGTCCCTTCAGTGCCTCCCGTCCCTTCAGTGCCTCCCGTCCCTTCAGTGCCTCCCGTCCCTTCAGTGCCTCCCGTCCCTTCAGTGCCTCCCGTCCCTTCAGACCCTTCAGTACCACCCATCCCTTCAGACCCTTCAGTACCACCCGTCCCGTCAGACCCACCAGTACCTCCCTTCCCTTCATTACCTCCCGTCCCTTCAGTAGGTTAAGAAAAAGTTTAATTCCCGACACAATACTGGGAAGACCTACGAAGAGATGAAAGGACAGTTGGACCTTCTTTTTCCAGGATTCTCCAACTTCATAGGTAAAATGAACAAATACACGATAAATAAGAAGAAGAAGAAAAAAGTTTGAATCCAGAAACCGTCCTGGAAAACCTGCAAAGAGATGGAAGGACAGTTGCATCTTATTCTTCCACAATACTCCACCTTCATAGGTAAAATGACCAAATACACAATGAAGAAGAAGAAGAAGAAAAAAGTTTAAATCCAAAAAATGTCCTGGAAGAGCTGCGAAGAGATGGAAGGACAGTTGAAGCTTCTTCTCCCAGAGTATTAGGTCATTTTACCTTCATAGGTAAAATGACCTAATACCCGAAGAAGAAGAAGAAGAAGATTTTTTTTATTCAGAAACCATCCCGAGCATACCCTCGACAATTCGCCAAAGTTTCATTGCAATCGGATGAACGGTTTCCAGGATAGTCCACTTTCATAGGTAATATGACCCAATACTCGATGAAGAAGAAGAAGAAAAAAAAAATTTAATCCAGAAACCATCCCGGGCATACGCTTGACAATTCACCAAAGTTTCATTGCAATCGGATGAACGGTTCCCAGGATAGTCCACTTCATAGGTAAAATGACCTAATACCCGATGAAGAAGAAGAAGAAGAATTTTTTTTAATCCAGAAACTATCCCGGGCATACGCTCGACAATTCATCAAAGTTTCATTGCAATCGGATGAACGGTTCCCAGGATAATCCACCTTCATAGGTAAAATGAAGGTGGATGAAGAAGAAGAAGAAGAAGAAATTTTTTGATCCAGAAACCATCCCTGGTATACTCTCGACAATTCACCAAAGTTTCATTGCAATTGGATGAACGGTTTAGGAGCGCATTCAACACATACATACAAACATTCAAATTTATAATATAGATATGTTGCGGGTGGTAATTACACAGTTAGTTTAGAGACGTAGATTTAAGATTAAACATTAATTGGATGCATTTTTTTAAAACAAATTAAACACGAGAATTGGGTTATGAACCTAGGAATTATATAGTTTTTTAATTTATGTTTGGGATTCGTGATGATATCGATATTATGCATACCTAAGATGAAGTTCTGATTAAGCGAGGAATGGATGAGAAATAACAGATATTTGTATTTTTGAAGTTTAAATGAAAAACATTCCTGATTATGGTGTTTCTCTTTGGTACTGTTATTTTAATTTGAGGAAGGATGTTTGAATCATCTAACTAATAATTTATTGTTTAATATAGTACCATAATATCTGCAATTTTTTGTCTGTAATTCAAGGAAATTAGAATAAATCAGAATATTTTTTGTAGTATTTTTATAAGAAAGTAATTATCGCCTATTTTTTTGATTTTGAACTCTTTTTGACTAATTTTGTTTTATAATTAGTATCCTGGTTGTATCAAACAGAGAATCAGATTATTAATTTTTGCTTGTATACCTAACATAAAACTACCATTTCGATTTATTTACAAAATATAGGTATGCCTTAGTACGTGTGGCGAGTGATAGACAAACAATAGTGGGTCAATTGTGTACCCCGTTAACACATACAAGTTTTGCACAGCACTAATACACTTACAATGGGGTGGTGTGGTTCAACCAACTTAAAACAGATTTTAGACTGGCAATTTAATATAATGAATTCAAAATAAAAATAAAAATATAAATTAAACTTATTATACTTGATTGATATGTTTATTATATTGTCTTCTTTTTGTATAGATAATAATTATGTATTTTTTTTTTTTTTTTTTTTTTATTTTATTTTATTTATACAACATGTATGTTCACAATAGCAAGCAATAATTCATTTACAAATAATATATATTACAATACCACTCCTCTCTGAAAGCTTATTAGGCTTGAGTAGAGAGGAGTTGTGTTAGTCATAGTCATACTATCCTTATTTTTTTTTTTTTTATTTCATATAAGTATAAATACATACATATATAGGTACCTACACACATAAAGATATATATACATATACCAACACACACATAGATACACACACACCAACATATTCAGACATATACACTATCACAAACAAAAGAAAACAAAATACAAGTGATTTAAATATCTGTTTTAAAATGTTGTTTTATTTTATTTATGAGTTGTCTAGAGTCAGTTGTTTTTCTTATATCTAGAGGAAGGTCATTAAAACACTTTTCTCCCAGGAATGAGTAGTGATGCTGCGCAAAAGTTGTCTTCCTTCTATCTTGGAAAAATAAAAATCTATATCGGGTCCGATTTTCAATTATAAATCTATGGTGCTCAGGTTCTCGTAGTACTTGTAAAATAGCAAATTTTTTGAAAATATTTTTGAATTTTAAAACTTTGAAATCTATGAATAATTGTTCAGTAATTGTATATATAATATTTAGTGTCTTGTATTTAATTGTCTCCTTTACACACAAGTGCTTGCACTCTGGTAAATGGAAATATGTTTTATCTTACTAGGTATAAATGAAAACACTAATTAGTTTTAGTTTCACTATATATAGTGAAACTAAAACTAATTAGTGTTTTCATTTATACCTAGTATAATGGAGTTTCACCACGAATTATCCGTCGACAAAATTAACATGTTTTATCTTACTTTGCATCTTTTTGTATATAGTTTAATTGATTTTTGTTTTGTATGTGCATGTAATTTAATAAAAAAATAAATTAAAATATAAATATTTTTCCATTTTTAGTGTGACTTTATTAACTGCATCAATAAAAGTAGATAGACTAGTTAACATATTAAATGCGCTTCATTTCACCAATTCTCCGTGATAATACAGCTTAAGAGAGCTTATGTGGCTTTATTTACACAATCCTTGCTGGCTTCATTTTCACTTGTGGCTTTATTTACACTAGCTTGCAGTTGATGCGTATAAATGTTAGTGCAGCTACTAACTCCCTAAAAAACACCACCTCAACTCGTGAGTCTAAATGAAAAATTTTATTAAAAATGTGGTTGGAGTTCATTGATATCAAGATATCGTATTAAATTTACATTTAAACCGAAATAATTGGATATACTTTAGTCATGAACGAGACCAGTAGGTAATAAATTCAGTCGAAATATTATATCATTTAAGGATAGACTATGATAATATACGTCATTGAAAGACCGAAGCTAACACTAAGCTCACTAGACAAAGAATATCACAAGGATTACATGCAATATGTAGTGGCTCATTTATATTTAAAATTACGTTAGTTCATTTATTTATTTCATCCCAGAAAGGTACAGCTTTAAGTTATGCATTTTACATATTATTATTTCTATGAAAGTTGAGCCAAGAATGCTTTCTTGGATTTAAATTAATGATTATACAATAATAGGTAACTTAGTGGAAAAGTTATATAATAAAACATGATAATATAATTTTGAAAATACAGATGTCGCTGAATTTTCAAAATAAATTTCAAAGGCAACAATTACAACTGGCTTCGAAGAAAAATGCATCAATCTTTAAAAGAATAAAAAAAAGGAATGACATTTTATCCGGAGAATAATGTTAAAACGGTTTTCAAGATAGAATTAATCTAGCCAGAAAAATTAAATCATCATTAGTCATTGGTACATAGCAAGGCGTTTTAGGATACATTAAAGAATCTTTTGTTACCTACTTTAAGAAAAAGTTTATGATGAATGTAAATTTGTAATAATCAAAATGAAAGTATAGAAAATGTGGTCATGTTTTTGAGCATATTGGTTAGTGTTATAGATTTGGTGTAGGAAAATGAATATCATACATACATACCATCACGCCATGACCCTCCTGGGGTAGGCAGAGAGAACCAAACGCCACATATTTATATCTTGATACACATTCATTGCCTCGTCAACATACACACATCGTCTTATACATGTCTATTATTCACACTATTTTTACATTTCCACCTTACAGAATATCGTTCACATGGTCGTGCCATCCTTTTCTGAGAGAAACCCAAACCTTTCCTTCCTTTCCCGTCCGCAATGTACATTTTCTTCGTCAGGCGTTCCTCACTCATTCTCCTCTAGTCACCAAACCAATTAAATGTGTTAACTCACACTCTTTCCTTGTGTCCTCGTTTCGTATCCTGTCATTCGTCGTTCTATATCGAATTCTTCTTAGCGATCTCATTTTATGCATATACATACATGCCATCACGCCATATTCCTTACGGGATAAGCCACAGAACAGACAATCTATAGAAGTATTTTAACAAATTCGTCTGCGTACCCACTGATCGTCTAAATACCATTGACCATTTGACCGTCATCTGGCGCTATGAAAGCATCAGGTGTTTCGGCCCTGAACATTTTAATGGTGTGCCTACCCCCACATTGCACCCCATTCCTCAGCCCAAGTGGCTTCAATGTTTGGATGATTTTAACATGTGTTTAACAGATATGCTACTTCTATAGATTGCCTGTTCTGTGGGATAAGCAGAGAGAACCGAGCGCTATACTCCTCTATTTCAGCACACATTCCGAGCTTCCTTTACATCCATGCATCGTTTCATACATACTCGTCGATTTTGCAAGCTTCTTATATTTCCTTCTTTCAAAATAGCATTCATATGGTCATGCAATTCCTTTCTGGGGCGGCCCCTGCTATTCACTCCATCACTCACACATGTTCGTATATTTTTTTTTTGTCAGTCGTTTATCATTCATTCTTTCAATATGTCCACCTCAAGGAATTCACTTTCATTTTACTTATAACATTATCTTTTATCTTCCATTCTCTCCTTATGTTCTCATTTTTCATTCTATCATATTATATCGTTCTATTACATAGTCTTCTTAGTGATCTCATTTCAACTGCATAATATTCTGCTTTCGTGAATAAATATTATTAACAATAATAATATTGTTTTTTTTTACTAATTTAAAAGTAATTATAAATTTGTTTAAGCATATATTTATTTTTTGGCGCTGACTTAATAGCATCGGCGACTTCCTGTTCATCTTTAGAATATTTTGCAACTTCAGACAGATATTTACTATGGAATTTCATCAAGAGTCGTTTACAGAGATTATAATGAAACCAGCTGACAAAAACTGAAATGTAAAATAATATAATAATATGTGCCGACCGCCGTGGCACAGTTGGTAAGCCGTTCTCTTTCTGTACGGGCGTCCTGGGTTCGATTCCCAGCAGAGGAGAAATTTATGTAAATTTATTTCTCACGCAAATATTGCTATTCTGGGCTGGAAACACTGGTTAGTTGGAAGAAATAGCCATACGGCAATAAACTTGACACTTGCGCAGGGTGCAAGGGAGTGTTCATTATTATTATTAATAATATAACCGTTACTGTGTTTGTTTTAAACTAGCAATATTGATGACTAAAAACAAAAGCGGTTTAATCAGTCCTTGAAACCTTTCTAACGGCAACGCCAATATTTGAAGAAGAAAATGTATTATGTATACGGTTAGACACAACCCCAAGGAACAGAATATAAGGAAACATAAAAGGATTTAAGAAATACGAGGGAAGCATTTTCAAAAATATACAGCAAGAATATTTTAATTCCAATAAATATATCTCCGAATAACGGTGGCGTAAGATTTATAGCGGGTTATATCGGACAGTTTGCGTTATAGACATGTATTTTTTGCAATTAAATTTATTTTTTTTGCACAACAGAAAACAAATCTGATAAATGGACGTTGTTTACGTGAACGATACAAACAATATCGATATTTTGTTGACACTACAGCTATCGGTATCGCCAGCAAAAATATTTAAAATATAATCGATTGCGACAATGGTGCGAATAACTGAGTCACATTTTTAATGTAATTTTTTTTTATTTAATTAACATATTATGTTCCAATACACATAAAAATATAATTCACAAGAATAGTTTATATATATTTTTTTTGCAATGCCTCATAAAAAATAATGCAATCTTGTGCTTGATGAAGGAATCACTGTCAAATAGAAATATCAAATATAAAGCATTTAAATCAAAGTCATACACGAACAATCAAAAAAACATTAAAAAAAATAAAAATAAGGAATACAGAAAATTTAAACATACCAAACACATACTCAAATAAAAAAAGGAAATACAGGCAATTGAAACATATCAAAAACATCCAATTTAGAATGTAAGATCCAATTTTAATTTTTGTTTAAACTTTTTATTTTAAAAAAAAATGAATATGTCCTTGTTAAACAAGTACATATACATCTTCCTACGTTCCCTAAAATAAACATAAATTCTTGTGCTATAGGTGAACGAAATCGTTCGAGGTAGGATTCGAACCCAATGCGCTAACCGCTCTGCCATCGACCCATCTAAACCCATCTTTTATATTCCTTTATCTGCTTTAATTCATTTTAGAAGCAATAATTGAAACATTTTATTCCCAAATATATGTAGTTGTTTTGTATTTGTCTTGTATTACATTTGGGTATTTTAAAATCGTTTTGGAATCGTAGTGACTTTTTTTTTTTAATTTTTGTAAAACATTATCTTTGAAAATTTACAAAATTGACACTTTTTTATAAATATCATCTTCTTTGAATCCATAAATTATTTATCTTCTAAATACGATATTTATGTAAGTGGAACCCTTAATACTTCCCAAGATCGTCCTACACAAAGGAGATCGTCCTGGAGGCAGATCGTTAATCAATTAAACAAAGGCGTATTCGCCGTCCTCAGTCACGAGGTCAAGATAGAAGAAAGATATGTATTGTTTTTTTTTATTTCATGAAGTAGAATAATTAAACGTGATTATTTAATGGAAGTTGAATTCATGGTTGAAGTTTGTATTTCATATTATATATCAGCAAATTAACGATACCGTAAAATAAACATTAATCTTACTTAACCCTTTTCAAGGAATATGAATAAAGTAATACACAGATACCTGAGCCTATTCAGATATCTTATATTCAGGTACTAAAGTAGCTTTAAGGTAATTGCAAAATTATGTTACTTATGAGTGCTTATCGCTAATTGTATAAGTACCCTACTCTTTGATTACCATTAATGATAAATAATATAATAGATATTATTGAAAAAACTGTTCAAAAAATAGGAGAGACCTAGAGACTAGACTAAGATAGATGGATGGAGTCGCGAGAGACATTCAGATAGCCGATGTGCACAATTCGAGAGAAAAACCACGGACAGGAAGCAAAGGAGACGATTCCTTGAGGAGGCCAAGGCCCATCTTGCGAACACCGAAGAGATGGAAGGACAGTTAAACATCATCATCGCAGGAAGCAAAGCTTCTGTTAAAAAAATCATTGTTTGCGTATATGTTACTTAAACTCTTTAAACTATTTTTTTTAATTTTTGAATATTCAAGGGTAGTCAAAATTTTAAGAAAAAATCTATAGTCTGTCATATCAATGTGAAATAAATTTCAAATTTGTATGAAAAATGTATATAACAGAAGTAAAATAGCTTCTGTATGGGAAAATTGAGTGATCAACTTCATATTGATATTGTATGTGTCTCTATAGACAAGTGTATTTTTTTACTGTCCACTTCTATCTTCCTCAAGGGGTCGGCAGTGAGAACCGAACACCGCATTCTTCTATCTTGACACATATACATACATCGCGTCATCAACATTGATTCACTGTATCAAACTTGCTCATCTTGCTAGTAATGCAATTTTATTTAAAATTTCTCAACAGGTATCATGTAGAAATTGCATACTATGAGTTTCGTGACAATGTTTTTGTGTGTATTGATGCGTTCGGTTTTGAGTGGCCGTGGTCGAAACTGCTACGAACACCAATGACTAAAAAAAAGTAAACACCAATGTCATCAATGAACGCGAGCACAGAGCTCAAACCGGTTTAAACCACCCGAGGCCGGATGAAACAAGAAAATTCCACATGACCGGCTGATTCAACAACAAGTACGACGTGGAAAAATCAGGCCCAGCCAATCAAATGTCCCGTTCTGATTTGTGACCAATGAATGAATAACGGGACTGCGTCACATTCAATTATAAACTGCGCCACAGTCAACTATAAAAGCAGGACCAATTCCCATACATAGTTAGTTAGCGCCACTACTGCAAGCCAGCAACTCCTCTTCAAGCATCCAGGAAGGACCACCAGGAATCGCACGAAGCCGTGCTGCCCCCTCCTGACGTCTGCCTGGTGCTGAAGAGTACCATCGAGTAAGCTGAACAACAGCAAGCCAGCAACTCCTCTACCAGCAATCAGGAAGAACCACCAGGAATCACACGAAGACGTGCTGCCCCCTCCTGACGTCTGCCTGATGCTGGAGAGTACCACGCCACCTGAAGACGTGACCTGCTGACCTGCAGCGCCCCTGCACCGGCCGCCTGCGTCTCGGGCTGCGCCCTCCGCGCCCGATCGACTGCCAGCGCCCCTGCACCGGCCGACCTGCATCTCGGGCTGCGCCCTCCGCGCCCGATCGACTGCCAGCGCCCCTGCACCGGCCGACCTGCATCTCGGGCTGCGCCCTCCGCGCCCGATCGACTGCCAGCGTCCCTGCACCTGCTGATCTGCATCTCGGGCAGCGCCTTACGCGCCCGATCGACTAACAGCACCCCTGCACTCGCTGACCTGCATCTCGGGCTGCGCCCTCCGCGCCCGATCGACTGCCAGCACCCCTGCAACGGCCGACATGCATCTCGGGCTGCGCCCTCCGCGCCCGATCGACTGCCAGCGCCCCTGCACCTGCTGATCTGCATCTCGGGCTGCGCCCTCCGCGCCCGATCGACTGCCAACACCACTGCGCCTGCTGATCTGCATATCGGGCTGCGCCCTCCGCGCCCGATCGACTGCCAGCGCCCCTGCGCCTGCTGATCAGCATCTCGGGCTGCGCCCACGCACGCGACAGATTAGATTAAGATAAGATTAAGATTAGATTAAGATTGGTTTAAGATTAAGATAAGATTAAGATAAGATTAAGATACGATTAAGATAAGATTTAGATAAGATTAAGATAAGATTAAGACTAGATTAAGATTAGATTTTTTTTAAGATTAAAATCGTATCAAGATCACTAGTTTGTATTTAGATTAAGACAGTGTATTATTGCTGGTATAATAAAGAAAAAATTCTTTTTGTATTTCATTTACGATAATAAATAATTAAATAATTAAATTATAATAACCGGTGTTTCACTGTTCCGCCCTCTTGGACCCCGGATTAGACTGATAATCAGTTCGGTCTAATTTCCGGGCGTTTCAATTGGCGCCCAGCAGTGGGACTCTTATCAAAAGAGAAAAGAACCTTGACCCTGAGAAAAATGAAATAAGTGAAAATGCCGGTTAAAAAAAATAAATAAATAATAATAATAATAAAAACTATCCGCGAAGCAACGGGAGAAGAGTCTGAATCTGGACTCTTCCGTTTCCACAGAAACAAATCCATATCCGTTTCTGGGTTCGGGATAAGACCCAGTGGCGCCCACAACAAAGTCACCACCATCTGCCAACCTCACCTATGAGACAAGTTGAAAATCTTAGCGAAAACGCCAGGGATTTCGCAAAGAGATGGTGGCAGACTCACCAAGAGCAGCAGAGATTCTTGCCTGAGACCTCGAATCTACATCTGCAATAATAAATTCCGAAAAGGATTTGAATACCGGATCAATCTTGCTCCATCGCCTTGGGATGGATTGGAAACCACCCCGACCAACGGCCAAGAAAGTGGGGAGGATTGATGCGTTCGGTTTTGAGTGGCCGTGGTCGAAACTGCTACGAACACCAATGACTAAAAAAAAGTAAACACCAATGTCATCAATGAACGCGAGCACAGAGCTCAAACCGGTTTAAACCACCCGAGGCCGGATGAAACAAGAAAATTCCACATGACCGGCTGATTCAACAACAAGTACGACGTGGAAAAATCAGGCCCAGCCAATCAAATGTCCCGTTCTGATTTGTGACCAATGAATGAATAACGGGACTGCGTCACATTCAATTATAAACTGCGCCACAGTCAACTATAAAAGCAGGACCAATTCCCATACATAGTTAGTTAGCGCCACTACTGCAAGCCAGCAACTCCTCTTCAAGCATCCAGGAAGGACCACCAGGAATCGCACGAAGCCGTGCTGCCCCCTCCTGACGTCTGCCTGGTGCTGAAGAGTACCATCGAGTAAGCTGAACAACAGCAAGCCAGCAACTCCTCTACCAGCAATCAGGAAGAACCACCAGGAATCACACGAAGACGTGCTGCCCCCTCCTGACGTCTGCCTGATGCTGGAGAGTACCACGCCACCTGAAGACGTGACCTGCTGACCTGCAGCGCCCCTGCACCGGCCGCCTGCGTCTCGGGCTGCGCCCTCCGCGCCCGATCGACTGCCAGCGCCCCTGCACCGGCCGACCTGCATCTCGGGCTGCGCCCTCCGCGCCCGATCGACTGCCAGCGCCCCTGCACCGGCCGACCTGCATCTCGGGCTGCGCCCTCCGCGCCCGATCGACTGCCAGCGTCCCTGCACCTGCTGATCTGCATCTCGGGCAGCGCCTTACGCGCCCGATCGACTAACAGCACCCCTGCACTCGCTGACCTGCATCTCGGGCTGCGCCCTCCGCGCCCGATCGACTGCCAGCACCCCTGCAACGGCCGACATGCATCTCGGGCTGCGCCCTCCGCGCCCGATCGACTGCCAGCGCCCCTGCACCTGCTGATCTGCATCTCGGGCTGCGCCCTCCGCGCCCGATCGACTGCCAACACCACTGCGCCTGCTGATCTGCATATCGGGCTGCGCCCTCCGCGCCCGATCGACTGCCAGCGCCCCTGCGCCTGCTGATCAGCATCTCGGGCTGCGCCCACGCACGCGACAGATTAGATTAAGATAAGATTAAGATTAGATTAAGATTGGTTTAAGATTAAGATAAGATTAAGATAAGATTAAGATACGATTAAGATAAGATTTAGATAAGATTAAGATAAGATTAAGACTAGATTAAGATTAGATTTTTTTTAAGATTAAAATCGTATCAAGATCACTAGTTTGTATTTAGATTAAGACAGTGTATTATTGCTGGTATAATAAAGAAAAAATTCTTTTTGTATTTCATTTACGATAATAAATAATTAATTAATTAAATTATAATAACCGGTGTTTCACTGTTCCGCCCTCTTGGACCCCGGATTAGACTGATAATCAGTTCGGTCTAATTTCCGGGCGTTTCAATGTAGTATTGTGAAAACTTTTGTCCTCTGGGAATCTTATATTTGTACAAGAATCTAATAGCAACGTACTTCATAAAAATGCATTTAGAGATTGTCAAACATTCAAGAAGAAAAAAAGAACTATTACTTTGGTGTGGAGAGTTTAGTATTGGGTACAACCCACTCTTTTTATAATAAAAATAAAACACAATGAGTATTTTTTATCAAATAAAAATAAAGAGTTTCAAGAGAGGATAAAATTTCGAGAGAGCATTATTTGACAAACATAAATCTGTGCCTCAATATTTATTTGAAACTCCATATTTTAATTCTATTTCAGGTTTTCGGCTGAAAATTCACCAAAAATAAATAATAATTAAATACCTTTCCGCTTTTTTGCCTAAAACTAAAATAAATATTTTCCGGCGATTTATTAAAAAAATAATAATTTTAGAGTAAATTCTGTTGTTTAAAAAACCTGAACTGATAAATTATTCTTTACTTGGCTTTTTCAAAGTATAATAGAAATACTTAAAACGATATTATTTGATTTTAGAAATAACGACAATTCATCAAATAATCTGAGATAGAATATAAGAAAATACAACCAACCCAAAATATACATTAGTGTTTGGTGTGATAGAATAATATTAGACAAAATATTGATTAAACGTTTTTGCCAAGGTATCTCGCCGCTATCGAGGTCGAAATAAACTAAATCGAAAAAAATAGTCCAATAAATAGAATTAATTTGCAATATTATTTGATAGGTAATTTCAAAATGGATATCCACTAGCCTAACACGTAAATATATTTGGTTGGGCAATAATTAATATTGTTTTATTATTTTCTTTTATATAAAAATTAACAAGTCCACTATATTATTATTATATCTTATGGTCACAAAGTTAGTATATCACAACAATATGTCGCACTGTAGTGCCCGTCAAAAGTTAAAAAATAAAATCTATGTTTTCTAAATAATTGGCCGTAATATAATTGAGATCTACAATCTGTAGAACGGACGGTCGCTTTTTTGTGATTAATTTTGACATCCAAACACACACAGAGGGCAGATCTATGCAGTATTTTGCGTTCGACTTGTGCTGCAAACGTCACTTCGTTGACCAACTTTGAGGGGTCGAATTGATCCCCCGCGGGTGAATATATCAAGTGTTTTTGGTGCTGCGTTGAGCATCATAAATACACGTTACACGTTCTTTAGTGTACTTGTGGATACGATCCTGTTCTGTGATACTACTCTCGATTCTAGCCCCTTGTGAGCAAGGATATTTAACTTCGGAGCTGTTCCTGTGAAGATAGAAAGATTCTCCTCAAGTAAGTGACTGTCACACAGGTGGAATAACAGATCTCGATTTGTAGTAGACTTTTTTTTGGGGTAATTAGTGCGATGTTGTTTAAAAATGATCTTATATCCAGAAGGCCTGAAGGAATCACTATTGTCCTGTACAGAATCTTCAATCTGCCAAAGATGGACCATTTGACGAGTGATTTAGTGAAGTCACCATCCTTAGTCATGAGGCAAAGAAGGAACCAATAGATAAAGAATGCCATATTAAAAATATTTCTTATTTGTGACAACTAATTCATTTTGATTGCGTAAGTCCCCGTTAATACTGTACCGAAATTTATATTTATTTATTTTATTATGGTTCAAAGTCTTATTTATTTTTACAATTTATATTTCTACAATTTATATTTTTTACAAGGTTTGTCTAGTTTTTCCAACTCACTACTCAAATCTTTTGTTTTCATTTTTCTTGGGTTCTTATTTTCAAAATATTTCTATTTAAATTTTCAATTTAAATAGAAATAGTACTTAATTTCATAACACTGCCTCCCTCTTAGTTCAGTTCGTCCCGAACAGAATTCTCTAGATGAATAAATCGGCATTTTGAACCTTCTCTACAGTGAGATGCTTTGAAAAAGTAACATGGTACACTTTTTTTTATATTTTTACTGTATCTTGGATTATAGCAGCAAACTAGAACATTAATTCCAGTATTATGAAAAATCTCTTCTATCATATTCCGAACCACTTTCCAATCCATACCATCACTGATCTTTGGAATGCCGAGCTTCATAAGATTCAACTGTAACATTTGATCCCGCATACTTCGTAGACAGTTCCACATCTGAGCATACTCTGCTCGTTCCTCAGACGTTTCCTTATTCGTCATGTAGAATAAATGCTGTTTTCCATGCTGTGAATGGACCGCTTCTCCAATCTTCAGATTCTTGGCTTTTAGCTCATATAACATCCCATACTTTCTCATGATAACTTTGGCTATACCACTAGTCATCTTCATGTCTTGAGCCACACAGTAAGCTAAAACATTATCTTCTGGGATATCGAAGAGGTCTTGCTCAATTTCCACAGTCACACCATGGCGAGTGCGTCGATAAGGAGTCATCATGAATTCCTCGAAGGTCTTTTCTTCACTTTGGACATTGCAAACTTGAGCAACTGGATTTTTTTCCTCATCCTTGTTATCACCTAAAAAGGGAGCCAGGCGATTGAAATGTACCACTCTTGGCTTCCCATTTGGTTTTCTTCGTATACGATAAACCACATCATTAATCCTTTTGATCACTTCATACGGTCCTTCCCAGGATTTCTGAAGCTTTGGTGAGTAGCCTCGTCGTCGTTGTGGATTAAATAACCAAACCAAGTCTCCAGCCTGATAACCACCTTCCACAGCTTTAATGTCGTATCGCTCCTTCATCTTGTCACTAGCTACTTGAATATTGGACCGTACACGGTCATGTATAGCATTCATTTTCCTCCGAAGATCTGACACATAATCTTCTCCAACTAGATCTTCTCCAGGCTTAGATCCATACTGCAGGTCGCAAGGTAACCGTAACTCACGGCCAAAAATCACACTTGCCGGTGTTTGCCCTGTTGTCTCATGAATTGCTGCTCGATAAGCTAATAAGAACAAGTGGATGTATTCGTCCCAATCCTTCTGGTGATCGGACACTGCTTTTGACAAAAATCTTCCAATTGTTCGATTCATTCGCTCCACCATTCCATCCGACTGTGGATGCAAAGCAGTTGTTCTCGTCTTTCGAATTCCTAATGCTTCACAAATTCCCTGGAATACGGCTGATTCAAAGTTTCTTCCCTGGTCCGAGTGTAACTCCAATGGTACTCCAAAACGACTTATCAGTTCCCTTACCAAGACTTCAGCAACAGTGGTAGCTTCTTGATTCGGTAGTGCATAGGCTTCTGTCCATTTACTAAAATAGTCCATTGCTACCAGAATATATTTATTCCCTCTTTCCGTTGTGGGAAACGGCCCCGCTATGTCAATGGCTATCCTTTCAAATGGGCTACCAACATTATACTGCCTCATTGGCGCACGCCTTCGTTTCTGAGGTCCGTTTGAAGTGGCACAAGTTACACATCTTCTACACCAATCTTTTACATCTCCATTGTAATTGACCCAATAAAAACGTTGACGAATTTTTTCTGTGGTTTTTTTAACTCCCAAGTGTCCCCCAGACACATCATTGTGAAGCAGTTTAAGAACTTCAGGAATTCTCTTCCTTGGAATCAATAGTTGTTGTCTCTGCTGTGTTCCATCTTCATTCTCCAATACACGCTTTAACAACCCATTTTCCACGACAATGGATTGCCACTGAGCCCAGTATGACTTAATATTTGGAGATAGTGAAGCTATTTCTTCCCATAAAGGTCTTTGATCATTTTCCTTCCACTGCATTACAAACTTGAGATCTGGGTCTTCCAATTGGTCTGCTCGTATTTCATCATCTTGCCAAAAATTGTCAACGACCGTGGTTCTACAAGCTATAAAAAACTTTTCCTCAGCCTTATTACAGTGCTGGCAATCCTCTGGACATGGTCGCCTTGACAGTGCATCGGCATTTCTATGATGAAGTCCGGCTCGATGTTCAGAATCATAGTCATATTCTTGCAATCTCTCTATCCATCTTGCCACTTGACCTTCAGGATTCTTGAATCGCAAAAGCCACACAAGTGCCGAGTGATCTGTCCTTAAAAGAAATTTCCGTCCATATAAATACTTGCGAAAGTGCTCAACTGACTTGATAACAGCAAGCAATTCTCTTCGTGTTACACAGTAATTGCGTTCTGGTTTCGACAATACTTTACTGAAGTAAGCAATCACGCGTTCTGCCCCATCTTGTACTTGGGAGAGCACACTTCCGATACCAACGTTACTTGCATCTGTATCCAGAATAAACATTCCTTCAGCTCGAGGATAACTCAAAACCGGAGAATTAATTAGAACCTGTTTTAATTCTTCAAATGCATGTTGGCACTTGAAATCCCATATGAATTCACTGCTTTCCTCCGTGAGTTTTGTCAGTGGCTTTGCGATGTCAGCAAAGCCTGGAACAAATCGTCGATAGTAGGTACTCAGACCCAAAAAGCTTCTTACTTCATGTTTGTCTTTAAGTACTGGCCAATCTCGAACAGCTTTAATCTTCTCAGGATCTACTGCTACTCCCTCCTCAGAGACAACATGACCTAGATAGTTGACTTGCTTTCGGAACAATATACATTTCTTGCAATTGAGTTTAAGGTTGGCCAACCTCAATCGTGAAAATACCTGTTCCAAATTTCCTAAATGTTCTTCAAAACGCTTCCCAAGTACGATGATGTCATCTAAGTATACCAAACAGGTCTCCCACGATAATCCTCTTAGCACACTTTCCATTAGTCGTTCAAACGTAGCCGGTGCATTGCAAAGTCCAAATGGCATCACTTTGAATTGCCACAATCCACTTCCAACAGAAAACGCCGTTTTTTCTCTATCCTTGGGTTCCAATCCAACCTGCCAATAACCACTCTTTAGATCCAAAGTTGAGAAGATCTTACAACCAGCCAATGTATCTAGGGTGTCATCGATTCGAGGCAGTGGATAACTATCCTTCTTAGTTACATTATTCAATAAGCGAAAGTCCACACAGAACCGAGTTGAGCCATCTTTTTTTTTAACTAACACTACTGGTGAACACCATGGGCTGCTTGATGGTTCAATAACGCTATCCCTTTCCATGTCTTGAATAATTTGATCTGCTTCCGCCCGCTTTGCTAATGGTAGCCTTCTAGGTAATTGGCGGATAGGCCTTGCGTCACCCGTATCTATTTGATGTTGAACAACATTGGTTCTTCCTTTAGAAAGACTCGCATTCTCAAAAACATCTTGATAATGAGCAATGAGGTATCTATTTTGTTTGCTTTGTTCTTTGGTAAGTTCCTTACAAGCATCTTTTACAAAGTCTTCAAGATGTTTTGGTACATCCTCTGAAGAAACTTGTGCGATGCAGGCATTTTGTGTTACTGATGAAACTGATGAACACACACTTAAATAAGCTCCTTTTTTGACAGTTACTGGATATTCATTTATGTTCATTAATCTGACTAAAATTTCCTTTTGGTTTTGAATCAGTGCTCTTGCAATTAATACTCCTTTTCCTGCTTCATTGTTGGCGTTGGACTCCACAACCAAAACATGTCCATTCGGGATAACACAGTCTAAATTGACTCGTACTAACATCTCACTTTGTTTTGGAATAGTTACAACATCCGCTGCAAGAACACGTGTAGAAAATTCCTCACGCTCTTGCACGAGAACATCTTCATCTCCAATTTTCAAAGATCGCCTCTTTAGATCCAACTGGAATCCATATTTCGCCATTATGTCCATTCCGAGAATAACTTCCTCCTCTATATTCGCCACTAGCACCTGATGATCGAAGATAGAACTACCAATTTGAAAGTTGGCATATGTATGTCTCACCACATATAGATGCCGACTCCCCAGTAGCTGTTCGTAATGTCCATTTAGTTGGTGTAATACACTTTTTGTTATAAAGCAAATCTGGTCTCATGATTGTCATCGTTGCTCCAGTATCCAGCAAAAGTTTCAAATTCTTTCCATTTACTTTGCCATTTATAAACATACTGGTATCTCGACCACTGAATGATGCAACAACTGCAGATCTCTTTGAGGCATTGGTAATGTAGGTCAACAGTTGCCCCTTCCCATCAACCCTTTTTAGTTTTCCTGTGGCTGTTGCTGTTGCGTTGTTGCTTCATTTGGACACCGATTACGTAGATTTCCAGCTCGTCCACAACCCCAGCAGCGAAACTGTCTTTTTCTTCCTTGCAATGCCTTCATCACCTTTTCGACAATGCATTCGATGAGTTTTTGATTCTCTTCAACGGCCTAAACAACGCGGGCTTGAGCATGACCTCGTAAAGATTTTTTTATAGATTCAAATTCGAGTGCCTGGGTTAGAGCGTCACTCAAAGTTTGTGGTCTAGCTAGTTTTACAGCTTGTTGTGTCTCATTTGCCCACAATCCATCCAAGAACTTTTCTACTGCAAGGCTTTCACACACATCATCAGGAACCGTAGGGTATGCATATCTAATTAGACGCGCTATATCCGCCTCAAATTCCTGGAGAGTTTCATTAGATTTCTGATTACGATTCTTAAGTTGTGACCTGTAAAACTGTTCCATGTGCTTATGTCCAAATCGCATCTCAAGTCTCTCAATCAACAATTTTAAATCTCGTCGCTCAGCTAGAGGAATTGTCTCCAAAACTTTTAAAGCATCACCTCGTAATGATACACTCAACACTGAGGCCTTTCTTGTCATGGACCAGCCATTTATCATGGCCACTGTCTCGAACAATGTTAAATATTCTTCCCAGGGGCATTTTCCATCAAAGGTTGGCATATCATTTCGCACGCACTCCACTGTTGGTACTCTTGTATCTTCTACACACTTAAAATTTGTATCTACAGCTGAATTTTGCTCGGAATTCATTGGCGTGATTGAAGGAAGCACTTGATTCTCCAAAACTTTCATCTGTTTAGTTAATTCATTTATCTTCTCATCAAAGGTCATAGAATAATTCTGGAATTTCTTTTCTATAGTATTTGAATGCTTTTGAAGCATCGCTACTTCTCCTTTGATTTCTTTAATTTCTCCTTTTATATCTCTGGAATGTTCTTGAAACTTCTCTTCTATGTCTCTGGAATGTTCTTTTAAGACTTGACAAAGATCGTTGTTAGAGCAAGGCATTTCAAAAAGGTATGTGTCTGGATCCTCACCTACTTCTTGCATCACTTTTCTCAATCGTAGTTGAAGTGCATTTTTATTTCCTGATGTATCAGCGTCTCTCTCCTCCAACTCATGTTTTAAATCAACCACTTTCAACTCTAAAAGAGTTATTTTTTTGATGCCATAATAAATGTCTTTATAAATAACTATTTTATTTTTTTCTTACACAAAAAATACTTGGGTATTTTTATACCCCACACCTGACACCAAATGTACCGAAATTTATATTTATTTATTTTATTATGGTTCAAAGTCTTATTTATTTTTACAATTTATATTTCTACAATTTATATTTTTTACAAGGTTTGTCTAGTTTTTCCAACTCACTACTCAAATCTTTTGTTTTCATTTTTCTTGGGTTCTTATTTTCAAAATATTTCTATTTAAATTTTCAATTTAAATAGAAATAGTACTTAATTTCATAACAATACCATCACGCACTTTCCCTATTTGGAGTAGGCAGAGATAAGCGAACGCCAGACTCCTCTCTCTTGTTATACATTTATCTCTTCGTTCACGTCCAAACATCTTCTCATTCACGCTCTACTGTTATTCTTACTTCTAATGTCTCCATCTTTCAAAATTCCATAAATGTGATCGTGCCAAATTTTCCTTGTCCGACCTCTACTTTTCGTTACTCTTTTATCAGCCTTATATACTTTTTTTGTCAGACGGTCATCACTCATTCTTTCTCTGTAGCCAAACCACCTTAGGGTGTTTAGTTTCATCTTGCTTGCGATATCATTTTCAATCATAAATTCTCGTCTAATATCCTCGATTTTTATTCTATTATACACCGTTTTACCACACATTCGTCTTTCAACCGCGTTAATCCTACTTTTATGCGTCTTCTGCCAAGTCCATGTCTCACTAGCATACATTAGAAAAAAAAAAAACGATACCATTGTGTACTGCGAGCTTTGCTTGCCTCGAAATAATTGGGTCAGTCATTACAAATCTTAATGCGCCATTCACTCTATTCCCCTCAATATCAGAATCACTCACAGAGAGCCGACTCAGATGATATGGACAATATGGACATGACATAATAAGAAGGCAAAATGATCATGTGGTGCAAACTGCTCTAGCACTAGAAAAGAACGACCACAATCCATGTGGATAAAGCCCAAATACCAGCCCCTACAATACAGAACAGATCATCCTGGCGATGAAGGATTAGCAGAGTCGACCCTACCTAAAGTAGGACAGGACTTACATAGATAAAGAAAAAGAAGATGACTCTTAATTTTAAATATATTATTATTATCTGATCGAGTAACCAAGAGAATAACAGGCTTCAGAAGTGAAAACAATTTATTGGTCAAACGAGCGATTCAAAATGACACTGAATATTCATTTTATCGCAAATCTCGTACGAGGGAGATAACAACCAAGAACATGACAACATAACATGTGAAAATATACACATTTTCGTTTTCATATAACAACCATTATCGTTCATGACTTTCATAAGGTCATAAAAATGTTAAATGAATGGACGGGATTCCAAGAGAGAGAGAGAAAAAATAAGCTTTTGTATATTATACATATGTACATCTGAACTCTGCGTTAACAAAATGAATAAAATTTGATCTTTCGTTTAATGTGTTTGAAATAAAAATGAAATTGATTTATAAGATGGTATGGTAGATTAGTTAATGAAGCAAACAATACACCAAATACGATGTACGATATAAAAATTGATGAAGTTCATTTAAAAGAAATTGAATACTTAAAAATTATATTACTCACACATCACATTAAAAAAAATACAAAAAAATAAGTACATGAATCACTGGCGCGATTCCAGGACAATTGACAGTACGACCCTTATACCGAATGGACAATTAATTGACCGTGAGGAAAATTGACCGTGGGGACATTTTACCGTGGGGACAATTCACCTGATCCTTTTTACGAAATGAACAATTCATCGCGAGGATACTATTTTAGTACCAACAATCATTTCTTCAATCACGTCTGTCTGTTTCTTACAAGAGAAGCATGAGCTCACGGTATGAATATCCCACGAAAAAATACATTATATAGAACGACGTCCTTATTGCAGACAATCTGATGCGCACGCATATATTTCAATCTTAATTGAATAATGAAACGAATGAATGCATGAATGATTGAATAATATATTTCCAACAGTATAAATACTACAATGGAATAAAATACAATTTGATTTATACCTAATTACAATTTTGTATTATTTTTTTTCCACACATTTGGAAATTTCACTACCTCGCTAGACATAGTCTGTTCTGAGGCAGTACTAGTTTAAAATTGCTATGGCTACTCTGCGATCATATGATTTGTTTTCTTTTTTTCTTCACATATTCCATTCACTTAAAATACTAAAATAGAATACTAAAATCCGTCTTATGAGCTGCGTCCGCTGGGCTGCGTTCAAAACACTCGACGTCGAGTATCGGATGTACCTGAAGTTGCGAATTATGGCGTTATTCACACCAATCTCACTGAACACTTTCGAGCGGCGGCGTTTCAATCTGAACGGAGTCTGGGACGTTTTAAATGTCAAATGTCATTTTACCATAATATGTGTTGTTTTAGGTTATATTTTCACCGAAAAACAACGATTGGGCAGTGAATAAATATCATTTTACCATAATATGTGTTGTTTAGGTTATATTTTCACCGAAAAACAACGATTGGGCAGTGAATAAATATCATTTTACCATAATATGTGTTGTTTAGGTTATATTTTCACCGAAAAACAACGATTGGGCAGTGAATAAATAATTCTCCCTGATCTCTTATTGGAAACTTTAGAAAGATATTTTTCTTAAATTAACACCCATAGAGTTATAATGTACAGAAGCCACGTGTAGTACAAATTTCGAATTCAAATGTATGCCAAGTTTTTTTTACTCCTCACTAACACAAGGTGATATAGTGGGGAGTTATGATTTCGCAATTTTTAAGGGTATTTTTTTTTTGCAGCTTATCAACTAGTATCATGCTGAGATTGTATTCTGAAAGTTTCATCACAATGTATCTGTGTGTGTGTGCTATGTACGGCGTGTTCATTTTTTACTTTATCGATTATAGACTAAAGTACTCATTCTATTCTATTCAAATTTTGCAAATATGTATACCTAATACTCGATTAGATCCCATTAGATTTTGAACGATATATGAATAGTGCTTCTCAATTTTTTTAACTGTCAAATATTTCAAAGTGACCCCAAGCTCAGGAAACTTAAAATTTTAAATTTTTGTTTTCAAATTCGTAAAAAGGCACATCACTTTCATAAAATGGCATTGAAGAGTTATCAAGTTTTCATAATAAAATATTTAAATAAAAAATAATTTAACAAACTCATTTCAAAAATGTTGGAAATTTTCCATACAAAATTTGAATACTTTATAGAATGACTTGTTAGTGAGGAGTTTAGCGTTGGCCACAACCCACTCGTTTTTACATGTGTGTGTGAGGCGGTAGATCGGTTGGTCTACGTATTATGTAGGTGTGCGTATCGGTAGGTGTACGTATACGGCCGGGCGAGTGAAATTCGTCTGTTTCAGCGTAGTCTTAGTTGGCATACATTCATTGCGCTGACTAGGTATCTGTATCATAAATAATCTAAGTTAACACCTCTTTGTGAATGCACATTGTCAACTGACATAACAGATACCACAGATAAAATAGAAGTAACTAATCTTACGCATAATATACCTGTCAAAGGGTTTTCACCCGAGAATTTTTCAGAGCGTTTGGAGCGTACACTCGACCTTTAATCTGAACGTGACAAAATGTCTTTAGAGCGTTTGTTTTCGGTCATTCTGAAAGGCTTAGAGCGTCACTAAGTGAACTCGGCGTTCATTCTGAACGCAGCCCTATGTTTTTATGGACGCTAACATAAATCCTGAAAGTTTCTGAGCTCTTATTGGTTGGGAAGCTAGCTTAAAATAAATTGTTAATACCAGCACAGATACACAGGTGAAATTAAATAAAAGTGTATGAAATAAATTCGATGAATTATGGTTTACTAGGAGCTCTGCCCTTGGCCACTGTCGCGTCCCAACCCACAACGGCCGCTACGCGGCAGTTGCGCAATAACCTATAAGGTTCTAAACTAAATATCGTCAAATATACCATATTGGACATAACCCAACATTAAAACTAAATATCTTTACGTGAAAACGTTAAAATCAAGTAATAAAACAGTATTTTTATAGTAAAAATGCGGAAATTATAAAAAAAATATTTTCGACAATGTTTTGAAAGAAATGCGTTATGTGAAATGCGTACGTTTGAAATTACAAACATTGATAATTTGAATGTACATTCGAAATATCATTTAGAAAAGAACACAACAGTTAAGACTGAATATCTTTTTATAATTTAAACGAAAACAATACCAGCCCTAATCTCTTTGCGTATTATTATGACATATGTATTGAAAGCAATTTTGTCAGTATTCAAAATAGGTATTCCGCAGATTATTACTGTTAAAATTTATTCTGAATGTTTATAATTCCTTTTTAAACAATAATATTGTCAATTTATGCAGAAAATACATTTCAAACGATTAATTTGTACTTTTTCGCATCAATTTATTTTTTATTTTAAGAGGGTGCTGCCAACGTACCTATTTTTTCAATTTAATATACCATCATTATTACTAAACGAATCATTTTGAAAAAAAATTACTAGTTAGTTTGGATATTAATAAAGAGAAATATACCTTAACTTTTTGATTATGTTCTGTATATATTCTTGTAGGAAAATAATAAGCATACCCCGATTTCAGACATTTATCTTAAATTTCTAAAAAAATATAAGGTATAGAACAATATTTTTTTTATAAATTAAAGAAGAACAAAATACCTGGAAAACTATGATATGACGTTGCATTAACGCATCAGGTTAAGTAAATAAAGCAAAAAAAACTTTTATTACGCAATGGCGCTGAATGGAAAATAAATATTTTTTAGGTTTATTTACTAAACCTGAAGCATTAATGCAACGTCACATCATATTTTTCCAGGTATTTTGTTCTTCTTTTATTTAAAAAAAAATATATTACTCTACGCCTTATAGTTTATTGAAAATATATGATAAACGTTGAAAATCGGGGTATGCCATTATTTTTCTAGAAGAATTTATACAGAACATTATCAAATAGTTAAGATATATTTTTGTTTATTAATATCCAAACTATCTAGATTATTTTTTTCAAAACGATTTGATAAGAAATAATGATGGTATATCAAATTGAAAAATAGGTACGTTGGCAGCAGTCCTCCCCTTAAATAAAAATTTCGAACGCGAAAATTGATTAAGGAAAAATTATTTCACTGGCAATCCGTTGAACGACGAAAAAACATGGCGTTCAGTAACTATATTATAGATACATCATTACTTTTTCTCAACGTGTAAAAAAACTAAATTAATAATGAACACTTATAAACAATAATTGTTTATTTATTCATTTTCCTTTTCTGGCAGATATTTTTTATATATTAACAGATTTTATAACATAGGTTCATACATAACTATAAACCATTTTTTTTAATCTTTTCTTTTTTTCACATTACCCATAATGGTGATAATATGTGGACATATGCTTATATATTACATCCATAAAATAATTCGTTAAATTATCTGACCGATATTTCAGCGTCACGTGGCATCGTGAGGGTCGAGCCGAACGGAAGCCTAGTCCATACAAAATGATTCATTATCTACCTGAAAATTAAAATTTACTATAAACGGAAACATGAATAAAGGTCTGAATTACCTTTATTTTAACCTTTTTACGTATTCCCACTAAACATAAATCTTTCTGATACGGTGTATCATCAGATAATGGATATATTTAATTAGACAAGATTACATTATGGTAAGAGGAAGCCCTACAACTCTCTCTGAATACCAGATAACATCAAAATTCATTTACGTAACAAAAAGGAAAAAAAAAATCATTAAACAGATAATGTCGGAGTTATTCACATTTTGACCCATTTAGAAAATCGAATCAAAGATGAAAATAAATGATAACAACTTAAAATTTAAAAAAAAATAGTTTAAAAAAATGTATAGAATATTTCAGACCTTAATCCGAAAAGTAAGGCAAATTGATTAAAAAATAATATATCTAAATATGTAAGTGTTCAGCAATGGTTACTCATGATTCGACCTAATACTTTACTAGTTGCATGTAACACATGAGATCCAACTGTCGATAACGATAGTATGTATAGTTGAAGAATACATAAGTACCAAACTATAATCCCATAAATACAAATTATTTAATATTTTAAGATATTTGATTTTCTATACAACACATGTACCTACATATGTATGTATGTCAAGATAGGATAGTATGGAGGTCAGTCCTTTGATCCTACCCAGAATATGAAAACAGAATGATGGTATGTATGTATGTTTGGAGATTAGTATCAAACAATTAAGTCTTCTTAGATATTGTGTGTAGGCGATTGCCATACAAATTGTATGAAGCAATGGCGTCATTTAATTCAATTTTTATAAAAATTATTAAAAAAAATTCACGATGTGCTAATACAATGTTAATATTTTTTATATAAAATTAAATTGTCTAGTTGAGGTGTTTCGGCTTTTTTTGATATTTTTAAAAAAATTGGAAATAAAGGCAGTTAAACTCATAAATTTATCATAAAAAAAATATTTTTCTTAATAAAAAATGTTTGAGAAATCCTGGATTTTTTTTAAAAAAACTAATTTGAGATTTTGTATTTGTCTATGTTTATAACAAATTTCAGCGTTCTAGCTTTTATGGTTTCTGAGATATATGGAAAAATATACCAAAATTTCAAAAGTTGATAACCCCTGACTGAAACAAAAATTCACACTTCTGAGTATAAAAGTTTTGTAGGCCTATAACTGTTTATATATTCTAAAAATTTGGGCTCTGTAAATTTCTAAATATACAATCAATCATAAAAATTCGTCAAGATCAAAGTTCAGTATGAAATTCTCACTATGTATCTTAATAAACTTTAAAACTTGAGAATACTTGTTTTTATATTTCATTTCATTTGTGACTCATGTCGAATAATATTGTTATATACTGAGTATGCAGGATGGTCCAGACCATAGAACAAATTTCAATGTTAAACTGCTACATAGCAAATTGACAACAACGGGTGGGCATATTATGATAAAACTAATAATGCTAGAATAATGACATGTCAAAATTAACTACCTATGTATATCGGTTTATACTTTTGTATAAAGATAGTTATATGTAAATATTGTAATTTGTTGTGCTGTGATGTTTGGTGCCTGTCCGCTCTAATATTTGTTTGTAAATGACACAATAACTATGTAAAACCAAATATTCAAATATTTGGCTTGGTAAAATTGTAAACTACTAGCTCTAGAAAAGGGTTTCCTAGTTGGGCAGCAGTTATCTTCATAATAGACGTTTTTTTACATAGGTGTGAAAAATAAATAAAAATCTCCTGTCACTATGTTCGTACCTACACACTAATCTCCGAAACCGCCCGACCAATTTAATGAATTTTTCCAAACTTGTATAGATAGTTCCGGATTGAAAAATAGGTGGTGCTGTTATCGAGAATTAAATGAATATATGTTAAATTTATCAACGAATTTTTTCACAAATTTTGAATCCCCCCCCCCCCATCCTCCTAAAGATTTTTTCATAGGAAAAAAGGTTCTAAATTAATTTTTATGCTGTGTAATATTTTAATGGGCAATAATTTAATAAAATATTTTTTTTATTCTTTTTTTTGTGTAATATTTTGAGGAGGCCAGGGTCCGTAGCGGACTGTAGTGCTAATGATAATGATGAATATTTTAATGGCGGTTTGAACAAATCTATTTATAATGTATTACTCATCTGGAGAACGAAATAAAAATCTTAAATACATAAAATGAGATCTATACAAAATACGAAGGCGGTCTATCGCAGAACAATACATAAAAGGAAGTCTATATAAAATGCTATCTGTGGCAGAACAACGTCTGCCCGGGTAACTTGTTTTTTTCATAAATGAATATTGTCAATTTACTTATTATATGTCAATTTACTCTAAAAGATTTGTTAAGTGTGAATCTAATATTTATTTATTTAATTTTTATTATTTGTTGATTAATTCACAGAGTATATAACATTACATAGTGCAATCCTTTAAAAATAAATGCATTTCAATTACAAATTTACATGTGAAATATTACATATGCTTGGTACAAAAATGAATAAATAGTGAATGCCAACGAACATGTCATATAATACAACTTAAAATATCTATTACTCCAGAACGTCAGATATAAGATTACTAAGTTTCTATCGCAAGGGAAACCCAAAGGATCGAGTAATAAACTAAAATATTGAAAATAAAAATTTAATTCAACTCAGTATTATTCATACATTGAGACACTTGGGGTATAAATTGCAATATGAGTTTCCAGTGGTGCTTACTTCCCCTCCAATCCCCCTCCCTACCTTTCTCCCTTCCCATCCTATTTACTAAATCGTTAAAATGTAATATAATAATATATAATATATATTGTAAAACATGTAAAACGTGGCAAAAGACGCATGAAAGTAGAATAAATGCTGTGGAAATGAGATCACTAAGAATAGTTCCTATGTAATAGAATGATATATGATAGAATGAAAAATGAGGACAAAAGGAGAGAATGCAAGATAAAGGAGAGTATAATAAGTTAAACGAAAATGAATACCTTGAGGTGGTTTGGACATATTGAAAGAACGAATGATGAACGACTGACCAAAAAAATATACATGGGTGTAAGAGATGGAGTGAATAGCAGGGGCCGCCCCAAAAAGAGATGGCATGGCCATGTAAATGATATTTTGAAAGAAGGAAATATAAGAAGCTTGAATAATCGACGAGCATGTATGAGACGATGCATGGATGTAAAGGAAGCTAGGAATGTGTGCAAAAATAGAAGAGTATGGCGCTCGTTTCTCTCTGCTTACCCGGTAAGGGATATACATGGTATGTATATATTTAATACAAATATGTTAGAATACAATAGTTGGTACTATAAAAATTATCATCATTCTTTTAAATAAATAAAAAAATATTTTAAAAAGAAAAGTTTCAAAGATAAAAAATATTTAATGCAAGATCATTTTTCTTTATTTCTTTTTAGAAGAATTTTCAACTTTAATAATTCAGTCTGCTAGACTATATCAGCTAAGTCATATTCTTGACTACTGAATTAGTTTTGACACTTACAAATGTAACGCTATTTGCAACTACTCCAAAACAAGCTCTCTCTATCTCTCTTAATACTTTGTTCTCCGAAGATATTTGTGTTAGTTGGCTTATTGGTCGTAATTTTTTTCATAATAAAATAAGAAAGTTTTTCTAGTTTCAGAGGGAATTCACTCCATTACATTTGTTTCCCAAGTCATTCATAACTAGAAAGAAATCATTGGGCACTTGTAGCATTATTAAGTTTGCTCATAATAATAGTACAATTGTTATTTTTATAGCTTTCGTTTACTGTTGTAGGTGTAATAAGATAATATGTATTATTGAAATAATGCCAGGGAGAACTTTTTGATAACTTGAGATAATATAACAGACAATAATTATTGTTGTTCTCGATCAAACAATTATATAACTTTTCCACGAGGCAAATAATTACAAAAAAATATAAGAATATAATATTATGTTTACGTAGAAAAAATACCTACAAATATTTTCAAAACATCACGTTTGATGAGTTATAAAAATAGGTAATCAAATTATCACACATTCGTTGATTATTGATTACTAACTTAATTTTTATTCGTCGATTATTAACTTGAGTGCGTCATAATAATTGTAAAGCTCATTTAAAATTCTCAAAAATATATATTAAAAATAATTGTAAAGCTCAAAAAAATTCTTCTGGTAATAATTACATACATATTCAATATGTATGTAATTATAACCAGATATTATTAGCTGTGAGGCACCGGCTTAGAATAGTGCTTCCATTCTTTTAAATCATTGTTTTCGAGTGTCCCGTAAGAGCCGGGTAATCAAAAATACAACAGGCAACAATAACATCTCACATAGTTCAGCAATGAGGTTCACCACCCATTCTGAATGTAGTGCCTTTTTTTGGTGAAACGAGACTGGTGTGTGGGTATACATAGATGTGTTGTTCTCCCTTTTATAAGGCAATGCACATCCGCACACCTTTCGCTGGTTACCCCACATTGTGGGATATGCCGTGATGGTATGAATGAATGAATGGAAAAATTCGATAAATTTTGTGACTATTATTGTATCTTCTTCTTCTTTTCCCTCGCCTTATTCCCATTATTTGGGGTCGGCTCTCCTTGTCCGCATGCGCCAGGTTGCTCTCTCCTGTGTTTCGTCATGTGTCACACCCCACGTCTTCATGTCGTTGTGAATCGCTTCTCGGTCTCTTTATGCAGAGCCTTATTTACAATATGGGAGTCATCTCTCCTTCATATATGCCCATACCACCGCAATCTACCCTCCCTCAACTTTGCTATGGGAGGTACCTTGAAGCTGCCTCGGACGTAGTCGTTCCTGACCTTGTCCAGTAATGTCACACCGCCGGCCCACCTCAACATTTTCATTTCGGTGACGTGGAGTCTCTGCTCATCCTGCTTTCTAGAAGCCCAGCATTCTGATCCATAGAGCAAAGATGGTCTCACACAGGTCTTATATACTCTGCCTTTAGTCTGGACTGGCATTCTTCTGTCGCACAGTACCCCTGTTAGGAACCTCCATTTTAACCAGCATGTATTGATTCTATGCTCTATATCACTTTCGATCTTTCCGTCCTTTGTGAGGACGGAGCCTAGATATGTGAACTGCTCTGCTTGTTTTATTGGGGTGTAATCTAATTTTAGCGTGGAAATGGGCTGTGTATCTCCGGAAAAATTACAATACATGTATTCTGTTTTACTTCTGCTAATTCGCAGTCCGTTTTATTCTAGTGCAATTTGCCACTGATTGTATCACGAATTAGCACCACGTCGTCTGCATATAGAATGTCCCATGCGGTTTGCTTTTGTATATGTATTGTAAGATCATTTATCGTCAGGTTAAACAGAAGCGGGCTCAACGAAGATCCTTGGTGCACTCCGACCTTCGCGTTGAAAAGGGGGCTCATTCCCGCTGGGCTTCTAACGCAAGTAGTACTCCCATACTCCCATAGTTACTAACCAAAACTGAAAACTAATAAGACATCTATACACTGTCTCAGAACAGGTTTTACCTAGTGAGGCAGTTTATGACAATAGTAAAATATCTGGTAACATTTTTCAATTGTGTTTTCAGTCTGTATCTGTGAGACGATTAATATCGTAAGTCTCCAGAATGTGGCAACTTGTTATAGGGTTCGTGTTAAATAATATTTGACATAGTGCCTGTTAGTTGCCCGAGAAGTAATATAAAATAAAATAGGTTGGATACTCAGACATTTTGAAACATAACATATTATCATCGTTGTCGATGAGTCTGGTAATCGAAAATACAACAGGAATCAATAACAAAAGCAAAATAACTTAATAAAGTTGATGAGTTTCACCACCCATTCTGTATTTTGTCTTTTAAGGTGAGACGAATCACAAGACTTGTGTGTCGATATACACGCATGTGGCGTTCTTCCTTTTGTAAGATTATGCACACCAGTCGCTGGTTACACCACACTGTGGAATAAACCGTGATGGATAGAATGAACATATAAAAGTATTTAAGGTTAATACTGTAGTTTGATAATCCTCACTGGATACCTACATATATGTAAAATAACATAGCATATTGGATTTTTCGGTGTGCTAAAATTGTTTTGATTAAAAGAGATATTACACCATGTAAAACATATACATACATTCATAAGATATAACATCCATAAATTAAAATTTCACAATAAAAACAAATTTCATTAAAAATGAATTCATTACAACAATATATTTAAAAACTCGTTTGTTTCGATAAAAGATTTTAAAATCGTTTTGGTGGATCATACAATATTCCTTTTCCGAGTATCCAACCGAAAATAATTTAACCCCGAAATTTTAGATTGAAAAAAGTAGTTAAGGGGGGGGGGACTGCTGCCAACGTACCTATTTTTCAATTTGATATATCATCATTATTTCTTATCAAATCATTTTGAAAAAAATAATTTAGATAGTTTGGGTATTAATAAACAAAAATATACCTTAACTTTTTGATAATATTCTGTATAAATTCTTGTAGAAAAATAATGGCATACCTACCCCGATTTTCAACGTTTATCTTATATTTTTAATAAACTATAAGGCGTAGAGTAATATATATTTTTTTAAATTAAAGAAGACAAAAATATCTAGAAAAATATGATGGGATGTTGCAGTAATGCTTCAGGTTTAGTAAATAAACCTAAAAAACATTTATTCTCCATTCAACGCCATTGCGTAATAAAAGTTATTTTGGTTTATTTACTTAACCTGATGCATTAATGCAACGTCATATCATATTTTTCCAGGTATTTTGTTCTTCTTAAATTTATAAAAAAAATATTGCTCTATATCTTATATTTTTTTTTGAAATTTAAGATAAATGTCTAAAATCGGGGTATGCTTATTATTTTTTTACAAGAATATATACAGAACATAATCAAAAAGTTAAGGTATATTTCTCTTTATTAATATCCAAACTAACTACGTTATTTTTTTTTCAAAATGATTCGTTTAGTAAAAATGATGGTATATCAAATTGAAAAAATAGGTACGTTGGCAGCAGTCGCCCTCTTAACATAAATTATTTAGTATCAAAAAATAATAAATAAAATGTTTTGTGTACACGTATAATTTAACTTTATAATAAATATTTTGATAGTTTTTTAACGTTTTAACAAAGTTGTTTACCTATCTAACATAATTTTTATAATATATAATATACCATTACGCAAAAACATTTTTTTTCGATACTCGTAAAATGTGTAAGTGTAAAATAGAAACTATTGGAAAAGGTGTAAGAAATTCCCCAAAAATGGCTACCAAACCCCCAGAGAAATGATATGATTCAACCCAACCAATAGTCATACGTTTTACGGGGGAGTTAAAGTACTAAAGTAAAATAAGGTGAAAAATAGAAAAAGGCGGAGACAAGAAAGATTTTATATTGTTTTAATAATATTATTTCCTTCTATCCGCCGTTTTGTGTCTCTCACACGACCGTGGCGCCATCTAGGAAATTTCATTATTTCCTAGATTATATAAAATTGTTTCTCGTTTCATTTTTATCGTTGTTAATATCAACCGAGGAGAATTTCGACGTTTCTTTGGCACCTATCTTAGTGGAAATGACAACACTCGGGGAATGGAATAATGTAGAACAAACAGGAGAAAGTTCAAATAGCGAAAATACTATTATTTCTGGAAACATCCAACAGCGGAAGATACAATACGTAACGTAAAAGCTTGCATCGCAACAACGAACCACGATAAAACGCACAATTCGTTGAATGTGGAATTCGTTCGAGTTCAGTGTCACGAAGAGCCAGCATTGAATTACATTTTTTTTTATTATTTTTTACTTTTCTCTTGATTTGATTTGAGACTCGACTGGATAAAGATGTGACTGACGGAGTCACATCCATGCTTCGTCAGTTTCTATTCCCATGAGATCGTTTTTCAGATTAATGCAATTTACAAATAAAAATGACAGCATACTAAAAATGTATGTCTATGCATATCATGATGACTCCAATTCACTTTTATAATCTGTGTACAATAATAATCTGTGTACAATAATAATAAGTTTATATAATTAAGTTACTTTTTAAAAATGTAAATACAACCTTGATGTCTCCTGTGAAATATTAAAATAATATTAACACTGCTAGCCCTAGAACAGTTATACTTAGTTTGGCAGCAGTTATCTATTTTTAATGAATTAAATAATCGTTATATAAATCGTGTGAAAAAATGATCAGCTTGCAGTTTTTGGATATATTTTTTGTTCGCAGAAAGAATAAATTTAAAATGTCGGCCTTCGTGGCTCAGTTGGTTGGGTATCTTACTACTGATCCAAAGGTCCCGGGTTCGATTCCCGGTGGAGACACAGTTTTTAATTGTGTTTTCAGTCTGGATCTGTGAGACGATTAATATCGTAAGTCTCCAGAATGTGGCAACTTGTTATTGGGTGCGTGTTAAATTAATATTTGACATAGTACCTGTTAGTTGCCCGAAAAATAATATATAAATAATATATAAATAAATAAATAAATAAATTATGTGGTTAAATTTTGTTTTTCGACCAATTTTGTTATTATAATCCAATTTTATTTTATAATAATATGAAAATATATATTTTTAAAACTAAATAAATGTTTCATATTTTTGAGTTCCTAGATATCATAGTATTTTTGAGTTCCTAGATAACAAACTGTTTCGTCACTACGCAGGTCACAGATGCACAAACCTGCAGATACTTTTCTTTAATAATAATGTTTATTTTTAAAAAGATATTAAAAGATTTCACAGTAATAGATTGTTACTTCGACCGATTTATGTAGTGCAATGAATCGAAATTGTATCGAAAAATTCAAAACTCACTCCTAGTATAAAATAATGCGAACTGAAAGAAACATTAAACACAAACCTTCTTATAAATGTTTAGAAATAAACAAAATATGTATCAACCGTTAGAACGATTTATTGTCTCGCGAATAGTGAGTGTGTCGTGACACTTCTGCGCTCGTGTACATCCAGATTTAGTCGCAGTGAGATAGAATATTCGTAAACATTTTGTTTTAATTCAGGATATCAAATTGAAGATGAGATGTATTTTGGTTATAACGAATCAACCGGAAAATATTTTTTACCTTTCTGATGCTATTTCATTGCTATCAACAGAATCAAATATCTTAATTTGAAATTTAGAGTTTTTGTTGTTTATAATTAAGTATTGACATTCAATTTTCACTTTTGATATTTTATATTTTTCGAGTAATATTAACAGTGATAGGTTTATTTTTTTTAAATATTATCTTCTCTCATCTTCAACGGTATAAGAGCCCAAAATCGTACTTTGGTCTCCTTCAATTTCTACCTCCAACTTCTTCTTTCCTTGGTTGCCGCTTTCCAGTAAGGAACTTGCAGGAGCTATAAGGCATTTCTATTTATGTCGTCCTCCCATCTCAATCTTGATCTTCCAATATTTCTATTACCTCCTGGGTATCCGTGTTTGGCATCCTTTGTATGCGTGTTTGGCATCCTTTGTATGCGTGTTTGGCATCCTTTCTACATAACCATTGAGATGAATTTCGCAGTCACCTACCCTACTCCATTGGAATCGTTTGAGAGCTTCAAGTTCTATTCATCCCCGGAGCGGCTGCTCGTCAGAATTCACAAGGATCAACTATCACGCATATTTCATACCACAACCCAACCAACCGCAATCGTGGGAGCCCACCGAATCGAAGCTTGGATCAAGTTGTGGCGGGTCTTGGACCGTGAGCAAAAACCGCTGGTGGGGGATTTCCCCCACCCCTGAACCTTCTCCACACCTGATCCTTGGTTAAGCCCTACCCTCCTCTCAGATTTGAGGAGTGCCACATGAGAAATGATGACGCTGTAGTTGAACCCTCGCCGCGTATGACGAGTCACCTTCGAGCGAGTCATTACGATGTCTGCCCTGCTTTTCCATATGTAATAATTGAAGGGGGCACCGATATTTTGCCCAGAATGGCCAGCCCATCTCAACTTACAGAGTAATATATAGGTAAATGTTGTACAATTCTTCTTTTTACCATTTTTATTCGACACTCTTCTCCTACCTTTACAGAACCACAAAGTCCACGAAGAACTCTCTTTTTTTAGATTGATATTATAGCAGATTTTAGAGAGAGATGAAGATAAGAAGAGAGTACATACATACATACTATCACGCCATGTCCCTCACGGGGTAGGCAGAGAGAACCGAACGCCACATTTTTCTATCTTGACACACATTCATCGCCTCATCAACATTCATACATCGTCTTATACACGTTCGTCTGTTGTTCACGCTTCTTACATTTCCATCTTTCAGAATATCGTTTACATGGTCGTGCCATCCTTTTCTTGGGCGCCCCCGACCTCTTATTCCATTCCTGTCAGCTTTGTATATTTTCTTCGTCGGGCGTTCTTCATTCATTCTCTCCAAGTGACCAAACCATCTCAATAAGAAGAGAGATGATGTGGTTTTTTTATATTTTTTTAAATCGTCATGTTCATTTTATTTAACTGTATTTTTTTCGGTATAATATGTATTTATAATATTGTTTATATATTTTATATTAATATAATGTAATAACTATGCAAAATATACATATAGTAGCTTCAGAATAGACTCTGTCTAATGATGCGCTCTTTATAATATTGTAATTCATATAAATAAATAAAAAAAATAATAATAAAGCAAAATATATACATTTTTTACAACCAAAAATAAACCCAACATTTAATTATAATATTTTTAAGTTATTCCTTTGTGGCCCATTTTAACTTTTTTCCCTTTAATGGTGAAAACAATTGAAATTTTAATTTATTAGTATAATTATTTTACATCTTTATATCAAAATAAATTTGAATAAATAGATTTAGTTTTTCATACATCCAACATTTTTCGCAAGACACCACAATCAACTCAAAAGTTTTTTTTTTATATTACAAGTTTCTCGCAAACAATCATCTTTCGCAAAAGGATTGCATAGTCAATTTACTTTAAACTTTTAAAATAAACTTATATAAAATGTTTCACAAAGTAAATATTATGTAATATCATATCTGATAATGATAGTACATACCTACAAGATAATACCCGCAAGATGGACTGGAAAGATGGAGAAAAATTCTGGAAGATAATGGATTGCGACTTAGTAGAAAGAAAACAGAGTACCTCTACTTACCGTTTGAAAATTCAAATGCTGCCACTCCCGTAACGCAAATGGATGGAGAAATTCTACCAAATAGTGACTCCTTTAAGTACCTGGGGTCGATGATCCATAGCGACGGAGGCTGTGCAGCGGATGTAACACACCGAATGAATGTGGGATGGATGAAATTCAGGGCTATGACAGAAGTTTTGTGTGATCCAAAAATGCCAGTTAAACTAAAAGGAAAAATATGTCAGACAATTGTCAGACCTGCGCTACTGTATGGCTCCGAATGTTGGACGATGTACAACACCTTCCATAGGCAAATGGAAACCACCGAGATGCGTATGCTAAGATGGTCAGCGGGGGTGTCTCTAAAAGACATACATTCGCGGAAGCTTAGAAGTGACAGGCATTAACAACAAATTAGAAGAAAGACAATTGAGATGGTATGGTCACATATTAAGAAGACCCGAGGATCACATTGTGAACCAGGCTATGGCCGTAGACATCCCCCGATCAACGAATAGGGGAAGACCAAAAAATACATGGATGGCGCAAAGGAGTTCACAATTGATGAAACAAGAATTGACATTGGAGGCGGCCCAGAACCGAAGAGTGTACAGCTTGAGGACAAGGAGAGCTGACCCCAACAGTCTTCATCGACGATAAGTTGGGAAGAAGCCAGGAAGAAGAATGATAGTACATACCTATGTTCATAATATATATTCCTAGTTCAAATAAATAAGAAAGCCAATATGATACATTGAATAGAATTAATATCCGAAGCTAATATCGTCTGCATATAAAAAAATATATGTATCCTCGTCTAACATTGTATAGCTCGTCTATCAGTTTAGTCAGACATTTTGAGAGTCATGACACGTAGCTAACGTCACGCCGCTTATACAATCCCATCATAACATCGTTCCCTACCCCTCTAGCTCACAAGCACGATTTCTCAAGAGATATAATGCATCACACCTTCTCAAACTTAACATTCAAATTTGATAATATATAAATATGTATAATATTTGATCTATGGAGGGGGGCAACTCGACAACAGACTCTGGATGGCACCATCTGAGGATGCAAACACCGCGTCTGGTCTGGACTTTCCAACATGGACATAGAAGGACCTCAGACCTTGGCCTACTGATTGGCAAGGTCCGAGGTCCGGAGTAGCAAAGTCTGAGGTCCGGACCCGCAAAGAAAGTATAATATAATATCGATATCTAAGTATATTTTCTGTGAGGTACAGGTACTCAAATAGTTTACACACTTTTTCTACTATCACGTTTTTCTGGGTGTTTAAATAGAGCCGGGTAATCGAATTGATCTACAATCTACATTATATAATATTTAATAATAGGCAAAATAACACTTCACATACTTAGCAATATGATTTATCAATAAACTCGCTACTAGTTTAAGTTATGTTGTTTTTTTAAAGATACCTTTTCAAATTTATTCCTCCCGCATAACATTATATTATTGTTTTTATAGGTAGCTTCTCTGGCAAATATGTCACTATTTAAAATAAAAATTTATCAAATACCCAATAATAAGTTACCACATTCTGAAGACATGTTTTTAATCGTCTCACAGATCCAGACTGAAAACATAATATTAAAAATTGTGTTTCCACCGGGAATAGAACCCGAGACTTTTGGCTCAGGAGTCAGATATCTAACCAACTGAGTCACGACGATCAACACTTATCAGTTGAATTAAATTGGCATTTGGCTAAGAAATTACCACTTATACATAGTAAAACGAAGTTTTCATAAATGAATATAACATCCAATTTTTTTGTCAAAATAAAACACAGATTTAAGCTATAACAATTTTTTTCTTTTTTTTAAGGAATGAATATTTCCTTGTGAAAATAACTTTAAGAAAACTAAGTATAAATGCTTGTGCTATAGATGATCGAAGTCGGTCGTGGTAGGATTCGAACTCGCGACCATTTGATTACTAAGCCAGTGCGATAACTGCTCTGCCACCACCCATCTAAATGAGCTTGCGCATTGACCTAGACCCAAGTCATGCGGATTAAAACATGGTGTTTTTTCTTGAATTTCCACTGTGATAGCAATAAAACCTTGAAACCAATATTTCATTGGATTAATTTATCAAAATGCAGCGGATACGAACATCCGTAGCAAGTACATATTGTTTAAGCTTAGGTTACACTAGAACGAGGTCAGTAACCGGAGTTGAAAATTGGCGACAGTAACTTTGTAAGAGGTATTGTTCTATGGAGGAACGTTCTGGAAACGGAGTGGACATTGACCCGGCACTTACCCATTCGACCACCAACCAGAAGGTATAAAAAGCGATGCAACGCTCGACACCCTATCGTAGTTTCCGACATCTCCGCGAAGTAATGTATTTTTTTTGTTGTTGATCGAAGTAGTATATTTTTTTTAATTTATGTTGAAGTTGTTATTTTGAGAGATATTATAAATATATGTAAGTAATCAAACGTTTCTATACGTCTCTTTGTTTGATCCTGTACTGATTGTTTTTACTCTTGATAAAATTTCTTTTTGTACAAGGATGACCCAGTCACCTAGATTAATAACTGATTTAACAATCCTATTTTATTTGGAATTTTAATATATTCTTTGAATGGTGATGATCATCATCATTCTAGTGTTCCTTAATAGATAAATTAGTAACTTGGCTGAAAGTATAAATAGTTAATAAAACTGGAAATCTAAAATCAGCGAATCTCGCTGAAAAAAAAAACTGTTTGAATTCGATACCAAATTGGTAACGAAATATATTGTTCTAAACAAACTAAAATAATTTAAAAAGTTTGTCAACCGCTGTGTTATGAAGGGCGGGCTTTTTCGTCTGTAGTGCTATTGAGATGGTTCGAGGTCGTGGTGAGTATCTATATGAGTGAGTACGTACATATTAGGTAGGTATATGGGGAATCTATCGGTAAAATATCACGAAGAAAATAACGCGAGCTAAATATGTGTCAAAATGACATATTTGTTGGTAAACTGATGATTTTAATGACGTGTGAAAAACTTGATAAAACCCACGCCAGAATAAATTATATCGAAGAACATAATATTAGATCAAAGATACTTCACCATCTTTGAAACAAACAACGTTAAATAAGTATCTACATTATATCGAATTACTTTGAAAATGTTTAGAGAGAAGATTTTTAGGGAGGGATTTTAAATCAAGTATATTTTATATTCTAGAAAACCTGTCTATAGTTTTAAAAATGAATATTTCTAAAAAAAATATGTAACTTTTATAAAGTAGGTATGAGATTTTTCAATTATAAGAACGCTATATATAGCATGAATTAAAAGATAAAATATTGTATATTTAAATCATTTTTCATTATTTTTACGAAAATTTAGCTTCTTTACGCCTAGTATTTGCCTTTCTATGGATCTTTGAGTGTATTTTAGCTTATACATATATGGTATTTTTACTACAGCCATCTATGTGTGGAATTATGAACAACATTCTTATTATTTTTATTTATTTTTGTTGTAACGCCATCTATTGAGAAAATTGGTTTTTTGTAAATAATGAGAGCAACAATTCTGATACCTGAGGTGACAAATGCATTTTTCGCATAGAAGTCACCCCTGAATTGCGCCAGACTTATAAGGTCATTTTTTTTCTTATTTACCTACTTGTACCAATGTGTAAGTAATCGAATATTTTTTTTTATATTATTGCATATGCGCAAACATTGGATTTTTTTCCCTGTCGGGAGTCAAAGATATTTTTTAACAGATTTTTAATTATCTCAATAGAGACGAAGTTGGAATATTTACTGTAGGAGAACCGGGAAATCAAGGCACATACAGGGCTTACGACCTGTCATCGGCTGGTTTACGTGATCACTTTATGCGCTTGCGCAACGTTCACCAATTATGCCTTTTTAATGAGATCCCTATCAATTCAATTTTGAATGTTCTATATATTGTAATACTGAAATTCTTTTCGCTTGAAAATAAGGAATTTTTACTACAGCCATCTATGTGTGAAATAATGAACAACATTCTTAGTATTTTTATTTATTTTTGTTGTAACGCCATCTATTTGGTTTTTCGTAAATAATGAGAGCAACAATTCTTATACCTGAGGTACAACAAAAATAAATAAAAATAATAAGAATGTTGTTCATAATTTCACACATAGATAGCTGTAGTAAAAATTCCTTATTTTCAAGCGAAAAGAATTGCAGTATTACAATATATAGAACTTTCAAAATTGAATTGATAGGGATCTCATTAAAAAGGCATAATTGGTGAACGTTGCGCAAGCACATAAAGTGATCACGTAAACCAGCCGATGACAGGTCGTAAGCCCTGTAGGTGCCTTGATTTCCCGGTTCTCCTTCAATAAATATTCCAACTTCGTCTCTATTTAGATAATTAAAAATTTGTTAAAAAATATCTTTGACTCCCGACAGGGGAAAAAATCCAATGATTGCGCATATGCAATAATATAAAAAAAAAATATTCGATATTATTTATCTTACATGCTAAAGTTATTCGGCAAAACCGAAAAGAGTGTACCTTTCCTTGAACACTTCGAAAAGTACGAGATCATTATTTTTGAATGACGACTTCTAATTTATTAGTATTTCCAACCCCGAAAAGCAAAGAGTAAGTAGATAATTTAATTTTTAATTTATTACTCACTTTCAATTCAATTCATACGTCAAATTCCAACTGATACAGACGTATTCTGAAGATTATGCTTACTTCAGGATTATAAAGAAAAAAAAAACAATACATTCTGAATTAAACTCACTGTAGTTTTGCAACCAATGGTTAAAAAAAATCATATACCCAAACTGATAGACGTTTTATCTTAGTGTTACTTGATTTTTACTGCCAGTAAAATAATTTTAAATACAGTTTAATAGCCTAGGCGCGTTGACAGTCAAAACTGTAAAAAAAATATACCCCTCGAATCATTCACAGATATTTTTACGATAATTTTTATTTTAAATTTACATTCAACATTTTTATTTCACTAGGTTCATTAGTATTACTAGCGATATTCTGAGTTTTTATACTAAATATAAAATAGTCACTTGAGGATCGTTAATACTTTCATTACTCGCCTTCATCAATTACAATTTAAAAAAAAATATCAAAAATATTCTTTACAAAATAAATTATTTTACTTAGGTACTTTTCACTTGGGCGCACACCAAAAAAGTTGCTGATTCAATAGCGAATCAAAAATATATAATTTTTTTAAAATAAATTTTAAAGCGTTGTCTGAAATATGTAATACGTTATAATTTAATAAGACTTTCAAATTGTTTTCATAAGGAACTTTGTATTTGGGAGGGAGGAAAAGTTTTGAGAAATGTAATGTATGTATGTATTGTTCTCAGTTTATAAGGGCAAGTTTGCAATATTTCTTACTAAGTTATCAGCGATAACTCTAGTAATTTGAGGTTAAGTGATTTATGATTCAAACTATTACTAGGTACGTTATTAAGTCACAAATCTTGCTCAGCAATTTGTGGCATGTCTTTGATGTTTATTAGATTCTCATTATTTCCTTTGTATACATAATTGAGCCGAAAAGTTGGTAAAGAAAGAATGTATACAAAATATACAAAGTATGATTGCATGTAGATGGTATTTAAAAACAGACTAACGTAGGAAAAAAAACTTTTCTGACGTTAATAACAAATTTGCAAGATTTAAAAAATAAAAAGTAAATTGCAAAGGAAAAACATTTTATTTAAAGAATGAAGTACATATATGTACATCCTCATACATCCCCTAAAATAAGCGTAAATGCTTGTGCTATAGTTGAACGAAATCGGTCGTGGAGGGATTCAAGCTCGCGAATTTATTCAAAAATGTATTCGAATTCGAATAATAATAAAATGAAGAGATTTTTTTTTTATTTTCAAGAAAATGTATATGTCCTTGTTAATTCCTACGTTCCCTAAAATAAGCATAAATGTTTGTGCTATAGGTGAACGAAATCGGTCGAGACAGGATTCGAACTAGCGACCACTTGATTACTAGCCCAGCGCGCTAACCGCTCTGCCATCGACCCATTAAAATATTTATCAATAATTTCTGAATATTTCTTCTGCGCCCTTCCTGTTCTCTTCTTTCTTCTCTCAATAGGTCTTTTTCGTTGTTTTTATTGTAAAACAACATTGAATACACTTTTTTATACATCTGCTTACAATATAATGTAGATTTATAATATTACAGATAAATACCCAAAACAAGATGCGTAACGTTAGCTAATTTACCAGGGGGGCAAGTCTGGTCCGACCGGCGTAATCAAAACCCTAGTGATTACCCATATCATGGATATAATTATCATATGGAGTTCTATGACATAGAACTCCATATAATAATTGTATCCATGATATGGGTAATCGTTTTTTATTTTGCCGGTTGAACCAGACTTGCCCCCCTTGTTAAAAATCTGTTCAGAAGCAGTTTAAAATTTAATACAATATGTAGGTAAATGATTTGAGTGCGCGTGTGTGTAGGTAAATGATTTGAGTTTAAAATTTAATACAATATGTAGGTAAATGATTTGAGTGCGCGTGTGTGTGTCTGTCATTGTAAGTCAACGTTATTTATTTTATTGATAAAAAATTTTGTCTGTATATTTTTATCCAATTTTTAATTCTACTAAATTGGTACTTAATTGAAAACCTTGACTCCCAAGAATTAAAAACGTCTTTGTCCAAATGTTGAGTTATGTAGTTCTAGGTGTCGGTATGTGTTGCTTGTCTAGTATGTCTAGTTTGTCGTGTAGTTTGGGTTGATTGGAAACTGTTGAGGTGAGGATATAGATTAAAGTTTTTTTAGCATACAGTTGTGATATATTTGGGGCATATATCACAACTATATGCTAACAATTTGAATATATTGAACTTTTTTCCCATTTATTTTTTTTTCTTTTGTGACTACTTAGAATTGCCATGGCAGTGGCAATGGCAATAAATCCACCTTTGTACACTTTATGTATATGAATTTGATAAAAATAAATTTTAATGCTTATTTCATGTAATTTCAAAATTCTATTCACTACAAATTTAACACAGTAAATATTAAGTATAATTCACAAAAAAATAAATTTTATTAAATACTGTAACAAGCCTTATTTATGAGAAGGTAAATTGATGTTATAAAGCACTTGTTTTAATTTAATTTCACTGGTTAAAGTGTCCAGAGCGAATTGCCTTCAAGATATATTGGAGGGTGTTTAATGCTTTGAGCATTGAGAAACCTGGTAGCGCAATACATTCTAGAACTGTGACAGAGGAAATAATTTTCTCATAAGCACCTTAGAATAAAGTCTTCCAGGAAATGAAATCAAATTACAAATACAAGATGCTTCAAAATTGACGATTCCTTAAATTAGCGAATGTATTGATCCGTTACAGTTGAATAATTTGAATTAGGTACCTATGTTATGTTACAACTTTGTAGATCAGCGCCCTATTAAATGATCCAGAATCCTCAAACGGGGCTACCTGAATCCTAAATACGGTTGGTTGGAAGATTTGGAAGTTGGAAGAGTTGCCATTTGGCAATAAGCCCGCCACTGTGAACATGTGCTGAAAAAGTTTTAAATTAATCAATAAATTTAATTTTTAATATTCCTTTTAAAAATATACAAAAAATCGTACGCCTTATGCCTTTTCAATACCTACTATTTTTTTATTCATTTATTTATTACAAATCAATACAAATTTACATATAAATTACAATTTAAAAAGGTTTACAAATTCCATTATATGATTCATAATAATCCTCTTTAATTGAGATAAAATCTCGTGTTAAAAGAGGGGAGTATCTATTTTGTATTGTTACATTCACCAAAACATTGCACATCTACTAAATAATAAGAAGCTACACAAAAACAAGAATGAAAAAAAACAAAAAAAAATTCAATACAATTTTTTGAATTTATTCTTAAATACCTATATATTTTTGTTTGAGTCTATGACTCAAAGGGAGTTCATTAAACCACTAAGTACCTTAATACTTATAGAAATGTTGTGAGACAGTTGTACGTAATAGAGGAATGGTACACATCCTTGTGAATTTATTCTACTGCTTCAAGAAAATGACAATTGGTTAGAATTTGTAAGAATATCTTTATGGATCTGGAACAATGAGATTTTTTTGTAGATATTTTCAACAGTTGAAACTTTAAATTCTTGAAATAAATTAATAGTTGGATAGTCAAATCTCTTTTTTAATATAATTTTAGTAATGATTCTTTGGAAAACTTCTAAAGGCACTAAAGTGGTTTTAAATATTCATTGTTATATTGGACATTATTATATCTCAATGGTTGTAATTTATTGGTGATACCTACTCCATAATGACATATTGAAAAAAACATTTGAATTTATATTTTGAAGTATAAGGCTGCCTTAAATTTGTGTAAAAATAAATGCGTGATTGCTGATAATACATTATTTACAAATCAATCATTGCATACACTATTTCGCGCTTAAATGAGTGTTTAATTTTTTCAATACATAAACAACTCATCACTTTACCTTCAAAGTGAAATAAATGACTGAATTTAAAACGAAAGCAATTAAACCTAAAGCTATATTTCAGACTGAAACAAATAATTATCGTACGTTTTCAGCTCACACGGAATAAATAATCTGTTTTAACTTTCAGATAAAAATTTCCAATACTACTTCCATTAAACAAAAAAAATTGAAAAGAGAGAAATGTTTCTATGCCTATTTCACAGTGAAAAGGGGAATTGATAATGACAGGACGAAAAGAGTGAAATATGTTTAAACAAGGCAATGAAGCACTTTTTTTGGTCTGTTGGTCGATTAGAATACATACTTTACTATGTGGCAGCGTCTGGTGGGCTGCAACATGTACGGCCCGGGATTCTCGAATGCTCCTGAAGATTGACGAGGATCAACGAATCATTGCCCACCGTCGTTGATACGAGCTGATCGACAGATTTTATTCATGTGTTGATCGTTCAATAGGCTAGAGTCGCGTTTAATTTTTATCTATTAGTTCCGACCCACGACATCACAAAATAATTAAGTTATTATTATATTGTATTGTGTTACGAACAGCGAATGGGTTATGAACAACGTTAAATTCCTCACTTACAAGTCACTCTATAAAGTATTCAAATTTTATAAGGAAAATATTCAGCATTTTCATGAAATGAGTTTGTTAAATTATTTTTGATTTAAATATTTTATTATGATAACTTGATTATTCTTCATTGTCATTTTATGAAAGTGGTGTGCCTTTTTAGCAATTACAAGATTAAAAAAAAATTAACTTCCTGAGCTTGGAGTCACATTGAAATATTTGACAGTTCAAAAAATTGAGAAGCAATTTTCAGATATCCTTCAAAATAGGGGTATAAGCGAGTATTAGATATACAAATTTACAAAATTTGATAAGAATCGAATGAGTACTTTAGACTATAATCGATAAAATAAAATAAACACGCCGTACATAACACATAATATCTACATAGCACATAGTAGGTACACAGCGCACACACACACATATATTTGGTGATGAAAATTTGAGAATACAAACTCATAATGATTCTAGTTTATAATCTGCAATAAAAAATAGCCTTAAAAATGCAAATTCATAACTCCCCACTATGTCCACCTGGGTTAGTGAGAAGTTAAAGAATGTATTCAGGCAATTCTCTTAGTAGAATGATTATTGCCATAATTGTATTCATTGAACACTCAAATACTCAAATTAAAATTTACAAAAGCAAATAACTGAGAACTGGGAAGACAAGGAAATAAAAATAAATGGAATAAATTTAAACCACCTCCGCTTTAGTGCTTATAAGTGATGATCTGGAAGAACTCCATATTATGATAAAATAACTCCACGATGCTTCCCTAATAGTCGGCCTGGAAATCAATATTAACAAAACGAAAATCATGAGTCCATCTAACAGCACTATCACAATTGATAGTAAAATAATTGAAGCTGTTGAAGAATATGTATACCTTGGACATAATATAAAATTAGGAAAGGATAACCAGACAGCAGAAATACCCAGAAGGATCGGACTAGGTTGGGCAGCCTTTGGGAAACTAAAACATGTCCTAAAAAACAGAGATATTCCCACATGTTTGAAAAGAAAAGTGTTTGAAACATGTATCCTGCCTGTGCCTACGTATGGTCTGGAAACTATCACGCTAACTGCGAGGACCATATACATAAGCTAAGAGACAAAATTATAAATGAAGAAATCAGACGCCAGACAAAAGTTGTTGATGTCATGGATTGAGTTGCAAAACTTTAATGGCATTGGGCAGGTCATGTTGCCAGACAGAGTACGGAGAGATGGGCACCCAAAATTCTAAATTGGAGACCATGGGATATGAAAAGGGGAATAGGCTGGCCGCAAAAAAGGTGGGCCGATGATATTGTCCCTGTCGCTGGAAGCAGATGGGTTCAAAAGCCCAAAAAAAAGACGAGTGGAAGCTCTTAGAAGAGGCCTACATCCAGCAGTGGAGAGAGGGATGAGAAAGAAAAAGAATAAATAAAAAACACCCAAAATAATAAACATAAAATATCAAAAGGCACATTCTTCTTCTTCTTCGATGGCGCTACAGCCCAAGTCGAGCCTTGGCCTCCTTCAACTTCTGCCTCCAACCCCGTCTGTCCTCAGCTGCCGTCCTCCAGTTTGTAATGCTTAGGAGCTGTACCGCATCCCTCCTCACCTCGTCCTGCCATCGCAACCTGGGTCTTCCTATCTTCCTTATTCCTCCTGGATGATCATTCATAATTCTCTTGGGAATTCGCATATTTGGCATTCTCTGAACATGTCGAGCCCATCTCAATCTCGATAGTCTTATATATGTTGAGATATATCAAAAGGCACATTACCTTACAAAATTAAATTTTCGTGAGAAAGGGGGTATTCCCCCAAAGGGGGTAGAGGTATTGAAATTCACAAAATATTGTCTCGACACGCCGGTGGATGGAAGGATAACGCTTCCGAAACATGTCGCGGACTCACAAAAATAAGTGGTTTATAGCTAGTTTATATTATAATTCAAATATGGTTATTATTAACTACCACAAAATATCCGCCGAATCATTAAATGATAACAAAAAATTGTTCATATACTAATAAATTCTTCATTTTTAAACTACAGCAGTATATTTTAAGTAAATAATACTAAAAAAAACTTGCACATTTATAAATAGCTACGAATAAGTTATAATATGTGTGTACTTGTATGGAATAAGATGTTTTTCCAACGATCACCTACGATTTATCTTTTTTTTTCATTTTCTTGTAGTGGTTCTTACACACATTTAAGCAAAATATTAGATTTTGCTTTAAGCACTGCTTAGGAGCTTACGTTAAGAATTAAATAAACAGCAAGAAGCATATATGTCTCTCTATCGTAGAAAAGCTTCTTACAGCTATAGATTAAGTATCCACCGTCAGCTTAAAGCTCAAAATGAATCTTGCAAAATATAGTGGGGTAGGTACTTCTCTAAAAGGCTGGTTGTTTAGGGAAAATATTTACGGCCTAATGATAAACGAAAATATTTAAATATATTCAATTTGAAAACAAATCTAGATACCGATTTATTTTTTTTATTTGAATTATTTTTAATTTTTTTTTCTATTTATTTTTATCATTTTTTTTAAATTTATTATTAATCTCGCTGAAGAAATAAGTACCACACATACCGTCACGGTATATACCACCATGTGGGGTGAAGAGCAACAGGTTAGCGGGTGTGTATTAACTTTAAAAAAAAGCACAACACATCTCCACACATCTGTCTAGTCTCATCCAAAAGGCAATCAATCATGTAATATGTAATTTTGCCTGTTGTAATTTCGATAACCCGGCTCTTATACAAAACCCAAAAACGATTATATTAGAAAAAAGTGGAGGCACTATTCTTATCCGGAACTTCACAGCACCATCAACAAATAAAACAAAAAAATATATATTGTTGTTTCGGACTAGTGAGTATGGTATAAAAAATGAATACTTAGTGTCTAATCCATATATTCCGTAATGAGAACTGTAACCACGGTTCGTTTATTATGCTTTATAATATTTACTGTTTGATGTTAATATACTGTTGAAAAATCTTAAATTTCCCAACGATTTAAATAATAGATTAAAAATGCTACCGCTTGTTTTTTACTTACAATTTTGATTGGGTTGTCCCAAAATGTTAAAAGGTTCTTTATACAATTTCCTTTATCCATCATATTATTTACTAAGGGGTGATTTGAATAAATAACAACGAAATGTCGCGCTTCTTTCAACGAAAACTTGAAATATTTACAAATTGAATTGTACACTGTACATACTTTTGCGGGGAGCTAAAGTAAGTTGGTATACACAATAATATAGTGAGTATAGGCGAGTATTTTCTCTTATTCAATTATAATAATTTCGTTACGGTACATCTTTCATTTCATTCCGGGTAAATCCTTATAATAACTAAAGTTTTATTCTGAACCTTCCACAACGGAGACGTCATGTACTTGGGGGGTAGACGTCAAATACTGGGGGGGAGATGTGGGTCTCCCCGACAGAAATTAATGAAAGATTTATATTTTTTTTATGTAAATAAGCGTCCGTGAAAGTATGCTATGCTATAGCATACCTATCGAAAAAGCAAACGAATAACGCACTTTTATCGGGTAAGACAAGTTTTTTGAACGCCAATTATTTCTGATATAACACAAGGATTATCCCTAGCATATTGGAGAGCAAAAACTCTAATTGACAGCAAAGCGCTAGAGAGTGTCAATTGTCTGGATGTGTATGTGTACCCTTCTATTGTCTCTGTCTTATAATATAAAAAAATATTTATTTTTTTAATATACCTATATTATTGTTGTCAAACCTCTTTATGTAAAATGTCATGTTTATTATAAATCAAAATAATAGTAAATAATTTTCAAACGAGCAAGACGCAAATAACACATATATGGATGAGCAACTTTCATCGAGTACCTTTAGTTAATCTGTTGTTTTTTTTTTCACAATTTTTTTTTTATTGTGAACTTTGTGTAAGGTTTTTTCAAACAAGTGATAAACAACACACTTAACACATCACCTAAGAACAAGAAAAAGTGCTGCAACTTAACAAAAAAAAAATGTTTATGAGTATATTTTAATTACCAATATACACATAGCACTCTTTACAGGGTGAATTGCCTTAAACAAAAAAAAATTACCAATTTAAATAAAAATTTCTATGCATCGTAATAGCACTATTTATTTAGTAATTTATTTATTTTGTTAAAGATGACAATCTGATATCTTCGAAATATGATCAAAAATGTTCGTGAAAACTCATGTCCATTCGAGATTCGAGAGAAAATCATAAATAATTATTGAATTTGTAATTAACTCAATACCATATTTCAAATCAACAAGTAACATAATACAATAAAATTGTTGAATATTATTGTATAGAAAAAAAAGCAAAACTTTCACTTTATAATTTTTTTGAAACGAATATATCCATGCGCCTCCTTACAAATCAAAATTATCCCGGTTTGAGTTACAGTGGTGCCAAATTGCGTTAAGGCCGCACAGGCACTGATAATATTTAGCAAATTGTACCCCACTTCTAGTAATGAAGAAGAAGCGGTAAGGGTTTGTCTCACAATACATTTTGAGTCGATTAAATCTAATGATTAATCGAGCATGTATGAGACGATGCATGGATGTAAAGGAAGCTAGGAATGTGTGCAAAAATATGGCGCTCGGTTCTCTCTGATTACCCCGTAACGCATATGGCGTGATGGTATGTATGTATGTATGTATGTATGTATGTATGTATGTATGTATGTATGTATGTATGTATGTATGTATGTATGTATGTATGTATGTATGTATGTATGTATGTATGTATGTATGTATGTATGTATGTATGTATGTATGTATGTATGTATGTATGTATGTATGTATGTATTTATGTATGTATGTATGTATGTATGTATGTATGTATGTATGTATGTATGTATGTATGTATGTATGTATTAAATCTTTTGGTGTTGGAAAACCGAAAAACTGATACAACGAGTTTCCCCCGTGTCAACGAGACCCCACTTCCCCTACGTAAGAAATATTATTATTATACACATACCTAAGTAGTTAAGTAAAATATATTCAAACAAAAAGTTTTTAAAGAAAACATTTTCCCCGTGGAGAGGTCGTAAGCTTGAAGCTGTAACAAGAAAAGTTCTTCGAGGTATTATTCTAACTACAGCTTCCGAAACTGTGAATCGCTCCATTACCTTTCGGTCTGTATAAAAAGATACCAACGAGAATAAGTAGAATCGCTTGAGGATTTTAAACCGTTCTGCACTCTATTTTTGAAAATCAACACTATATATATTTGTCAGTGGTTCTCAAACTCGCGTGTCTGATTCTTAAAATATATTATTATTCATCAAAATATACTAGTTGAATGATCATAATGCAAATGAGACTTATCTAACGTCAAAGAAAAAATATATATATTTAAACTTTGAAAGTAGTTAGGTATTTGTCAATCAAAATTTAGAGACCAAAAGCACTAAGTACAATGACAGCTATTGGATATGTAAAGTACCTATATATTATATAAATATGTATTTTTTTTATTTGACTTCATATGATATTACCCACATTATAGAATGATGTTGCTGATATGTGAATAATATTTGTTTTATTTAAATGAAAAAATAGCTTACCAATTAAAATTATGAGAAATATTTTTTTTTCATCAAAAATTATGGTGCAAAATATGGTTATATAAAGATTGCAGGATTTTACAGCATTTTTTTTATTACAGGATTTAAATTACATTATTTTTATTCTTATTTTGACTCATCCGCTATCTATCTTTAAACCATAGCAATATTTCTGAAGCATCTTTGAATATTATCTCTTAAATGACTCAATTATGTATTTATTATGCTTCACAAAATAACAGTAACATATTTTTTCGTAACATTGATGGATTTCAAATTGTAAAACAGCCAAAACGTATAAAACGAGTGAGTTGTGGCTAACGCTATACTCCTCACTACCAAGTTACAAGCGGCCTTACTCTCCACTGCAAATCCGATCCCAATACGATCCGACTCGCTAAGAACCTACCTTTGTAACGGAGAATGAATGCGGTAGGTAGGTATGTTTTAATAGTAATAGCCGTTCATTTGAATGTACGCAGGCGACAGATAGGTAAGTTCTAAATGAAAATTTGAAATAGATATCGGATTCGAGTTTCAAGAGTAAGGCTACTGATCCGCAAAGTATTCAAATTTTGTAAGGAAAATTTTCAACATTTTTATGAAAAGAGTTTTGTTCAATATTTTTTATTTAAATATTTTACTATGAAAACTTGATATTTCTACAATGCCATTTAATGAAAGTGAAGAGCTTTTTTACCAATTTGAAAATAAAAATTTCATATATTAAGTTACCCGAGCTTGGGGTCACGTTAAAATATTTCACGTTTAAAAATATTGAGAAGCACTATTCAGATATCTTTTAAAATCAAATGGGTCTAAGCGAGTGTAAGATATTTGCAAAATTTGAAAATAATAGAATGAGTACTTTAGTCTATAATTGATATAGTAAAATAAACACGCCGTACATAGCACACAGCACGCAGCACACAGCATATAGCACACACACATTTGTACATTGTGATGAAACTTTCAGAATAGAATCTCAGAATGATAATAGTTTATTTTTTATTTTTTTATTTTTATTTATTTATTAATTTACACAATTTCCATTTGGTTATATAAATTTTGCACTAAACTGTATGAACAGTTTGTCAGTGCAAGCTCCTCTCGTACACTATAATTATATTGTTATTCAACCATCAATATGTCTACACATATACAGAACATTATTATTTTTTTACCATTTTACAATGAGAATAAAGCACAAACGGAACAAAATAAAGTAAATTAAAAACACAGCAATGAAAACAAGGCAAATCAGAACAAACATGAAAACATCGAAAGCAATGAAAATTAAGCATACCTATTAGGTGTAAAATTGTTTTAAAGAGATTTTTATCTTTTTCTTGTCTTTCATCATAGTACCCAGTATATGTTTGGGTAGTTTATTGAATAATTTCGGTATTATTTTTGCCTTAGTTCTGTCACCGTAAAAGTTATTTGTTTTTGGTATTGTCAGTAAGTCGTTTGTTATTTGTCGAGTTGTATATTTGTGAGTTATCTTTAATTTAAATTCATCCCTGTAAAGTTCTTCCATGGTAAGTAAAACATTAACCTTTTTGTCAACTGGTAAAATATTACATAGTTAAAAGATTTCGTTAGTGTTATTTCTGTATGCCTCCAATGTTCTTTTTGTTGCAATTATTTTTAAAAATCTTATTTGTAGCTGTTTAATTTTGTTAAGGTAAGTTTTAAATGTGCGTCCGTAACTACTTAGCCCGTAGTCAATAATAGACTCGACCATAGCATAGTACAGACAGTACAGGGTGTGCGTAGACACACAATATTTAAGATAACACAATATTTGATAATCTGCAATAAAAAATAGCCTTAAATATTGCGAAAACATAACTTCCCACTATATCCCCTTGGAGTAGTGAATAGTAAAAATATTACAAGTATAATGACACAGTTGCCAGTACCTAATACATAGTTTAAGGTAAGGGTGGGGATGGGGGGAGTGTATCTATTTACTCATTTTATTACCATCGTGGAAACAAGGCAACTCCTCAAAAGAATCGCTCAACGACGATCCAACTGAATTGGCCATAACATGAGGCACCCGGGTCTGCTCATAACCATCGTGGAGGGAATGGTAGAGGGCAGCAACTATAGAGGTCGACCAAGAAAGGGCTACATGGACCAGGTGATCGACGACATGTGCTGTAGTAGCTACGTGGAGATGAAGAGGCTGGCAGAGGACAGGGCGGAGTGGAAAAGAAGACAGGCAGCCATAGCTGTTGCAAACCAATCCAAGGATTGAAACTGATAAGAAGAATAACCATCGTATTGTATTTTATTTAGTTTAAATTCTCGCCTCTGAGGATGATGGTGTAACCATCGAAAGCGCTCAGCCTCGGATTTAAACCTGGGTTTAAACTGTGTGATACTTGTGATAATTTCAACGTTAAACTTTATCAATTCATGTATGTTTTAAAATGCATTTGGTACTTATGTATATTCAGTATAAAACATATTCATGCGAATCTCTCCTTCAAAATATATAAGGATTAGTCATTCGCAAAGGTTTAGAATCGCTTTTATGTTGGATTACAGTACTTTGACAAAATGTACACTTCGCAAGATATTCACTCTCGAAATCTTTAAGCTGCAGACAAGAAGTTTTCAACATTTGTAAAATTTCGACACGTTTAACAGTGGATGAAAATTCAAAATGACAAAACGATTAATTTATTTCGATAGATGAAACATTGATCGAAATTGATCAACTTTCATAAATATCTACATGTCTCTTACTGGGCGTATAGAGAGAACCTAATGCCACATTTTTCTATCCGGCACGTATCCATAGCCTCATCAACATTCATACATCGTCTCATACATGTTCATCTGTTTTTCAAGCTTCTTACATATCCCTCGAAGCACCCTTTTCTTGGGCGGCCCCGACCTCTCATTCTATTCCTGTCAGGATTGTATTTTTTCTTTCTCATTCGTTCTCCACATGTGGCCAAACCATCTCAATGTATTTACTTTCTATTTACTGAAACAACTTTATTTCATTTATCTACATTATTTCTTAATGTCCTCCTTTCTTGTCTTATTCTGCCATACATTCTTGTTACATATTTTTCTCAGCGTCTCGTTTCAACGATCTCACATTGTCTTCTACCATGTCTACGTCTCACTTGCATACGTCAGGGTTGTAAATACAAATGCATTTTAAATTCCAACGATGGCTTATAATAATGGCAATTACTTCATAATGGTCTGTATTTGAAAAAAATGCATGAAAAAGAAAGGATTTTCACTCTTTTCTACTCCTCACTAACCCAAGGTGATATAGTGGAGAGTTATGATATGCAGATAATCAACAAGAACCATGCTGATATTGTATTCTGAAAGTTTCATCACAATGTAACTGTGTGTGTGTGTGCTATGTGCTGTGTGCTGCGTACGGCGTGTTCATTTTATTTTATCGATTATAGACTAAAGTACTCATTCGATTATTTTCAAATTTTTCTAATTTGTATATCTGATACTCACTTAGACCCCATTAAATTTTGAAGGATATCTGAATAGTGCTTCTCTTTTTTAACTATCAAATATTTAAAAGTGACCCCAAGCTCAGGAGACTTAAAATTTGAAATTTTTATTTACAAATTGGTATTAAGGCACATCACTTACAAAATGGCATTGAAGTATTATCAAGTTTTCATAATAAAATATTAAAAAAAAAATAACAAACTCATTTCGTGAAAATGCTAAATATTTTCCATACAAAATTTGAATACTATATATGTAGAATGACTTGTTAGTGCGTTGGCCACAACGCACTCGTTTTCAATTATTTTTTTATCATTCTGAAAAATTTACACATGTTTGGTATATTTTGTTGAAGGAATGTGTGTCTTATGTACAGTATAAATATTCGTTAAAAAACTCATTGAAAAATTCCAATATTTAACTACGTATTTGGTACATATGTATGAATCAATATATTCAATTGTTTTTTAAGGAGCGTTAAGTGTTGTCTACACTACAACCCAGTCTTAAATTAAATTTGTAGAAACAAGTTTTCATTGAGAATATGTTTAAATAATTCCAATATTATTAGAACGATCGTAATGTCAGTTTTAATATTTTACCCATAAAATAATGTAGTTCTATAATTCTATAGTCTGAACGCTGTAACAATTGCTAAAATGAAAACATTATTCAAAATTGTGAGGTTAAAATGCAAAGGGAACTATTTCCATTTTAGTAACTTTACAGGAAGGGCAAAAACTGTGGTTGTTTAATGAGGCAGTATTATCAAGAAGATTTAGGCTTATAATATACATAGATTATCCAAATACCTTATTGGATGACACAGCCCGATGTACTATAACCATTTTTTTTTTATTTTTAAATTTTCATGTATGTTAAAAATGACTATTTCCAGGGTTTAGTGACTTTTGACATAAAATTAATTCTTAAGGAATAAATTCATGTTTTATTTTTTATCAAAAAACCATTAGTATAAAGAAGATTTTAATTAAATAGTGATAATAGTGAATTCAAAAATAAATCATCAAATGGAAATAGTCAATTTTGCAATAATTTTTATCTTTTTATCACGGTAATAGTGCATTTTGCATAAAATGTGATTTTTCAATGAATTAAGTCGCTATTTTAAGACATTATAGCGAAAAAATAAAAACACCAATGGCTTCCTTATCCTCAAATTAGTATAACTCCATATATAACCCATACATAAGATGGGTCGATGGCAGAGCGGTTAGCGCTATTGGGTTTAGTAATCCAGTGGTCGCGAGTTCGAATCCTGCCTCGACCGATTTCGTTCACCTATAGCACAAGCATTTATGCTTATTTTAGGGAACGTAGGAAGATTTATATGTACTTGTTTGACTAGGACATATTCATTTATTTAAAAAAAAAATAATAAAAAAAAAAAAAAAAAATAATAAAAAAAAAAAAACCTCACAATTATTTTTTAACATAATCTTAACGTTCTTGAGTTATGTTTTCTCAAAAACTGCGCTATATTTACTTAGTAGTCATCCAGATTTATTTTCTAATAAAGCAAATCAGACATTATCGATGTTTGTTTCAATTTAATTCCACACTTCTTCGATAGCATAAAGCCTTCGTTACGACTTTCAAAGAATTCATATTTGATTTTATACGAACACAGCCGATAATACTTGTATAAAAAAATCTTCTTTGTCACAAAGCAAAGTATTTCCAAACACAACAAAATTAATTGCATATTTTTCTTTGACAGAAGAATACACTCGATTCTCCGAAACACAAAACAAAAGAGAAAATCGAAATGATGGAGTATTCGAATTTTGAATTTCCTGAAAAACAATATTTAATTTAAATTTCTCGCAACACGGAGTTGCTCGATAAGGAATAATTGATGAACGGATTTTTTATCAATGCAAATAAGAAAAAAATGAGTAGACTGTGGCAAACATTTGACTCTTCGTTTGTTTTCAGTTTCGACTCTTCATTTTGGTTAGTTTGAGTACCTAAATTTCCAAATTTTAATGAACTTGCCACTTCAGCAGGATACAATGGTGTGCTATTTTTTTTAACTTTGACCATCACCGCATACATTTTATATGCAGCTCGTTTCTATTCATACATAATGTGGCGACACGACGCGACGCCTTGAAACCTTTCAGCCAATAGGAAGCGTTGATTTCTGATGGTAACGGCGAGACCAATAGAAAGCGTCGAACTTTCCAGAAACAGCGCGGAGAAGCGTTATAAGTGGAAAAATGAGGACGCGCCAATCAGTGCCAATCTATTGTCTCCCTTGGGCATTACTATTTTTTATTATTTAGTGAAATTGTATTCTATTAAAAAAGTTGTAAGAAAAATAAAGTGTTATTATTTCGTGAGTAATCTTTCTTTTCTCTGTACTCTACAAAATATAAACATTTTTATTAAAAACACCTGAATATAATCTGGAGGGCAAGTCTGGTCCAACCGGCGAAATCGAAACCCTCATGGAGTTATATAATATAATTAGATGTCATAGAACTCCATACGATAATTACATCCATGATATGGGTAATCACTAGGGTTTTGATTATGCCGGTCTATTTCGCAATGGATAATATTTTTTTTAGGTTTCTTTACTAAGACTGAAGCATTAATTTAAGTGTCACAACATATTTTTCCACATATTTTTATCTTCTTTAATTTAAAAAAAAATATATATTGCTCTACGCCTTATAGTTTATTATAAATGTAAGTGAAACGTTGAAAATTGGGGTATATCATTATTTTTCTATAAGAATTTATATAGAATATCATAAAATAAGGAATATTTTTCTTTATTAATACCTAAACTAGATATCTAAGTTTTTTTTTTTCAAAACGATTTCTTTGTTATATTCAATTGAAAAATAGGTACGCTGACAGCAGGCGACCTCTTTAATTAATATTTTTTAAGTTAACATATGTGTGTATCGAATCTGCACATCAGGGATTCAAAACGCTAGTTACCTTAACAATTTAACCGCATACTCACATACATATATGTTATAATACGATAATTTCAACTTCATTGTTCAAAACGAGAACAATTTGAAATTTGAATTTACTTATTGAGATGAAATAGTATAAGATGTACCATCATAATATAATATTAGATAAATTCCATTGAATTGTATAGCTTGGACTAAACAAAGGACATAAAATTTCATAAAACACAACGCGTCATACAAACATAATTTGCGATATTACGTAACCATATTGCGAGAGCTATTTGATATTTAACTAAATTCACCTCAAAATCAAGATACTGTTAAAGACTTAGTACATAGTATTATATTAACGATGGAGAATTTGTTGTACAGCTGAAGTTCTGTGTTTGATCTCAATAGCTTTTGAATCAAGCAACATAATAATTCAATTCTTCTCAAAACACATACGTGCAGATTTATATAGGTCTTTCAAGGAACAACTACTTTCTATATTATTTATATTTGTTTTAAATGTATGAGTTAGCAAGTAATCAAAGGCGAGTATGCTATCATGGAACAATATCTATCAATCAATGTCTCGGGTTTTTTATTTGATACAATGGTATCTATATTATTACAGATTGTGAATATATCTATGCAACCCGGATTAAGGAGGGGCCCATAGAACGCGGGGTTTCCCGCCAATATTGTTGGTATAAATATCACAAATGTCTGTGTCTTTGCTATGGAACTGTTTTAAATGATATTCAAGGACCATTCGACAAAAATTTCCATCCATTATAATGCAATCATTAAGTTGGCAAACCGGCACGCCTCACGAATCTCATTCTAGAACTTTTTTCATAATGTTTCTTTTTTAAACATCACGTTCGTTCATAATATATGACCAAAAAGGGCCCCCAAAAATAACTATAAATCAAACATTCCGTTAAATGGTTACACTATAATGCAATATCAATATTTAAATCTGTTTTTTTTAAGTGATTTTTCTCGCTACGCGGCAATTTGCTGTTTGATTTGTAAATACTAACCTTTCTTTTTGAACATTAGTACTTATAAAATATAAAAACAAAATATCATATTATAATAAGGTGAATGCTTAGTAATTAAATTGACAGCTCTCTACCTCATATCATCATATAATGGGTACATGTACCTACATAGGTTGTATAATGTGGATCATGGTTGTTGTTTGATCTTATCACTTTTATTGTTGTTATTGCTGTCATTTTATATTAAGTGTATTGTTTATTATTATTTTAATATTACTGTAGTATTGTTTTGTATGATTGTTGTATAATGCATGAGTGATGCAGTAGTTATATTCACTTTTTACTTTTGACGTGCCTAGTTTTTTTTTGTTTTTACTAAATAATAATACGAAATAATAATAATATATTGAATTACTATTTTCATATTTTTGTAGAATTATCTTTGTATTATTAGGCTATCATTTTGTTAGAATTATTATTATTTTATTTTAAGGTGCCTCCTTCGAGAATTAGATACAACTATGAGTTGTACAGCATCTACAAAGCACCCAAACTGCCTGAACATATAAGACTTAGCAGGCTAAGATGGGCCGGGCATGTTCAGGGAATGCCATCATCACGGGTACCAAAAAGAGTCTTAGAGGGGCACCCAGGTGGCAAAAGAAAGGTCGGGAGACCGAGGCTGCGATGGGAAGATGATATTGGGAGGGACGCATCCCAGCTTCTGAATGTGCCAAACTGGAGGATCGCAGCAGGTGACAGGAGGGGTTGGAGGAGGAAGTTGCTGGAGGCCAAGGCTCGATATGGGCTGTAGAGCCATTGAAGAAGAAGAAGGTGCCTTCTTCATCACGGGATGGAATCCTAATGAGGAAATTACTTGTAATAAATGTACATTTTTATATACATACATTATTAAAAAACTTAACTAACCAAAAAATAGAAGAGAACTGAAAATTTTTGGGTGCGTAGCAATTTTTATATTTTTGTACATTTTTTTTTCATAATTTAAAAATTGTAGTAAAAAATTAATTCATAATATCATATGCGGCTCTTTGATACATTTTTTTATCGAGTTTCCTTGGCAATTTCGTTGTCATTACTTTACAAACTGTCGACCTCTGTGTGTATAATGTATAAAACAGTAATTTGAACTAATTTCTCTACTTAAACAAATGCGTTTCATTTCGTATTTTGCATTAAATATTGCAAAACTTTGAAACAATGGACCTCTCAGGCAAAATGGGTCCCGTGTAACCCACAACTTAAATCCAACAATATTCCTGGCATATCCGACATGTACAATTTGTCAACCGATTTTGTGTGAATAGTCACGTTTTTCGAATCCAAGAAAAAGAAAGAATTATGAGTATCTTATTTAACAATCGACACATATCATAGTAGAAATCCTTACCTCTAATAGCCCATTTCCACATAGACCCAATTTATATCCCTTGTCAGACACGTCACAAAGGTGGTATGAGAAGATCAGGAATGACAAAAAAATTTCAGTGAAATTTGTCAGCTGCCAAAATATTGTCAAGAAGTAGGCTCGTTAAAGCACCTGAAAAAAAAAGAATTTATAAAATTATTAAAAATATCTAGTAATTTTTCTTGAAATTAAAGTATCGATAGTAAAGAATCTGAGAATAACCCACATAATATTTATTATCACTGCATATACACCATATGAAAATTCTTAATCAAAATCAATTCATGAGACTGTTTGTTAGTTAAGCGATATAACTCTGAAAATATTCAATTGAAAACTTTTAAACCTATTGGACATGCATAATGAAGACTTCTTAAAAACCAACAGTAAATTTAAACCTTTCAAGACTATTTGTCTTTAATAAAGTGCACTCTTATCTACATACATTTTAATGTAGACGTAGGATCAGATTTTTTTCTTTTCAAAAATATTAATTCAAAAGTTGACTGTCCCGGGGGGTAAGTCTGGTCCAACCGGCGAAATCAAAATCCTCATGATTACCTATATCATGGATATAATTATTATATGGAGTTCTATACTTAATATCTCTATATGTAATAGAACTCCATATGATAATTATATCACGAGGGTTTTGCCCCCCCCAGATTTATTCCAGATTTAATCGGGTTTTGTTAGTGATGTTCTTTTGGGTATACCTATGATAATAAAAGTGTTGATCGTTCTATATAAACTGACCCGTGATACAATACAAGTTAATAAATCATTTCATTTTAAATGAGAAAAATAAAAAAAAAAACTCGAATTGAATATGACTTTGAGTGATCTGATACGCGGGAGTAGGTAAGTAATTTATTTCATAATATATAATATTTTCCGTATGACGTACAATAATATATCATTTCTAAATGGACGAACCATCTCTACGTTTGTCGCGACGTTATTTTTGATGACGCACCAATCTTCCTCGTCACATCACATCCTACTTCTCACTCCTATTACCTTCCCACTCCCATTGCTTTCTCATCCCTGTTCACGCCACCCTCCCCTCCTCTTCCAACCGTCTCTATCCTCGTTTCCTTCCATTTCTGCACCCCATCTTTCACCACAAACGTACCTACCTTCATATTTTTAAGTCGTCCGAATATTTTTTTTCTAGCTGAACGCATACTTACGGAAGTACGTAATATTATACGCCCTGAATCCGCCAGAACGGTTCACTACCCCTGTATAACGAGCAGGCCGTGGTTAACTTTTGATTCTTCGCTTTCCTAGGTTATTTTACATAATATTGATTCGTGAAATTAAAATGTAAGTTAGTTTCATTACTTTCTCGGCGAAGAGTTGGCTACCCTATCTTAGTTATACATACAAACATACCATCACGTCATGTCCCTTACGGGATAAACTGAGATAACCGAGCGCCATACTCTTCTATTTTTGCACAAATACACGACTTATTTTATATCTAAGCATCGTCTCCGCTACTACCACCACAACCCGCTCCGCTTATAGGGACTGTAATAAACGGTCCCTTCACAGAATGCTAAGTGAGCGACAAGAAAAAATATGCATTGCACAAAAAGTAGCTCATGGAGACCTCTAGATTAGCAATCTCGGCACCATAGTGCAAAAAGAATCGACAGGATCTTCATTTATCTAATCCCTTAACTCTGCTTGAGATAAACGTACATGGAGGAAACCATTTGTCAAGTGCTTAAGTGTGTTCGAATAATCATGAGGCCGCGACAAAAGAAGAATTTAAATAATCCAACTGTCGATTCGTTCAAGAGAATTTAATTCTCTTAATGAATCGACAGTATTGCCAAGACGCGTGTATGAAGAAACATTTTGTATAGTGTAGCAGCAACTTAGAGGCTTCGTAGCATATATAATGTTATGAACATGCACGGATGAATTCAGAATTTGAATTAGAACATTTTGTGTGTCTGTGTGTCCGTTCCCCATTTATAACTTTTGATCCGCTCATTAAACAGAACCCGAAATTTCAGAATATATAGATAACAATAGGCCTACAACACTTTTATACTAAAAATTTTGAATTTTTGTTTCAGTCAGGGGTTATCAACTTTTGAATTTTTTACATTATTTTTCCATATATCTTAAAAACATAGAATGTAGAACGCTAAAAATTCTTATAAATATAGACAAACACAAAATCTCAAATTCGTTTTATTCAAAAAAGTTCCAGAATTTCTTAGACATTTTTTATTAAGAAAAACATTTATTTCATAGTAAATTTATTTGTTTAACTGCCTATATTTCCAAAGTTTTTAAAAATATAGTAAAAAGCCGAAACACCCCAATAAGATCATTTAATTTTCTATAAAAAATATGCACAGTGTATACCTAACAATTTTGATCTCAAACAATCTCAAATTTTAATTAACAATTTTGATAATAATTGAATTTAGTGACGACATCGTTTCATACAATTTATACGGCAGTAAACACTACACAATATCTGACTCAATAGTTTGATACCTACTTAATCTACAAACATACATCATGCTATTTTCATATTCTGAATAGGAAAAACAGATTGACCTCCATTCTATCCTCTCCTGAAGTATATACCTACATGTTTTACATAGAAAACTAAATATTTATTAATTTGTGTTTAAGTGTTTACAGTTTGGTACGTCTTCTTCAATTATGCATACTATCGCCAGCGACAGTTGGATCTCATGCGTTGCATGCAACTAGGTCATAATAAATAAGTTAATTAAAAAAAATATCAATACCATTTTAATTTACAATACAAAGTGAACAACCCAGTGTTTAGTTTACGGCATAATAATCCAAGGTGATAGAAACTAGAAACTCAATATTATCATTGAAGGTAAAATAATTAAGGGTAAGATTTACGGTCGGTAAGAATTTCGGTGAGATAATTTCAGGGGAAGAATCCATTTTGCAGAAGGTTTGTAGTAGGTGAGTACTTAATATTGCTTTTAGGAAGTGTCTCGCAAACCAATAACTTCAAACTTTACTATGGCCGTTTGTTTAAAGACAAACCATTGCTTTGCCTATCTACGGAGTAAATTAACCATCAGTCTTAGTTAATGATTGAATTATCATTGTTCGTTTTATTAACCGACCTAAAATATTCGACATTGAAATAAAAACGAGTGGGTTGAGGCCAACACTAAACTCTCCACACCATAGTAAGCGTTCATTTTTTCTTCTTGAAATGTTGACAATCTCTAAATGCAATTTTATGAAGTACATTTCTATTAGATTCTTAAACAAATATAAGATTTCCAGAGGACAATACACCATACACACAAACACATTGTCACGAAACTCATAGTATCTATTTTCTACATGATATCTAATGAGAAATTTTAAGTAAAATTGCATTACTAGCAAGATGAGCATGTATGAGACAGTGTATCAATGTTGATGAGGCGATGTATGTGTCAAGATAGAAGAATGCGGTGTTCGGTTCTCACTGCCTACCCATTGAGGAAGAAGTGGAGAGTAAAAAATACACTTGTCTATAGAGACACATACAATATCAATATGAAGTGGATCACTCAATTTTCCCTTATAGATGCTATTTTACTTCTTTTATATACATTTTTCATACAAATATGAAATTTATTTCACATTGATATGGCAAACCATAAATTTTTTTCTTTAATTTTTGACAATCCTTGAATGCATTTTTGATGAGTGTATTTTTGTTGTATCAAAATTTCAAACAGTATAAAATTACCTCGATTTTCCAGACCGTGAGAGCATTTTGAAAATTTGGACAGATGAAATCACAGAGAAGAAATTAATGGATATCTATGGAAAATAAATCAACTCTAGGTCTATGTACGTTACACATATATAATGATGTTACTATGAAGTCGATCGGAATTATAGTTTGGGCTGTAGAGAGGACACAAAAAGGATAATCCGTACGCCATACGCCGTACGCCATACGCCATACATACAAACACATCACGACGAAACTCACAGAGTGCACTATCTGCATAATACCCATTGAGAAATTGATTTAATACGCTTAAAATTGTGAAATCATGACTCTCCACTGCTCAATAGTGTGGAGAGTAAAAAGATAGCGAGAGTCAACACATACTAATTAAGTTTAAATAACCCGGTACTTATTTCGAATTTTGTTTTTTTTCATATTTTATCATTTAAATAGAGACGTAGTTGGATGTTAAAATATCGGAATTCAATGCACATTGTTACAAGTAGGTAAACAAGCCGAAAATGAAATAATATTTCTGACGCAGTTCAGGGGTGACATCTGCGCGAGAACACCTCATGTATATAGACTGTTGCCTTCATTGTTTACAAACAAATAATTTCTCAATAGATGGCGCTACAAAAAAATTTCCTCGTAAGTTCATAGATGGCGATGGTAAAAACAGCTTATTTTCAAACGGTCTGTTTCTTATTATTGAAATATATACATCTTTCAAAATTGCATTGATAAGGGGACTCAATAAGAAGGCATAATTGGTGAACGTTGTGCGAGTGCATAAAGAGATCAGCCGTAAATCGTACGTAAATCAGCCGATAACTGATCGCAAGCCCTGTAGGTGCCTTGAGTTCCAAGTTCTTCTGTAATATTCCAAATTCGTCTCTTTTGAGATGTTAAAAATTTATATTAAGATGACTTTTTTAACCAAATAAATTAGAGTCGGCCTTCATGGCTTAGTTGGTAAGATATCTCACTGCTGAGCTAAAAGTCCTGGGTCCGATTCCCGGTGGAGATACAATTTTTAATTCTGTTTTAAGTACCTACGGAACTGTGAGAATGTGGCAAATTGTTATTTATTTATCTATTTATCTATCTCTATATTTATTTAGGTATATATGTATGTATGTATGTATGTATGTATGTATGTATGTATGTATGTATGTATGTATGTATGTATGTATGTATGTATGTATGTATGTATGTATGTATGTATGTGTGTATGTATGTATGTATGTATGTATGTATGTATGTATGTATGTATGTATGTTTGTATGTATGTATGTATGTATGTATGTATGTATGTATGTATGTATGTATGTATGTATGTATGTATGTATGTATGTATGTATGTATGTATGTATGTACATATGTATGTATGTATGTATGTATGTATGTATGTATGTATGTATGTATGTATGTATGTATGTATGTATGTACGTATGTATGTATGTATGTATGTATGTATGTATGTATTTTTTTTTTTTTTTTTATTTATTTATTTATTTATTTTTTTTTACTTATTTATTAATTTATTTATTTAATTATTTATTTATTTATTAATTTTTTTTATTATTTTTTTATTTTTTTTATTTATATAAACGCCCTAAATAGGGTTTTACATACACAATTACAAATGATTAAAACATATTAAAACATATAAAACATAAACACGAGTATATCTCTTTTTGAAGGAAGTCATATTATAAAGTATATTAATTTCTTTTTTTGCTATGTATTTTTTTTATGTAAAATATGTCTTTTTGTAATAAATAAATAAATAAATAAATATATATGTTCATGAACCACGAAGCAAAATACATACATACACACATAAAGACTTAAAAGTTATATATTGAACAGCAAAAGACATCAAGAGAGCCAAACCCATTACCAAGTCTTATGTAGTCTCAGAATAGGCGAGTGAATATACCTAATATGTAATTATTAGGTATATTCACTAGCCTAAATTATAAAAAATAGTGATGCCTGTGTTTGTTACGGGTAATCGGAACATTAAATGAAATGAGACACGTAAAATCAAGGACTTCCAACCAACCATTTAAAATCTTATATAAAATATCATTATCATTAAAATATTATACTAAATATTATTGAGTGGGGTTTGAATTAATATTTAACATGTAAATATTAATTTAAAACCCACTAATCTGTGTAATCTGTCATTTCAAAACAATGCGATATTTTGTATGAAGTTGAAATGAATTATCACTCAATTGACACAAATACTAAAAATTGAGATGGAATTTCACTCAGAGAATGCCAGACACTTGAAATCAATTATCGTATCTTTGAAATATATTACGGGCTTCACATTTTTTTTTTCAAAATATCATTTACAAATGTATGCTAAACATTTTGGACTACTGCCTTTCACTGCATCATGTCTAACATATCAAAATATCTGTTTAGTTTACAATATTAAGAACCACTTTGTTTTTTAAAAAACATAAAACTAAGTTATAAGCATCCTTCGAAGGATCCCGAATTATCCATTGACCCGAAATCTTAGTAATAGAAATATAAGAAAGTATGAATGCCTATAGTAATACTTTTTGTTTGAATAACATGAGATCAATCATGAATCACTGATCTGAGAGAAGGTGTCTTATGCCTTTGACATTTATTCATTTCGCAAGAGTTTGAAAAATAATGAAACAATTTTAATATAAATCTTTTGAGATGAACAATCATACGAGGATTAGACATAGTTTTGTAAATCACAGAGTGAAATTAAAAAATATCAAAGAAGTCACCTTCACCAACGATCAAAGTAAAACATTAAATTCGATCAAGGTTAGTAGTGTAGAAATTATATTTTAAAATACCTACTTCGTTCAATTGCTTAATTTTTTTAAGGGTAAAAAACAATAAAACACTCTAGAAAAAACAAAAAAAACGTCTTAATATTAAATTATAAATGAAAAACAAATATTATCATTAAGAAAGTATAACAAAAAATAAGAAAAAATAGTTTTCAACAAAGATAAGAAAATCAATCATACATCAAGACCCCCATACCCCCATACATCAAGACCCCGCCGAGTGCAAATTCGTTACAACACGGTACTTTTTTTCACAATTGGTGCATGCAGTTTTAAGAAGGAAAAAAACAAGATTATGAGGCCTGTAAAGCTTGATTTTTGCGTATTGTTTCAGACAAATTTTCCGTAGTAAACGTAGAAAAGTTAAACAAGTAAATCTAAATTCTTGATACTTTGCAGCTATTACTTTGTGGTTCATTTTAACTAATAAATTCAAATAATATCTTTTTTGTTTACACCACTTTTGAGTATTTAATGTTAACCGGTTTCAGAGCTGACCCGCTCCCTCATCCGAACAAACTTATACTAAACTTAAAATTATGTTTAAACCGTGTGTATTGCTACTGTCGTTGGTGGGCGAAATTTAAACTAGAAGGGGTGGTGGGTTTGTTTTACCGCACGGGCAGGTAACGGGAACATATTGAACAGGGGCGTTCTATTTAAATTTATTTGGTTATTTATTATTTCTTCTCTCTTATTTATAGCTTTTTGTATTTCTAATGCCTCTAGATTATCTAGTCTCAGGCCCTCCTTATTAATGTGTAATATTTCCACTCCCGTTTGTTTTTCGAATGAATGATTATTATTTATGAGATGGTTAGCAAATTCCGAAAAGTTGTTGCTCTTTAAGCACCTCATGTGCTCTTTGATTCTTGTTTCAAAATTTCGGCCAGTTTTACCGATGTAGAATGCCAGACAATCACCACAATTTAATTAATACACTCCGGGGTTGCTTTCTTTACTATTTACCAAGAATCTACCCAAATTATTATTAGTATAAAAGGCCGGTTTTATGTTCGACGGTAAATCTTTGACTAATAACGAGTTTACTTTTTCATTTACATATAACATTCTACGCCACTTTTTGTCATCTAAATTATTATCAATTGCTTTACCACCATATAGGTATGTATTTACGTTAATCTTTTTTCTGATTTTATTTAAAATATGATCTATAATATCTGTGTTGTATCCATTATTTACCGCGATCTGTTTTATTGTTTTCAACTCTATATTAAAATTGTTATTTGTCATAGGGACATTTACTAAGCAATGTACCATAGAGTAAAAGGCAGATAGTTTATGCGATAGTTTATGTGATTGTCCGGCATTCTACATCGGTAAAACTGGCCGAAATTTTGAAACAAGAATCAAAGAGCACATGAGGTGCTTAAAGAGCAACAACTTTTCGGAATTTGCTAACCATCTCATAAATAATAATCATTCATTCGAAAAACAAACGGGAGTGGAAATATTACACATTAATAAGGAGGGCCTGAGACTAGATAATCTAGAGGCATTAGAAATACAAAAAGCTATAAATAAAGGAGAATAAATAATAAATAACCAAATAAATTTAAATAGAACGCCCCTGTTCATTATGTTCCCGTTACCTGCCCGTGCGGTAAAACCCACCACCCCTTCTAGTTTAAATTTCGCCCACCAACGACAGTAGCAATACACACGGTTTAAACATAATTTTAAGTTTAGTATAAGTTTGTTCGGATGAGGGAGCGGGTCAGCTCTGAAACCGGTTAACATTAAATACTCAAAAGTGGTGTAAACAAAAAATATATTATTTTAAATCTAAATTCATTTCGCAATGTGGATATGTACGACATTGTGTGTATGGCATTATTATAAATGTGTATTTTATAACTTGAAGAAAAGACTTGAAACAAAAGTCACTGAGCTTGATCTAAAGACCGATCTCGAAATGTATAGAAGAGTTGAAATTGCTTCGAGACAGCTATCCCGCTGTCTTGAGAACGGTCTCAATGAGAGAGAAGGAGATAGCGCATTTCACCAAAAAGAGACGTATATAGACACGGACGAATTTCGCATTAATTACTATTTTGACGTTTACATTGTTAGCGATACTAAAATGGATCGAGAATCTTATTTAGAACCTTCCGGGGGTAATTTACATACAATCATTCATAAACTATGTAACTATGTGAATTAAATTTTGTAATATTTCACAAAATTTCCGGTACATCCAGTAAATATCATGTTGTTATTCTATACATGTTTTATCATATTTTGTAATGGCTGCTTTTCCTGCAACTATTGACGTTATTGATGTTAGTTACACACATTCCTGTAATATGCTATATGACAGATAAAAGAAGAAGTATGAAGTTTCCTCTCATCCGAATAAAATGGTCGACATATTACTATTTTATCAAGTATCATAATATTATGACGCATAAATTTCTCAACACTTTCGAAGATTACCAAGACAACGAATTGTCAAAATATCTATAAATAGCTATTCCAACTCATTGCTACCAACATAATAACGCTGAAATTATTGCCATTCGCGAGTTAAAGTACTTATGTATTTATAGAGCTGCATACACATTTTTTTCGAGTACGCTTTCTCGAATGAGACGGCGTACGTATTTAACTTTTAATACGGATTTTCGAGCATGATCTCAAGATGACACTTTTGGAGAACGGTCTTGAGAATTATTCTATAATTTGGGCCTTAGTGCGTTTAGGTCAGCTGTCTCCTCCTATCTTTCCCAGTACTTTGATTTAATCAGCTGTCTTATTTTGGTGTTTTTTATATGTATTGGTAAATCAATTATATATTATTTGTAATTTTTTGTATCAATATTAATTATCCTATTAAATAGTGCATGGAGTTTTCTTTCACTGGTCTACTAATAAAGCAATGCACATTGTCTGTTTTATAAATTGTGTAGACTGTTTAACTCTGTATCGACCAATAAAATAAAAATAAAATAAATCAATCATTTCAAAGTATATCTGGTGAAGGAGTGTAAAAAGCAAAAATATATAAGTAATTCGTGTTACAAATACATTAAACTAAATACATAAATAAAAAATTTCAGGTCAAAACATAGATTATTTACATATTCATACTGCCAATGTCAATCAAATATCCATCATCCATACTGGCAATGTAAATCTATATAAAGATGGGTCGATGGCATAGCGGTTCGAATCCTGCCTCGACCGATTTTATTCACCTATAGCACAAGCCTTTATGCTTAATTTAGGTTATGTAGGAAGATGTATATGTACTTGTTTAACAAGGACATATTCATTAAAAAAATGTCAAACGCAGTTGTTTTAAATTCAAATACAGAATATGTTAAAGAAAACCTATCTTACTGTGAAGCATTATAAATGGTATTTAAGCAAAATTCCTTTAAATATATGTGAAGTTAACTAATTATCTTTTGATGAATACATGATGTTTGAGCAAGTCCGATGACTCTTTAACTCAACAATTTTATGTATTAAAAAATCGAATTTTGACATCTGAACGATCACTAGTATAAAATAAATATAAAAACAAACCGAAATAATAATAAATTTAATAAAAGCGCCGATTACACAATTTGTAATATTTCATAAGGAACTAGGGGACCCGGCAGACGTTGTGCTACACGAACGTTGGCATGCCTATAGTAAAATATATATTTATAACCTCATTTTATAGAACGGAGTTGTGCATTTTTTCACTATAGAAAATTCACTCTTTATACTTTTGTCGTTTGATCTTGACGTTTCAATCACAAAATATATATTTATAACCTCACTTTACATTACGGGTGTTTTTTTAACATTTGGCTCTCAAAAACAGAATAATTTATCACAATATAATAATGTCACACGATAACATAATGACAATAACATACATAAAACTTTACCATTCAATATAATATTCATAAATTAATAGAAATATTACAACTTTAACATTATATTCAGATGACTTTGATGTACATGTCGTCAAATATCACTTAAAACAGAATATACTCGCAATAAAACTAAAAAGTTTCATACAATAATAGTAAAAAAACAAATAAATAACTAGAAAATAACTAATTATAATAGTAAATAACTAGACTCGAGACAAGAAGACAAATACACGACCTTACTGTTCTTCACAAAATTGTTAATGGTACCATGGACTCGAGACTTTTACAAGACATACAACTGAATATTCCTAGAAGATCGCTGAGATTCGCCAATACCTTTCACATTAATATACTTCGGACCAGCTTTATGTATTACAGTCTCATACCAAGAATGTGTAGACAGTATAACGATATGACAAGGGAGTGTCCTGATCTTGACGTGTTTGCGGATTCGCTCTCTGTTTTTTAAAAAAAAGTTAACTCGCGCGTGTTGTTTTAAGGAAGATCTTAGTGCTGTTTATGTACGCTATTTGGTCTTTTCTCTAACTTTTATGACTTTTTTGACTTCTTATGTGCCTGTTTTTTTTTGCTTCTACCTATATAACTTCTATAACTTTTTTCTTCTTGAATTGTGTAACTATTTTTTTCTTTTTCTTTTTTACTTAACTTTTGTAGCCGAATTATTCTAATTTATGTACCTACTTGTGTAACTTGCGTGTGTGATTGAGTGAGAGCTCATGTAATTTTGTGTGCATCCATAATTGGACGTCCAGCACTCGTAGTAATAACCAATATTGTTTTCTTTTTGTGAGAATTGTGAGCTGGATGTCTGTCGATGTACCCTTTTAATAAAATAAAATAAAATAAAATACACAGCACGAGTGTTGAGAAAAACATCAATTTTTAATTGCATAACCAACATTGCATATATTATGACATCTTAACCAATATTAGCAGTATTCAAAATGCATATTCCGAAAATATTTATAATGCTTTATATTTTTATTGATCTTTTATTATATTAATGTATAACATTTCTTTTTGTGTATCTAAACCATTCAGGGACTCATATAAACACACATAAAAAGTTTCATCAAAATCGGTTCAGCCGTTTAGGAGGAGTTCAGTGACATACACACGTACAGAAGAATTATATTTATAAAGATGATCAATTAATGTCAATCAATCAATCAACGACTAAAAATAAATTATTTTCTTATATCTGACGAATATTTAAAAAAAAATCAAGTATTATCCTTTATAAGCGTTCAATTGATATCTTTATTGAAAAATTAAACGATTTGAATGATTCAATTTCATAATAACATTATTAAACCAGCATTCGATTTATTTCGAGTGCTGTTCAAGTTTTTGAATCGGAAGAACAAAGTGGAGACCATATTTTTCTGCTCTTTTTTTGATGATGTAGATACCTGAAAATCGAACAAAGAATTTATTTTTCTGGCAATATTTTGTGCCAAATTTAATTCTTATTCAGTTGATAAATCGCTCGTCCCTCGCACAATGGACCAAGGGAGTGAAATGAGACAGCACATTACGTTTCACGAAAAAAATAAACTTTTTCAATAATATATTATGGACTCGATACTCACTGTACAGATATATACCTATACATTTTGTTTTATGATTGCCACTTTATAGACAGCAGACATTCCGGCACATAATGCGTTATTGTTGAAAATCACAATACAAAACGAGTGGGTTGTGGCCAACGCTAAACTCCTCACTAACAAGTCATTCTATAAATTATTCAAATTTTGTATGGAAAATATTCAGCATTTTCATGAAATGAGTTTGATAAATTGTTTTTTATAAAAATATTTTATTATGAAAACTTGATAACTCTTCAATGCCATTTTATAAAAGTGATGTGTCTTTTTATCAATTTGAAAATAAAAATATCAAATTTTAAATTTCCTGAGCTTGGGGTCACTTTGAAATATTTGACAGTTAAAAAAATTGAGAAGCACTATTCAGATATCCTTCAAAATCTAATGGGATCTGAGCAAGTATTAGATATACATATTTGCAAAATTTGAAAAGAATCTAATTAGTACTTTAGTCTATAATCGATAAAGTAAAAATTAACACGCCGTACATAGCACACTGCACACAGCACATAGCACACACACACAGATACATTGTGATGAAACTTTCAGAATACAATCTCAGCATGATACTAGTTGATAATCTGCAAAAAAAATAGCCTTAAAAATTGCGAAATCATAACTCCCCACTATATCCCCTTGGGTTAGTGAGGAGTAAAAATGAAAAACAAGATAATGATATCCATAAGATGTATGAGTTAACAAAATATATTACTTTATCCCATTTCAGATATTAATTTAGGGTGTGATCTACTCAGCTCTCATGACCTCCACAGACAAGAATGGCCTCAGGTTAACAAAGCTGTAACAGGATGCTTACGAGATGTCATAGGGAGGAACAGACCTGCAAACCAGCAGCAAGTACGCATCTATAAGACCTGTGTGCGACCTATCTTCACATAATATGGCAAGACTAGAGCGGATACTGTCAAGACCGTCTATGTATGTTGAGGAGTACGGAATCGAATAAATAACACCATCATCAGCATGTGCAGAGGAAAAGTCATACGAGAGTCCCACGGACAGCGTCTCAGCATCTCCTGTGGTAACACACGTGAGTCTACAGGAAGATGAAGAAGAAGAATTTGTCATCCAACTCCATTACGAATAGACATATTAATGAAAATTGTTCAAAGATGAATAGAAAACAAACTGCATACCTAACTTAATCATATACCAAAGTAAAATATATATTTTTTGTCGCCTAAACGTGATAAAATTTTACAAAAATCGACATTCATATGGCGGGGCAAGTCTGACCCAACCGGAGAAATCGAAACCCTCACGATTACACATATCATGTATAATAATTTAAATATGTGAAACTTTATAATTGGCTATTTATTTTGTATTCTCATTTGAAATTAAGTATTATAAATGTATAGCTGTTAAGTTTCCAAACAAATAAAAAATAAAAATAAATAATTATTATATGGAGTTCTATAATATCTTTAGATGTCATAAACTCCATATGATAATTATATCCATGATATGGGTAATCGTGAGGGTTTTGATTTCACCGGTTGGACCAGGGGGGCTACTCACGACACTTTCTTAATACGTTCTTAGCTTGCCTTAATCTTAAAAGTGTATAAATCAGTACTCGATTATAATCCAATCTTAATCTTTCTCTAGATTTAATCATGTAAATTTGTTAATATCAACGTTTCGTATGAAATTGTCATTAATTGTTGTAAAAATTAGTATTATTATTCAATTAATTTAAACTCACAGATTGCTAAAGTCTGAAGCTGATCTTAATTTTACTGTAATCAACTTCATGAGTAGCCCTGCTGACTTGCCCCCTTGATGTAGATTTTCTTCAATTTATTTAAAGTATGATAGCAGACAAATCGCCCACTGAACGGAATTCCGACTTGTTCACTAATTTATGAAGTTTCAAAGGCAAGCCTCTTAAAATTTATACTCTTGTTTATATTTATAATGATGATGGATAAATTACCTTATATTCCCATGAGGTATATACCCAAAAGCATCGAACAAACACAATTACGTTAGTACTTTGTTCTTTTCGGTACGGACTAGGAATAAATTTGTTATTAGAGTATGGGTGTGTGTGTGTATGTTTGTGAAATAATGAGATTCTCCAAGAAAACAAATGTACCGTTGAAAGTTATTCCAGACAAAAAATATGTAAGCACTCAGTGGAGAGACGAAAGGAATATGTCGTTAGATAAACTTTTTACAACAAATGATCCAAAAACAATAATATCTCTCTCCCCGACGAGGAAACATGCAAAACAATGTGTTTTTCGTGATGATAATATTAGGTCTATTGCGGACAAGAAAAATAGCCTTGTAACGAAATATTTATAGGATCTCAGTAAAAGAAATGGGAATCCATTTTCACATACATATATTTACCCTGGCTGAAGGGATAGACTTATATTTATAATTGATGTGCCGGTTCGAATGAACAAGGAAGTAGAATTATTATAACTAGTTGCATGTAACACATGAGATCCAACTGTCGATAGCGATAGTATGTATAGTTGAAGTATAAGTACCAAACTATAATCCCATACATACAAATTATTTAATATTTTAAGATATTTGATTTTCTATACAACACATGTACCTACATATGTATGTATGTCAAGATAGGATAGTATGGAGGTCAGTCCTTTGATCCTACCCAGAATATGAAAACAGAATGATGGTATGTATGTATGTTTGGAGATTAGTATCAAACAATTATGTCTTCTTAGATATCGTGTGTAGGCGATTGCCATACAAATTGTATGAAGTAATGTCGTCACTAAATTCAATTTTTATAAAAATTATTAAAAAAAAATTGAGATGTGGCAATACAATGTTAATATTTTTCATAGAAAATTAAATTATCTAGTTGGGGTGTTTCTGTTTTTTTTTGATATTTTTAAAAAATTTGGAAATATAAGCAGTTAAACTCATAAATTTATCATGAAAAAAATATTTTTCTTACTAAAAAATGTTTGAGAAACCCTGGATTTTTTTTAAAAAAAGTGATTTGAGATTTTGTATTTTTCTATGTTTATACCAAATTTCAGCGTTCTAGCTTTTATGATTTGTGAGATATATGGAAAAATAAACCAAAATTTCAAAAGTTGATAACCCCTGACTGAAACGAAAATTCCCACTTCTGAGTATAAAAGTTTTGTAGACCTATAAATTTTTATATATTCTGAAAATTTGGGCTCTGTAAATTGAGCGGATCAAAAGTTATAAGGGGGGGGGGACACACACACAGACACACACACATACACACAGACATACACACACACACACAGAGACACACACACACACACACACACAGACACACGAAATGTTCTACTCCGAATTTTGAGTAAATCCGTGTATGGAACATATATGATGCGAAGCCTCTAAGTTGGTGTTTTTTGACTTCAAAGTTGGAAAAGCCGTGAAAAAAGTAGACCTCTGCATACAATTCTCGCGTATCCTGGCTTGAAACATTGTCGATATGTTAAGAGAACAAAGTTCTCCTGAACAAATCGACAGTTGGAAAATAATACTTACTTATTTGGTGTTCTCCAAAAAAAAAATCTGTGCAATTATTCCTAGTCATGCCTGTGATGACATATGGTTTGGAAACAATGTCCCTGACCATAAATACTGTCCACAAATTAAATGCGCGCAACGATCCATGGAACGGCTGAAATGTTGGGCATAAGTCCGAGGGACTGAATTACAAATACAGAAATCAGACGCTGAAAAAAAGTCGCCGATATCATGGATCGGATCGCAAAATTGAAATGGCAATGGGCAGGACACGTGGCCAGGCAGCCAAATTCAAGATGCACTCCCAAAGTCTTAAAGTGGAGGCCATGGGAATGCAAAAGGGGTGTCGGTCGGCCACAGAAGAGATGGGCCGACGATATTGTTGTGGATTGAAGCGGCATAGAATAGAGGAAAATGTAGATAGATGGAAGAGGCCTACATCCAGCAGTGGAGGGAAGGCTAGGAAGAAGAAGAAGCCCTAGTAACAATGGCGAAAATAAAAAACTTATTTCATAATATTTCGTCTATTTTACGAATCAATAACGTCCGATCTGTACTAAGGAGTCTAGCGCGAAATCAGCATTGTGCTGTGTGCGTATCTACCACTTCCATCGATGTCATAGGGATTGCGCCATAACCTACAGGTATTCGTTACAATAATTTTATGACAAAACATAATGTTATGCAGCTTAAATCCGCGGCATGACCTGTATTCTCGTAGAGCCTCGACGCTAAGTAAATAAGGACGCATAATTAGATCTACATGTGTGAAATGTATTTTTTTTCATAAGAAATTTTGTAGATGTAAGTACCAACCTGATTTTTTTTTCTTAAAACAGGAATTAATTTCCTGAGATATTATGTATGTAATAGTTTATATCTAGTTTTTCCCGAAAAACTTCTTTCATTTCATGATCAACAATAAACAGTTTCGTGTCAATTTAGAAAAAATTAAATATTCTTAGCGTAAAAGTTGAGTCCCTTGAGGATAAAATTGTTTTATTTTATTATTTATGTATAAAAAATAAAGTTCCAGTCCATCAATATCGAAATTCCGGAATGTTTGATAATTTCAAAAATGAAAATTGAATATAATGATTTGTGAATGGTCAATGATAATATACCCAAAGATACATGGAAAAACAAGCAACCTTTTTTTTCAATATTGCTCCTCTGAGAATATAGAAAAAAATCCGAAATCTTTTTTTAATACGAAATTATCTGTGAAAAATTCATCTTACATTCAACTGCGTTGCGCATTGGAAAATGCCTATGTAGGTATATTGAAGGTTTATTATCAGTGTCGAGATGTAGTGAAAATTGATTAAGTTACCGGGTACTAAAATGGCCGGGTTAGGTAGTTTTGAAATCACCCCCTGGGGCCTCATCAATGCCTTGAAGGGGTGGCAGAAAGGACAAATTGGTATACCATAAAAATTACAACGACACATTCGCGAGATCACTTTCATAAGTTAGACTTAGTAGAGAAATTGGCAGTGAAACGTTATTAGGTGTAGTTAACATAACCGGAGGAAATTGCTTTTGGGCCGTTTAAGAGGGGCCGGCTATTGTATTAAACAAGAAATGAATTATACGAGGTTTAATAATTACATTTTATGATGTGGAAAAATGTTATTTTGAAGATTTGGTATGTTGATTCGGGTAGCGTTATGATTTGAGTAGCATTATGATTCGAATAGCGTTCCTATTCGAGTAGTGATTTAACTTAAAGTAACATTATCATTTGAATAGCTCTTTCATCCGTGTGCATTCGAAAAGCGTCTTTAAATTGAGTAGCAAATAAACACTACAACTTCTTTTACATATCATTGCACCCTGCGCAAGAGAGGAGATGTTTGTCATATGGCAATTTCTTTCAATTAACCAGTGTTTCTATCCCATAAAGGCAAGAATTGCATGAGAAATGAATTTAAGTAAACTTTTCCACTTCTGGGAATCGAACCCAAGATGTCCCGACAGAATCCAAACGACTTACCAACTGTGACACGGCGCGACCAATGGCATATGCATATTATGTATTCATTCAAGAATCAATTTCATTGGTGTAGCATTATCATTCGTTCGAGTAGCATCTTATTTAACCTTTAACTATAGACGTGGATTTTTTTTCCACATAAATACTGACATGGGAGGCCTGGCAGGCTCATGACTTTATAAATGATTATTATATAGAACAAAACAATCACAGACAGCAAAAATAATAATACATAACAAAAAAATATGTATTTATAAAAAAATATAAATAAATACAAATGTTGAAGCCAATTTCTCTAACAAACAAACAAACCCTCTTTATTATTTTCTTCTGATCAATAATGTCTATGGGTCGTATTACGCATGTTATATAAGAAAACGGAAAGATAATCTTTCCCTGTCCAAATTCTCAAGTCGTATTACAGAAGTTATTTAGTATTACAGAATAACTTCTGTATACGACTTGAGAATTTGGACAGGGAAAGATTATCTTACCGTTTTCTTATATAACATGCGTAATACGACCCTATATGTCTCTGCTCAGGGAACAGTTCGTTGAACCTGTATATATAAATTGAAATATTTTATAATACAATAAATATTATTTTTTCAAAAACTTTGATAATGCGTTAACTGTAGTCAATAAAAAATATAATAAAATAATTTGATTAAGTACATTTCATGAAACAATTTATACATATTTGCTTGTATGAAAGTCAGTGAATTAAAGTAATAATAATTAATTTAATGCTCAGTGGAAATGAATTAATGGTACCGTAAATCATTTTTATTACTTCACTCTGTAAGAATCAATTAAATAGATTGAAATTTCGAATTCAAGAGATCCTCGCCAACAAAATAAAATCAAAAAGTTAAATTGATAAAACAAACTTTCCTGAATATTCCACCAAACCGACCCGAAATTCATCATAACTGCGTGAAATCCAGAGAAAAAGGATCTCAGAGGATTAAAGATTTAAACGATTATTGCATAAAAATATTTGTTTTTTTTTTTCGTTTTTAAGATATTGAAATGTATAGAAAACGAGTGGGTTGTGGTCAACGCTATATTCCTCACTACCAAGTCACTCAACAAAGAATTCAAATTTTGTATGAAAAATTTACAGCATTTTTATGTAATTCGTTTTATAAAATATTTTTGAATTAAATGTTTTACTATGAAAACTAATAACTCTTCAATGCCATTTTATGAAAGCGATGTACTTTTTTAGCAATTTGAAAATAAAATTGTAAAAATTTTCTGAGCTTGAGGTCTCTGAAATATTTGACAGTTTAAAGAATTTAGAAGCACTGATCGGATTCCTTAAAATTTAAGTCTAAGCGAATATTAGCCTATATGCAAATTTTAAAAAATTATCTAAATAATGAGTACTTTAATTGGTTAAGTAGAATAAACACGATCTACATGGTACAAAGCACATCGGTTAAGTAGAATAAACACTACATAGTGCAAAGCACATAGTTCACAGCACACACACAAATACGTAGTGATGAAACATTCAGAATACAATCTCAGCATTATACTAATTAATAGTCTGCAATAAAATAACCTTAAAAATTGCAAACTCATAACTCTCCACTAAATCTCCTTGGAGTAGTGAGGAGTTAATTAAAAGTAACTTTATTTATTTATCAAATGAACATAATGAAAATATTGAATAATCTAATATTAAATCTTTACATATGTATACATGATTAAGTATCTTTTCAAAAATGTATACAATATGATTTTTATTTGTAAATACCTGAATGTATTTATACGGAAGCCATTTCTTTTACCATCATTCTTTAAACTACAAATATATGAATTAATGTATCAGAACAATGTAACTCAATGTATATAACAGAAGCGACAAAAACTTCTGAAAGGGAAAATTGAGTGAACAACTTCATATTTTTATACATATTATGTGTCCCTATAAACAAGACAGTGTATTTTTACTCTCTACTAATATCTTCCTCAAGGAGTAGGCAGTGAGAACCGAACACCGCATTCTTCTATCTTGACACATTCTGTCTCATAAATGCTCATCTTGCTAGTAATTTCTCAACAGTTATTATGTAGAAAGTGCATACTATGAGTTTCATGCCAATTTTTTTGTGTATATGGTGTATTGTGAAAACTTTTGTCCTCTGGGAATCTTATGATTGTTTAAGAATCATACATACATACATACATACCATCACGCCATGTCCCTTGCGGGGTAGGCAGAGATAACCGAACGCCACATTTTTCTATCCTGGCACGCATCCCTCGCCTCGTCCACATTCATGCATCGTCTCATACATGTTCGTCTATTGCTCACACTTCTAACATTTCCGTCTTTCAAAATTTCGTTCACATGGTCGTGCCATCCCTTTCTTGGGCGTCCCCGACCTCTCATTCCATTCCTTTCCGCTCTGTATATTTTCTTCGTCAGGCGCTCCTCATTCATTCTCCCCATGTGACCAAACCATCTCAATGTGTTCACTTTCATTCTAGTAATGACATCTTTCCTTATATCCTCATTTCTTACCCGGTCATACATCGTTCTATTACAAATCTTTCTTAAGGATGTTGTTTAAGAATCCAATAGAAATATACTTCATAAAAATGCATTTGGAGATTGTCAACCTTTCAAGAAGAAATAATGAACGCTTACAATGTTGTTGAGCGTTTAGTGACTACAACCCACTCGTTTTGCTATGAAACCAAGTTCTCCAGCATAATATGAACCTTTGTATATTTTAATTGTGGACCAATTTGCATCCCACTTAAAAAAAATCTATAGTTATCCGTCTCCATAAGCAGATCGGGTGGTCGTTGGAAGAGAACAGTATTTGTTTGTTGTTTACGTTTTATTTTTACCTATTTAATTTATTACGTTCTGTTTCACGAATAAAAGATTTATTTCAAAATCCTCTCCTGTCAAATTTGTCGTGACTCAATCCACAATACCTACACCATAAAGAGGAAAACTAACAATACCAAAGTATTAAATTCATCTAAGGCCGGTGATTTTCTTTAATAGGGTGAGTTAGGTTCTTTTGGATACAAGTTTGTAATTGTATCCATATCACTCATGTCATTGCAAATTGACTTGATTCGATTTCATACGTCAATTGATTGCTTATTGGCGGTGTTGTGACGTATAATAACGTCAATTTCCTCGTTTTCACTAGTTGTTTGACGTTAAGTCTATAATTTCACTACGTCAAAGACGTGTAGAGCCAGAGTTAGTAATTATCTAGCAGTTTCGTGATAAAGAGTCGTTTAAATTTAACTTTTTTTTTCAAATTATTTTAAAACGACGTTTTCTACTAGAAAATTACAAGAGATCCAATTTTGTAGCGGTCTGAAATGAATACTTAATCATCAATTAAGTTATTCGGATATTTTTTGAACTACAATGTTTCGAGCTCTTTTTTTAAATATAATCAGCTTTACTGTAGGTATAGAATAATTGTTGATCGATCATCGTCTTAATCCAACTATACAAATCGAATATTTTTGTGATCGTATATTTTGTACACAAACATTTGATTTGAATTTCTCAATAGATGGCGTCAAAAAAGTATCCTTTTTGATAGATGTCGATGGTTTCCTCAGCTTATTTTCAATCGGTGTAAATTTATAATTTATTTATTTGTTTTTATTTTATTTTACTTCATGTACAATAATGTGCTCAATGGCGGGTTCATTGCCATTAGTTAATTTCTACAAACCGACCAAAGCAACGAGAGATGTTTAAAATTTGTCATTTTTTTATTACAAAAGTTCAATCATTATCATTATTTAAAGCTTCCATAGTCTTGCTGATAATACTTCAAAAGAAAAACTGAGAAATTCAGTAGAATGAATGGGAATAACAAGTTTGGTACCATCATGCAGATCGATGAGGCAGACCATGATTTGACAAGAAATTAACATTTTCTTAAGACGATAATATTATACAGTAGTGAAAGTAAATACATGATGCGACGTTGATGTATATTAGGCCAGCGAAGAAAATTTCGGTAAGTGGAAACACGATCATATTTACAAAGATTGTAAATAAGGTAAATTGTAAATAAAGTTAATTGTAAATAAAGTAAAGATTGTAAATATTATGCAATCGTACAAATGAATTAAGGAGTTATTCGTTAGCATCCACATAACTGACGTTAGCATATTCAAGTACCTACCTAATGCAAAAAGTAAAGATTGTGCAGGCGTGATTTTGGTATGTGTCAAAAGAATTTTTTTTAATCTATTCAGAGAGTGTATACCTATATATCTATAAAACAGATTTTTACTGATATGAGAAATTTGTTCATGTCATGAAAGGTCTTCATCGAAAATAGCTTTTTACCCACTTTGCAGAAGGAGATGATTTGATTGTTAATCAGTAGAAATGGGAGGGATGTATTTTTTAACGTTGATATCATATTGAAGACTGTCAATAACAATACCTTTGGATTCGGATTTTGATTTTAAGTATAACATAGAAGTTTCAGTTAAAAATTTCAATTACTTCGGGAACTCAAGTCAATTTATAATGGGCATGATGACTAATTTTGAAAAACTATCTCACGATGTTTTTACGCATTCACTGTTTTCAAATATATATACATTTCTACATAAAATAAAGATTTAGTAGCAAAAATCGCCATTTTAAAATCAAATTTGACATTTACGCCAAAAAACGCTTGTAGTATCATGGCGGCTGCCGACCCTGACGGTGACGTCACGATATCGTAAACTACATATCACTACTATATGTACTATATATATTCTAAGACAATTTGTGTATTTATAATCAATTCAAAAGTGCATAAGTGTTGTGCGGTCCATAAATGTACAAACACGACGAAAAAAACACCTACTGAGGTATTTGTTTTCGTCCCACGCGAAAAAAAAGTGAAATAAGTGATTAAATTTCGCACGGCGAGACACGAGTGAATTTTATTAAGTACGCGTTTACAATGAAGTACAGTATTTGCTCCCCCACGTTTAGCTCTCAGTAATATAATATTTACCATTATTTAGGCAATAAGCATATAAAGAACTTCATTAATGTCCAAACGTCAAAGACCATCATACGTTTCCCGCGTATGTTTTTAGCTTATGAACACATAATGTAGAGAGAAGAAGGAGCATATTTTATCGATTTTCGAGATGTAAGTTGTATTTAAATTACAGATAAATAAAGTACTTATATGTACTTATTATTAAGTTTTTACGTTTCGAAATTCTGATGATGATTGTCTTTGTTCAACGCAAAGAAATATCCGACCATCAAAAGTTCCATTCTAGGTAAGACAGGCAGAAGAAATGACTACTATAGCTGCTGTTGCTAAAAATAACGAGAGCAGATAAATATAGCTTGTTATGAACACAATACAAATAACGAGCGCTATGTAATAATTCGTATGCTGCTAAAATTGTAACGATATTTTAAAACGCATGCTTCGCGTAATCGCTTCGCGTAAACGCATGCTTCGAGTAATTCGTTTGGCAGTGACCAGCATCATAACGTGTCGAACGTTCGTCAGCTCACCATCGCGTGACAAAATTGTAGAATACTAAAACTAAATTAGTTTACCATACGTTGCGAGCGTTCATTATTTATTTATTTATTCAATAAGAACTAAGTTACATACAAAATACAATAAACTTAGGCCCGATATTACATACAGTCGGCCCTCAACTCATTGAGTTTGTTAAACTCAAGATTAATGTTAAGGGGAGATTGAATCCATTTCCGTATTACAGTGCAATATGACATGTCAGTTACTAAATCTTCAATTATAGACATATTTCACTTTTCTGTGGTTATTATCTGTCAAATTTAAATAACCTCAAATAATACGAAATACAAAACGGGACGTTACGACATTAAATACCATTGTTTTATTATCCAACATGGTAAATTTAAATTTTTCACCAAAATAATGCTTTTAAATGCCCACGTTCAATACGGCTGTCAGTTTGTTTTGTTGTGTGGCGCCACCGTCGATACAACTAACGCCTTTAGTGATACAACACTGAAACTACACACGTTGCCTAACGCCTCTAGTGATAGAAACTGAAACTACACGAGTTGCCTAGCAAATGACAGTTGACTCACAGTTAAGTACTTAATCTGCCAGAAACGTTGAGTTAAATATTTGTCGTTTTAGTGACATATTTGAGGGAAGATTAGGCCTAAACGGACACTGTAATACGCTATATTTTTGTAAAACTTGAGTTTAGCTCTTAAACTGACACTGTAATACCGGCCCATAGTATCCCCCGATAGGTAGGCGAGTATCTAGGTAAATTGAAACTATTTGCTTTGATGAATCCTTGTTCCATTGCTATTTTATTGTTTTGTTTTAGTTTTAAGTACTTAATTAAAATATTAATATATCGATAACACCAAAATAAACATTGTCCAGACCGACAATTAATGCGTATATTGTATTGAAGACTATCAGAAGAATTGACGCGACCATACTATGACGTCGTGCGGTCTGATTGTTTTTTCTCATAAAATGGCGGACTAACACATTTTGTATTTTTATATTTATAATATTATTATTCACTCCTTTAAAATGAAAATAAGTACATTTTTTAAATCTTAATAACCTATTTTATTTTTTAAAATCATAATTTCAATGATTTTTTTCTTACAGTCATCACACCTATTACATAACATTCTAATTTTTTTTTTAATATATTAATCATAACAATTATCCCATATGTATATTAGATTCATCATAATACATTGTGTATTTCCATTTCAACCTCATGTAACACTGTACAACTCCCACAAACAATATAATAACATCATTTTATTTTATAATCACGCAATGAAAGCCACCAAGTTATTTATTTCTGAAACGTTAAATATTCTCCACCACGTTACAATACTCGGTGCGTGTTATAACAGATGCGTCAACGATTCAATAGAGCGGATAGCGATATTATTTGGTTTATTGTCCCAAATAAACCAAATAAATCAATAAATAAAAATAGCATGTTAAAAATAAGCAGCATATTCCATATAGCTTGTTATGAAAAAAATAGCCATTTCGAACAACACTACAGTTGACAGTAACAAACACAATTGACAGTAACAATATGGTGACGTCATGCGCTCTGATTGGTGTTTCACATAAAATGGCGGACAAACATATTTTGTATTTTTATTTTAATAATATTAATATTATTCGGTCTTTTAAAATGAAAATAAATATATTTTTTCAAATCTTTATAACATATTTTATTTTATAAAATCATAATTTCAATGATTTTTTCTTACTGTCATCACGCCTATTGGTGAACGCTGCGCAAGAGCTTTAGTTTGATTACGTAAAGCAGCCAAAGACATGTCATAAACACTGAAGGTGCCAGTCTGAATTCCCAGATTCCCAATAAATATACCTATATTATCGCTTCTTCTCTTTTGTGATATTACAATTTCACTACAAAATATATTTATCTAATTATTCTTGAATTCAATACCTTCTACCCAATTGAATTTCTTTAGTAAATGTGTGCGCTTGTCAATTTATTATCTTTCTTGTTTTATTAGAATGACATTTCGGCTGCGGTGGGTGAATCATTTCGGTAAATCAAGGAAACAAGAACGATATAAAATATTACGGTCAAAGAAGCCCATTTTTTTTCTTTATGTATAAGAAAATAAATTTCAATTTATGAGCACATAAAATCCCCTACAATCTAACTTCTAAGTATTGCACTGCCCAACATATTTTATTTCAAGAAATATAAAATATATCGTGGACGACGAATAATACGAAAGAAACAGAGTAGAAAAAATTAATAAATGATTTATTTTTACAAGCAAAAGCATCACTATATTCTGACCCATCCAAAGTCTACTTGTATATAACAATTGAAGTTGATTCAAAATAGTCAGGAATTATCATGTCTTAATATTATGTATTAAATTTTCTGGGTCGATAATGTATCAAATGCGGAGGTACTCAGGAGAGCAAATGTCGAGCGCGAGCTGGGTGACTCAATAAAGCGACGAAAAATATCATATTTGGGTCACATTTTACGAAGCGAAAAGTACAAGCTGCTCCGAAAGGGACGCCGAGGAATAGAAATTAAATAATGTTTATTTAAATATACATTGATTGTCTGCTCTTCAAAATGGGGGGAAGGGGTAATATCGACTTGTGCAAAAATATTTTGGGGTAATGGTTAAAAAAGTTCCCTGACCGCTGGTGTAGATTAATCTAATAAAACAAAAACAATCCTACAAAAAACATGCCTCTCACACAGCCTTGTAACGCTCAATCAATACGCATGGTATAATTTGTAATCCTGTATACGATTGAAAGATGCGTGCCGTGAATTGAACACATATTAGCAGAAACAGTTTACGTTGCTAAACCGTGTGCATTTGGAGGACACGTGTATTGAATTCAACTCGTGTTTTTAAGTGCATTAGCGCAACAAACTAGTGCCTCATTCGAGGCAGTACTTGCCTCCTAATCGACACGGAAAGGTAAAAACGCCTAAGGGGGGGGGGGGGGGGGCTGATATGGCAAGAAGAAGAAGAAGAATATTACGTATAATATATAAAAAAATGTATTTTGCGCATCATCAATAAAATAACGAAAACTTTCTCTTCAGATGACTTGTCCAGAGCATTTTTTCTGAGACTTTTTCTGAATCTTTTACAAATTATCTTTTGTGTTTTTGGATCGTTATTTTTATTTTTTTGTATATATTGTGTTTATTCTTCATTTATAACCTGTGAAAATGTGAAAATTACAGCTGAATAAAAATACCCAACTGTTCACAAATAACAGTCCCAGAACAGGTTTTTGCCTTGTAGGGCGTTATTAATCGGCTTATACATATATGTAATATTTATTTATTTATTTAATGAATAAATAAATAAATATATACATATGATTCAAACATGGTTAAAATATATTGTTTTAGTAATAATTTATGTAGGTACATCTTGAACAATACTTGTTTTAAAATATTTTCAACGAAAAGTGATAATACTATGGAAATATTGAAAATAATGAAAAGCAAAGAAATAAAAGGTGATTTAATTTAAGAACGATTAAATAGTTATCAAATTAGCGATTAATTAAAAAGTTATAAAACAAAGAAATGTTTGAATAATGATAAAATAAGATAAAATTGTGAAGTGAATAGAGATTGTATCATTACATAATGAAATGAAATGCATATCTACATATTACATTATGTACGTTTATATTATCGACTTTATAAATAACGCAAGAAATGCTTCCTTCGTGTTCTTAAGTAGAGAGCATTTATTACGAAAAGCATTTTTCATATACATTAAACAAAATTTTAATTACTTTAATTAAGATTACCAAATTAATAGTGATAAACAAGGAACGTTTTTAATTAATTTAAATCGACGCACATAAACAAATTCACCCTTATGTAATTGAAATTCGGCGGTTGTTGTTGTTGTGAAAAGGCTTTAATGAAATCTGACGAAACAAGGTGTCTAATTTATCTCAATAATTTTCGCATCGTAAATTTTCTCAGCGGTGGGTAACGTAATTACAATAGATGCGCCAGACGGCTCCGCTCCTGAAAATCGTTTCGTTTATGTTGTTATTATTATTATCATTATCAGATACCTACAAATTAAATTCGCCAAAATACAGTTTTGATTAAATCCGAAGATTAAGATTCCTGTCGCTTCTCGGTTTATCTGCGAATAATCTCTGATTTTATTAAAATTGACTTGACTATGACAAGCGATAAACTCTTTAATGAAAAGACAAATGAACAGTTGAAAGTCAAATATAGAATAATTAATATTTCGGTAAATTTATATTTTTACTCTCCACATTTATTGTAACTTGGGATTTCGGATCTGGCCGTTTTCTTATCAGGCTGATTCACAACGTGGAATAATTTTGGATAAAAATAGATTTCATAATCAGAATGAATATAGTAATGGATTCTAATGGTTATGATGTATTAAGGAATGCTGACTTGAATCAGGGGCGTATCCACAGCCATCGACGCCTAGAGTACGACGCCATGAAAAGTTACCCCTCTCGAAGAAAATCTGTTTTGAAAATTTTCAATTTTGCAGTTTTCAAGTTTATTTTTCAGAATTATTATTTTAATTATATATTTTTTAAGTTGTAACGCAATCATTATTATGTATTAAAAAAAATATTAGTTAAAGTTTGTATGGGACAAGAGCAAATTACATAGATTTTACATATTTATATTCACATACTTATAGTAACATAAACATTCATACGTACATCCACAGAGTATTTTATTATGAGAGATTTTTTTTTAAATTTATTTAACATAATAATTTTATAATAACAAATCAAGATCTAATTTACAGGTAATAATATTTTAACAAATTTTTCTTTGCAGTACCTCATCAAAAAGATTGCAATCTTGTGTTTGATGAGGGAAATCACTTATAAAAAAAATATCAATACAATACATAGAGTAATTAAATCAAATCAACATGAATAAAAAATCAAAAAAACATCAAAAAATTTTGAAAATAAATGAAAATGAGAAATATACAAATGAGAAAACATATCTAAATACATATTCAAATAAAACAAAAGGAAATATGTACATGAAAATAATTGTAAAAATGAGCAATATAGACGATTCAAACATACCAAAACACATATTTAAAAAAAAAAAGAAAATACTGGCAATTGAAACAAATCAAACAACAAAATCGAAAACTTATATTTTAGAATTTAGAGGTTAAGTGCAATTTAAATTTTTGTTTAAATTTTTTAAATTCTTTTATCTGCTTTAATTCATTTGGGTGGATTATTTTTCATTATTTCAGATTCATTTCCTTTTATTTGGCGCCCCAGATTTCTTAGCTTTTGTCACAACTTCACATTTGAACAATCGAGAGAAACGACAAGCTTTTAACTTCAAGTTCTTCACTGATACTGTCATGTGATATCGAAATCTATACTTTCAGCCTCAAAATACACCCAAATTTATCATCTTCTTTACAATGTTTCACGAGAATTCACTCGGTTGCCAGTGATCTTAGTTATTTAGCAAGTGATCTATCCAAAATCATGGGGCTTACAAAATCGTGATTAGCTTTTGATGGTATCTGAAGAAAATGTGATAAACTGTCCATTCCCATCTTCGCGTGTGAGTCATGAAAACACAGATAAAAGTTTTCTCTCTGAAGGAGGGTTGGTACATCTCTTTTGTGTGAAGTCGCGCGGTTACTTTGCGGATTCAAAACCCAAGATTACACCGCCGATATATCAAAAGCTCAATGTTAAGGTACACCTCATCTACATCATGTTGTCGTCCTATGTTATCTCCTTATTCTCTCGCACCGACGACACATTATATATTCACGTCCCGTTCACTCTTTCTCTCAGTTTCTATCTTGCTCACCAGCGACAAATGCACAAAGAAAACTATACAAAACCTGGCCATTCTTTGTGGTGATTTATAAGGACGTAACTTTGGCCCCTCGTTGTTCTTTTTACGCTTTACATCTTTAACCCGCGGCACTGCCACGGCCCATAGACAGGGCCTTTCAACTCGAACATATTTTAACACTTGACTAATTTTTAATGAAAAATTTATTTTCAAAGAAAGAATTGTGTAATTTTTAGCTGAAAAAATGCTATCTTTCAACCACAGTTCACAAAAAAGTATCTTATTAAATAAAAAAATAAAACGCGGCAAAAGTTAATATCGGAGTTAACTTTGTGACACATTTTATTTTATTTATTATACATTGTTCAAACCACGAATAATTTATCAGATACGAATGGTTATTTACCAGGGGCGAACCTAGAACCTTCGGACTAGACAAACCCTGGAAAAATATCGGGAAATGTCGAAAAATATTTTTTTTAGCATCGTTGTTCATTTCAGTGGCCATGAAAAATAAATTTTAAAATCACATTCCAAAATAATATTCACATTTATGGTCTTTTAAAGCATCGTATCTACAAACGGTTTAACTTTCAATCTTGCAGTATGGTTACAATAAAACAAATAAATAAATTTCTTGAATTTTTTAACATAGTATTCATAGGCAAGCCAAGATTTTTGGCTTCTATAAGCAATTCCGCTACTGTTATTTACGGATTTTTCAAAAAATGATTTATTAGTTTATATGCTATAAACTAATAAATCTGGTTGGTTGAAAGAAATTGCCTCATGGCAATAAGCCCGCCAGTGTGCATTATACTCGTTTATATTATGTACAAAAAGTTAAATAAATAAATAATTATATTATGAACAATATTACATTTGGTGATTGTAATATAGCAATGTTTTCAATCCTGCAGGATATTAAAACTGTACCTACTTTGTTAATGTACTAATATATTTTGTTGTTATAATTCTTGTTATGTTACTTACGCTGTTTTATGTCTAATAATACTATGTAAAAATAAAAAATAAATAAAAATAAAGTATATTTTAGACAATTTAAAATAGTCTGAATAACTCATGTCTCTCCTTAATTGTCGTTATTTTGTCGTGTATTTGGTACGTTGATTGAAGTTTTTGTACATCAACATTTTTTATGTTTTTTTCGATATTGGTAAAACTCCAAATTCAGCAGAAAAAATATAAAGATATTGTTGTCGTGAAAATATTGAAGACATGTCATGATGAATGTTTCATGTAAGAATTCTTGTGATAATAATAAAACGCGCAGCAAGCTAAAAAACGCGCTGCATCCAGCAGGCTAAAAAACGCGCTGGATCCAGCAGGCTAAAAAACGCGCTAGATCCAGCAAGCTAAAAAACGCGCTGGAACCAGCAGGCTATAAATGCGCTGAATCCAGCTGGATTGCTGAATGCGGGATCTAGCTACAGCAGTCCCTAATTGCATTGCACTTGGTGCGGACGCAGCACACTAAATAATAAATCATTTCTTCTACAAAATTTTTCGTACAAACGTTAACAAACCAGCCGAGCGAAAAACCCAATTTTGTATTCTACCCACCCAGGTGATTTTTCAAGATGATTTGTATTGTACTGTATTGAATTGTATTGTATGTATATTAAGATGTAAAAAATAAATGTTTTTTCTTATATCTAGTATAAATAAAAGCAATATTAACAAGTTGAAAAAATAACATACATATTTACACAGTATGAATAGTATAAAAACAAGAAAATATTCCAATTTATACAAAAAACAAAGGAATAACACAATACTTAAAAAACTATTCCTTTGTATATTCAACACCTGTGTAGGTGACGAAAATCGATAAGACCAGATGCTTCCTTTACACATTCTGGCTAATCATCATAAAGTTGAAGACCTTTGTAATACACATTATATTGTGGACCTGTTAAGTTAGTCTGAGGCTGCCTAAGTTCCGCCGACTTCTCGTCGGGTAGGTGTGAACTTCAAAATTACTTATAAAGAACATTTTTTGCAAATAGGTATCGCTGTAATGTTCCATTTTTTAATTTAAATATAAAAATTATTTTTGCGATAACTTTATTTATTTCTCCATTATGAAATACACACAAAAACTTATAAATTATAGTTCTTGCGAAGTAGGTACCATATTTTGAGATCCTCCAATTAATCATTGTCTAACTAACATGGAATAATTCCTGTTTTGAATTGTCAAAATAGTTAAACTTGATCGTAGTAATGCCTAGGTGTAAAAATAACTCCATAATTTATATCGATATTTTTATTGTTTATACCCTTCGTATACCTCTCTCAATTCTTGGTCCCAAAATGAGAAATGTACTCAGCTCTCTCATATGTTTTAATCACATTTAAAAAAGTAGATTAAATTTAAAGTACCTATTTAATGCCACTGAAACGAATGTGTGTTTTAGAGATTGTTTTGAAATGTAAAATGAATAGTATTTCAAATGTAAAACCGACTTCATTTAAAATAAAATACCGTAGGTTTATAGATTCATTAAGTACATGCGTATACTAAAATGTATGCTTACATATAGTTAATGGAAACATTAGAAAGTTGATTATTTATTTTCAAAATGTTTGTTTTAATCTTAAGAACACATCGAAATCTGGATTAAATTAATAGGTTTAAACGCGAAAACTATTTAGCTAGAATCATTAAAAAGTTTAAAATACCTAAAATTTAATTATCCTTGATCAATATGTCTGAACTATTGAAATAAGTTTATTCGAGATTAATGTTTTTTTTATGCAAACCTAATATTTTGTTCTTTTTACATTGCTAGCTCTGAAACCATTTTTTACCATTTGAAGATCAATATTAGTTTCTGTTTTTTCATGTACTCGTAGTTTCATCCATGTTTTAATGATAACAAGACTGAAAGATTTAATGAAGGGATGATACAATTTTTGTTAGAAACATATTACTCTTCCATCCTTTAAATCTTGTACAAACGGCTTCGTTGCCAATTCTTTTGGATCATATGTAATATATCTAATACGTAGGCCCTTATATAATTCCATTTGTTATATTCATCACTCCCAATGATACTTTATATGATGTAGTTCATAAATAAACGATAAATTGGCTAGTACTAACCAAACAGTATCTATAAATGGAAGACGTGAAAAAAAATAAGCTTTAAACTATAAAATGACTTGTTGGAATAGCAATTCTCTATCCCTTTGCAACCTGTTATCTGCCAAAGCCACTAAGCTCTGGGTTCATAGTAGCCAATCGTTGTTACCTGTTAAGATGTACTTATGCAGAAAAAAAATATCCCATATACACTATGACGGAAGGATGGTGGTCACAGGTTCTTGGACTTTAATGTGTATAATAGAAATCAACCGATGTAGGAGGTTACAAAATACCAAAACTCGAAAGGAATCTTCAACTAGTTATGTGAGAAGTAAACTTCCTGTTGTTCACAGCTTCTATTCCTGGGATATATAGATGACCAGCTGTCCCTTTATATCTGAGTAAATGCCTTGAAAAACAATTACTTATTTAAATTTGACCAGCATTGAGGTAACATGAGACGTTAGTTATAATAATATGGCTGTAGCCAGTACGGTTGACTCCATCGATTTGATATATTTTAAATATCCTCCAGGGTGATTATATTATATTATGTGCTGTTGCTCTAGGTATATCTTTCCCAAGAAGTGTACCACCATTTTAATAAATCTGCAATACGCTTCAGTGAAGGTGCACATTTTAATACGAAAACGCCATTAGCGTAATGACACTCCACGGAATTGAGTTCGATGTCGTCATATTTCAAAACTAGACCATCTCTGTAAGAAAATAAATTCCTTCTATCTCAAAGATTTGTTTGAATGTGTAGGTATATATTTTTACTATGCACATAAATATGAATCGTAGATTCCGTGTTTTAAAAACGAAATTTGTGATACCTACCACATACCTACAATTTTCTTGACACAAACATCCGATATCATACCTATGGTTTGTTAAGTCTGTAATGATTATCATAATGATTTTGACTCACGCGTTTATTATTGTAAATTGTTATCTTAGTACAAACTTTGTCATCTTACTTTGTATTTGGTTGGTTGAAAGAAATTATCGAATGACAATGAGCCTGCCAGTATGCAACTGATCAGTGAACTAGGTAAAACATTTTTACTGTCAAACTTTTTAACATCTCAATAGAGACGAATTTGGAATATTATAGAAGAACCAGGAACTCAAGGCACTTACAGGGCTTACACAGGGCTTACGGTCTGTCATCGGCTGGTTTACGTGATCACTCTTTATGTGCTTTCAAAGGTTCACCAATTATGCCTTCTTATTGAGTTTCTCTGAATTTTTGAAAGTTCTATATATTTGAATAATGTGTAAACAATTTACCTGAATAATATGAAACTATACTATTGCCAGCTGTGAGGTAACGAATAAACCTTTTTTGTAACGCCATCTATTGAGAAATTAGTTTATTTAAAAACAATGAAAGCAACAGTCCTTATAAATGAGGATGATGGGTGGTGGCAGAGCATTTAGCGCGCTGGGTTTGTAATCTAGTGGTCGCGAGTTCGAATCCTGCCACGACCGATTTCGTTCACCTATAGCACAAGCATTTTTGCTTAATTTAGAGAACGTATGAGGATGAATATGCATTAGTTACTACAAAGACAAATTTATTATTTAAAAAAAAAAAAAAAAATGAAGAGATGGTGTTCTCGTTCAGATGTCCTTGTTCTCCTATAATAATCCAACTTCGTCTCTATTAAGATGATAATAATTTTGTCAATAAAAATACAATTTGACTCCAGACAGGGAAAAAAAATCAATATTTGCGTATATGCAATTAAAAAAGTATTCGATGAACTAAAACAGTTAAAGGAACAAGAAATAATTAGGTAACTATGTAAAGTTTTGGAAAAATGTACAAGATCTATGTTGACATAAAAATAATAAATGAAATTTTCTTTTTGCGAATATAAAAATAACTTTAATGTGATTAATGTAGACAAAACTAAGGCTTTTTTCATTTGAAAATTCTAAATTAACTTTGCTTCTTGGCCTTACAAGTAAGTATTTTCATACTCCGTCTATTGGAAAAGTCTTTCGATTTTCTTTGATTTGTGGCAATCTAGATATTCACGATGTGATAAATGGTTGGTATACTTTATCCTAACTCAATTTACGTTATCTTTTTTCTATGGGAATGCTATTAAGAAGAGAACTGTACTTTGTTGAGGATATCGAACGAGGAATATATCGGAAGAAAATTAATATTTAGATTCGAAATATTTCTTGTTCAATTTATTCAACGCCGACAATTGCGAAATGATCAATTATTTCATTCTGGAAATAGCTTGATTGTATAAAAAAACTATTATTTTTCAGCCTTTTTATTTTATTTAACTTAATTTATAGGTATTTTTTAAGATTTCAAAATCATTTCGTTGAATACATCAATGAGTGATTTGAAGTGCTCAATGCAAGAACACTTATATTTTCATATACATACATATGAAAATCGTATCCCTAATTGCCGTATCCCTACTCGGGGTAGGCAGAGACACCTCTATCTTGACATACATGTTTTGCCTAATTTACGTCCATGCATCGCGTCATACATGCTCTCCTATTATTCTGACTTCGTATATTACCATCTTTCAAAATCTCATTAATATGATCATGCCAACTCTTTCTCGGGCAGCCACGACCTCTCATTCCACTCTTTTCAGCCTTGTATACTTTCTTTGTCAGGCGCTCATCGTTCATTCTCTCCACATGTCCGAACCATCGTAGTGTAATTACTTTCATTCTACTCACAATATCTCTTTCAATCTTGCATTCTCGTCTGATGTCCACATTCCTTATCCTATCATAGATCGTTCTACCACACATTCGTCTTAGGGACCTCATTTTTTCAAATGAGTTAAAATAGCTTTTTCTGTACACCTGCACAAGACTATTTTCAAAATATTTCAAATATGAAATACTTATTATCTACCTCTGTAATTACCATCAGGACATGCAATTTATTATATTGCATAAATATTAGAATGAATTTAAAAATATCATTTCTGAAACATAACTACAAGGAACGAGAAAATAATTATACGAAAAAAACATTCAAAATAATACGTTTCTCTGGAGTTTTTCCATCTTTTTAGATTTGTTATATATACTATGAATTAATGACCTAAATAATTAATTATTTTGAGTGTTTTCCATAGTACAACTGTTTTATTACAAATTCATCTCGTGTCAAACAATTTTACATTATTATTTTTATTTACCTACATATTTCGCTGAGACATCAAATTAAAATGAAATTGCAAAAGCTGAAATGTAATCATACCGTCGAAACACACAAAAAATGTTCATTTCAAGACGAAAACCTTCATTTTTTGTTTTTTTCTCTCGTTTTTTTTTCAAGTTTTCAGATACATAAGATTGTGTTTTGATATTCAAATATAAAAGATCTGAGCTTTTTTTCTTTCAGCATTGCAAAAGTATGTGATGAGCATGCTCCACATACGCTATGGAGCGATACTTGGCTTCTCAGTTATATATTCTCAAAAAATTGTTTCTCGAAGAAAATTTGCAAAATTCTTTGGAGAAAAATTTTTGTCTTTCAGACCAATGAATATATTAATTCGATAAGAAATATGAAAAATACACTTTGCATAGAAAAAAGGTTTTTTTTTTTCATATACAACTGAATAAAATGACGAATATATACCATTACATACCTACATACTATGACGGCATATCCAAAATTGCTGTGCACTCTTCGGTTCTGGGCCACCTCCGATGTAAATTCTTGTTTCAAATAAAAGATAATATGTCAAATATTATTCTACACGCACCCAATATCTAGGTATTTAGTTGCCATATTCTGGAAACTTGTGATATTTATCGTCTCACAGATCCAGACTGAATAAATATTAAATAACTCTATTTCCGCAGAAACCGAACCCAAGATCTTTGTCTCAGGGGTCTGATATCATACCAGCTGAGCCACGAAGGCCGACGATATATGTCAAATAAGCAAATCAGTAAATTAATGTTTTTTTTTCAGGTTATTATCAATTCATACAAGTCTCTCTTCTTTCAAATACTATCGAAATTTCCTTGCAAGCCCCAAATCATGGAACATTATAGTAAATAATGTGAACTTTCCAAGATATATGTTGTCATTTCAGTTATCTACTCAGAGTTTAAAACCTTGGATACCGAGGTACTTAATATCAGGTCCATATTTATTATTCGGATACTTGACGCAAATATTGGTATTGTACCATATTTCATGTTTGTGAGATAACCGACCTACGTCAGCTTTGTTCAATCTTGAATAACGCTGCGATAAATTTTGTATTCAAACGTAAGTAGGGCGTGTATGTTCAAAGTACAAGTTTATACACAATTCAGGGTTCTATTTAACAGTGCGAGATGATATTAGAACACAAAAATTAGCAACAATAACCCAAAAACTCTTTAATGTAGAAACAACTCAAATTTCTATACCGCGTTTTAATGATAACAATACACTTCTAAAATGGCAGACTTTTGCATTGGATTTAAACCCCAATTAAAAAGATTTTTAATCTTTTTTTAGAAATTAAAACCTGATTTATATTAAACTTTCAAAATAGAGTGACTCCTCTACTAGAACAATGAATTAAATTTTTTAACTCATTAGATACCTTAATGTAAGATCTGGTCTCTTAAACCAAAAATAGTACATTAACAAATCCGCCTAATGAATAAAGAATAAGTTAAATAATAATAACATAAATTTGTCAAATTTAAATTATCCAAAAGTCTTAAGTTATTTATTGAAAGCTCCAAGACTCCTTATCCAATTATCTTAAATAATTGGTATTAAAGGTAAATGTGTTAATATAATGAACCGATGTTTGGTTCCAATTTAATTTATAATATCATAAGGAAATGACTAAATAAAATCAGTAACGTAACGTGTAACGTGTTCAATTAAAGATCTACATCTTGAATTTATTATAAAATTGTGATTTGATTCTAAGATAGATTTGAAATTGATTATAGTATTAATAAAATGAAAGAGTTCGGATTAAAGTATTGCTGGTTTTTTTGATTCTACAAATTTAAGAATACATAAATAATTATAACTTTTTAAAATATTTTTAATGATATAAGTATCGCGGACGGATAATTCCTTCTTAACGTTGAATGAACGTGAACGAATGTGGTGTGAGAATGAGGCCGCGTGCTTGTGCAACAAATCGCAGAATTGTATCCCTACTTTGTTTCTCTACGCCACGTCTGCCCAGTCTGAAAAGGTTGCCATGTGGTAGAGCTACAGTATTCTGTGATGAAGGACGATGTTCTTCCGAAGTACTGTAATTCCATACCAACAAAATAATCAGTTTTTAAAATACATATTGAAGGGATGAGCAGCTGACAGCGAAGATGACTCGGGACCTATTGGATATTGTGCAACACTAGGGTTGACCATAAATGAATTAGGAAAAGATAAGGAAGAGGATGAAAAGTAGATCCAAATACAAATGTTACAAGAGTATAAATGCAAAGAGTTTTGTCACGAAATAAAGTGAAATCCTAGGATCGGAGAGCACTTCATTGATCATTAATTTTGGGACAGTTATGTTATGACTTTCCATCATATCGCAAAAATCTCAATGAACACTGCTTATTTTTAAAAAGGATACAAAAGCCCATTCTTTTGAATAAATCGGCAATGTATAACGTTATTAGGAATTTAAAAAAGAAATGCAAATCATTCTGTGTTGGCTGGTAAAAATGGAGGTTCTTCGAGAAGAATAAAGATTGTTCTTATTTAGAATGCCGACAAAAAACATGCCTTCTTCTGTATCAATGTATCTATAATGTGCTAAATCTGTCAGGGACAAAGCACACACAATCTTTCCAGTTTTCTCTGTCACTCACCTCTTTTTTCTAGATTCAATGGCTGCTATAGCGCACGTTCTCGATCGCCTATTATAATATAAAGGTTTCCCCGAGTATATAGAAAATGCGCTTTATTTATCAGAGTGTACAGGAGAAGGAAATATGTAGCATTTCATCGGATGCAGAAAACAAATTTCAGTTTTAAGCTACAACAGATTTTGGTGTTTCGTCCGATTCTGGTCACTTTTCTATAAGACCTTCATAATCCTCGTCGCAAATACTGTACCGATTAATTCATTTGTCCCAGTATAATATGTCAATCTATTTTCAGTTAAATCAAAACGAGCCCGGGAGACTGACAATTAAAATGGTATATAGTAAATTATTTTCGGAGGCGATTAAAAGGACAATCCCGTCTAGATGGCATTAAGGTCTCGAACACCATCCGTTCCGGATAACATCGTAAACGGAGAGATCTCATATCTCCGAATGGTATATCCTTTTGTTTCTGAGAAGAATCCATGATCCGCAAATGGGTTTCTGTGATCTGGAGCCCGGCAACAACGGTGGATTCACTTGATGTACGTAAAACTAAACCGGGGCCGAATTCTTAAAGGACCGGACTCTCGGACATTTAAATATACCTGCTCAATTAATTATTTCAGAGTCTTTCTGCGTCATTTACAAAAAAAAAATTGAACGCAAAATGAAAAGTCTTTCTCCGTAAGAAAAGCTTCAGCATACGTATTATATAATTCTAAAAAAAATAGTTCATAACATAAGAGTCGGGTAATCGAAAATACAACAGGCAATGTAACATTTCATACATATAGTTCAGCAACGAGGTTCTTCATTAATTCGTAATGCTGTATTTTCATTGAGATGAGATATGTGTGTGGGTATATACGCATGGGCCATTCTTCTTTTTATAATAATGCAATGATGGTATGTATGTATGTGAGTTTAATACATAAATAATTCAATGTTGGCATTCTCGTCAGATTGAGTAAAACCACGTTGATCACATGCATTAAATATACCAAAATCATATAGGTACCTAGTATTAATTTAAAAATCTCAGATTTATTGAAAAAATGTAACTATTGCACAATATTCTCTCTAAACCAAACCTGCCACAGTCCCTCAAAAGCAAAATCACTTATTTATCCAATCATGGACTTCCACTCCGATCTGCTGAACGTACAACACTATCCATCCCTATCCATAATACAGAATTTCTCAGCTCTTCGTTCGAAGTACAATCAGCAAGATTATGAAATAGCCTTAGTCCGGATATTGCGTCGTCTAACTCACTTTGTATTTTCAAGAAAAAAATAAAGAAGGAATATTTATCCTTGAACACCTGATCCCGATTTCCCCTCCTGTCCTTGCCCTATCCTTTTTTCTTTCTGTGAATTATTATTTTTTTTCTTTTTGTTTTAATAGTATTTAAGTATAATATATATTTCCTTTGTTATCTTTTATTCTTATTCTTTTGCTGTTGTACATACACAATGTTGTCATACTTTGTAATCTGGTTGGTTGGAAGAAATTGCCTAGTGGCAATAAGCCCGCCAGTGTACAATTATATTTGTTTTTATAATGCACAAGAAGATGCATAAATAAAAAAATAAATAGATCGGACAATTGTAAAATGTATATTATCTTGACACAAATATTCTGGTATCGAGAGTCGATAAATTAGAATTCAAGTGATCTTCTCAGATCCTTAAATCCTTTGTCTATATTTAAAGTAGGTATCTGAATTTATAAGTGATTTTATCCCATCAGAAGTTTATCTTATTAAATATCTCAATAGATATGAAGTAATATTATAGAAGAACGGCGACATCAAGGCACCAACCAGTCGTCGACCTGTTTATTAATTAGTTTAAAAATATCCCAACAGGGAAAAAAATAGCTTAATCTTAATACCTAGCATTTTTTATATATTATTATTTTAAGAAAAATCTACTTTTTCGATTTGGAAATTTGAGAAAAAATATAACTCGGTTTACAGATATAAATATGGCTGGTCAGCTGCAGAGCAGTAGGTGCGATTGAGTACCTAGTTATATTATGGATCCAACCCCGCTAGACAACGTCTCATTTAGCTCAAGAAAAGAAATAAGAAAAGATAACTCAATGTATGAAAGTGACAGTTGTCACGTGACTAGCAACTGTCACTTCCATACATTGAGTTATCTTTTCTTGTTTCTTTTACTGAGCTAAAAGACACGTTGTCTAAGGGGACAGGTCAGTTCAACAAATACATCATTGCAAAGCAAGTTTATAAAAAATGGAATATTTTTTTTTAAAAATGAACACATAAATGGTTCGACCCTGTGTTCAAATATGCTAGACGCTCATCGAGCGAAGGAGGATCTTTAGATCCTCAATTCTGATAAGGTAACAGGGACTCAACTTGTACTTTCCAATTTTATTTCCCGGCTTACATTATGGAGAATGGAAAAGCATTACAGATTAGAGGACAACTAAAGAAATTCACAATAATAAACGAATATAAATAATCAATTCTCAAAACGGGGATTCAAGCGTCGAATAATCAATAATTAATATACTAGTTGCATGTAACACATGAGATCCAACTGTCGACAGCGATAGTATGTATAGTTGAAGAATAAGTACCAAACCCATAAATACAAATTATTTATTATTTTATGATATTTAGTTTTCTATACAACACATGTACCTAGGTAGTCAAGATAGGATAGTATGGAGGTCAGTCTTTTTTTCCTACCCGTAATATGAAAACAGCATGATGGTATATGTATATTGTATGTTTAGAGATGAAGTATCAAACTATTAAGTCTTCTTTGATATTGTGTATAGGTGACTACCATACAAATTGTATGAAGCGATGTCGTCACTAAATTCAATTTTTATAAAAATTGTTAAAAAAATTTGAGATGTACTGCTACAATGTTAATATTTTTTATATAAAATTAAATTATCTAGTTGGGGTGTTTCGGCTTTTTTCGATATTTCAAAAAAAAATGGAAATATCGGCAGTTAAACTCATAAATTTATCATAAAAAAAATACTTTTATTAATAAAAAATGTTTGAGAAAGCCTGGAATTTTTTTGAAAAAATTAATTTGAGATTTTGTATTTGTCTATGTTTATACCAATTTTCAGCGTTCTAGCTTTTATGGTTTCTGAGATATAGGGAAAAATAAAATAAAAATTCAAAAGTTGATAACCCCTGACTGAAACAAAAATTCAAAATTCCGAGTATAAAAGTTTTGTAGGCCTGTAACTGTTTATATATTCTGAAATTTTAGGCTCTATAAATTGAGCGGATCAAAAGTTATAAGGGGGGGACGGAGACACACACACACAGACATACACACACACACACAGACACACACACACACACACACAGACACACACACACACACACAGACACACGAAATGTTCTACTCCGAATTCTGAGTAAATCCGTGTATGGAACATATATGCTGCGAAGCCTCTAAGTTGGTGTTTTTTGACTTCAAAGTTGGAAAAGCCGTGAAAAAAGTAGACCTCTCCATACAATTCTCGCGTATTTTGGCTTGATACATTGTCGATATGTTAAGAGAACAAAGTTCTCCTGAACAAATCGACAGTTGGATCAGTAACTCCATATCTAACAAACTTTGTAAATAAAATCTTAACTATGTTATTTATAATATACACTTAACGTAGTTTACACCACTTAACTATAAGTACTTACTTCTACCGGTTTCAAAAACTTTACATGTTTTCTTCTTCAGGAAGACTTACGTACTAAAAATTTAAAATAAAATATAGACTGTTGTTAGGTTTTAAGTTGTGGGAGGAGTCAATTTTAGAAAGTAGTGGGGCGGAACGGTAAACATAAGTGACACTGGGTGATTCAAAAATTTTTTTTGTTAGTTATGAAAATAATTTCTATTTTATTAATTAATCGGAAATTTATTTATAATCGGGTTGTTTGGGAAGTTAAATTGGTTATTTATTATACTTTGTTTATTATTTACACTTTTTCTTATTTCTAAAATTTCTAAATCTGCTAATTTTAAATTTGAGTAACCTGTATGCATAATCTGTAATCCCATGCCTATGTCAAAATGATGGTTAAATTCTATAAGATGTTCAGCAAATTCCGAAAAATTATTATTATTCAAGCAACGTATGTAAGTGTTCGTTGACTCTGGTTTGAATATTTCTATTAGTCTTACCTGTATAAAAATGATCACAATGTTTACATGATAATTTATAAACTCCCGACTTATCTAATTTGTTGACTTTATCTTTATTGTTTAAAAGTACATTTTTTAGTCTAATGTTGGTGTAGAAAGCTGATGAGATTGTGTCAGGGATGTTCTTTTTAATTAATTTTGCTATGTTATTATTAATGTATAAGATTTTCCGCCATTGTTTTTTGTCACTATCAATAATTTTTGGATATAAGAATCTGTCTGTATATTGTTGTCTTAACTATGCTATTAGGAAGTCAAATAAATATACAATATCATGTGTTACCCAAAACAAAAAAATATATAAAAATATATATTTTAGTTATTATATGATAAAGATATATATTTTAATTTGAAACGATATTCATTTTAAAAAAGATCAAAAATTTTGAATAATAATCGAAAATTATAAATCTCGATCAATATAAACAATGTTTTAATTCTTTCTTTCTTTCCCCTAAACGCTTTTGTCCCGTTTCTATCGGGGCACGCTTTGACCACGATCTTTGCGAGTCTGGCTATTACATTGAAGCGACTGCCATCTGACCTTCGCAACCCTTAGAAAGGAAAACCAGACAAATTGGATCATGGCTACACATAGCTTGTGATATAAATCCGCACATAGATTTTTTGAAAATCCAGAAGTGCGTGCCCCGCCCGGAGTCGAACCGTCGACCTCACGCATGTGAGGCAACGACCTTACCGCTGGGCTATCACCGCTCAAACAATGTTTTAATTCACTGAATACAAATCAATAAAATCGTGTTTCAATAAATTTGTACGACCAAAATAACCTTCATGTTTCCCAGAAAACATCTTCATATTTCATTGTGTTGAGAAAAGGTTAAAAAAACATAATTAAAACATGCGGTTCGCGCTTAACAAACGAAGTTTCGTATATAAAGTAAAAAAACAAACATATTTTGAAATACACGATGGTAAAACAATAAAAAAAATCTCATTTTTTGTTCATTCTTTCAAAAAATTAAAAACATATAATTTAACGACGTAGATTGCAAAAACAAACTATTAATCATATCATATCAATAATTTACTGGAACAAAATGAACCTTCTCATTCTGTTTAATTACATAACCAATTAGCAGCAAGCGAATTCCAGAAGAGTATATTATTAAAATGTTTTTAAGAAGCAGATTGAAATAATGAATAACGGCTCGTCTAATTCGTGAGTTAAATGTATAAATTGAATAAATGATCATTAATTTGTCACAAGTGATTGTGGTAAAAATGTAAATCATTGATCAAATTCGTGGATGATTCAAGAATATATTCTTTTTAACATGTCTACGTAGGGCACAACAGTTATTAGGACTCGAGTCTATGCTACCCTTTCGAAGAAGCGCAAATCGTAATGTTGGAGAGGATTAATAATGATAGTAATAAGAAGAAGAATATTTTATTTCAGTTCGTGAGCAGGGGAGTGCAATACAACACAAACCCAAATCATATACATATACGAGTACCTACATCATTTAAAAATAAATTAGGTATACCTACATACAAATAAAAATGAATAACAGAGAGAAAAATTAGCAAAAATAACAAACAAAAGATAAAAAGAGAAAAGAATAACACATCAATTTGTAAACAAAAAAAATATATATAAAACCGTAATAACTTACTGTGATAATAATTTATTGATAAAAATATCTATTGAAATCACTTCAGTTATTACAAAATTGATGCCCACCTCCTGTGAATTGGAGAGTCAAGCCACATACCAGCCTCTAGATCTCCAAATCAACATTCTTGCATCAAAATCTGCTAAAGAATATCTTAACTCGTATCTTAAAAAGAGACGGGTTGGTCGAAGGTGGAAACACAGGATTTGGAAGATCGTTCCACAGTCGGGCTACTGTGTTAATAAAGGTGTTCAAGAAGCGACTCATCATCATCATCATTGGCACTACAGTCCGCTACGGACCCTGACCTCTTCCAGAAATTGTCTCCATCCCTTCCTGTCGACCGCCAGTCTTCTCCAATTTATCAGGTCCATTTCAAGAAGCAACTGGTTCATATATATATTGAAGGTTTATTGTGAATGTCTGTTGAGACTGAGGAAAAAGAATGAATCTTACGAATGGGTGGAAGAAAGACCTAAAATGCAAGTTATTTTGTTTCCCATGATAGTATCTATAGAATATAATTTGAATATCGACCTTGCGTCTGTATTCTAATGATTTAAATCCTTCAGTCAATAATGGATCGTCAATCAGACGTACAGCACGCTTTTGAACAGTATCAAGGGTATTCAGTAGATATTAGGATGCCCAACCACTCTAGAGTTAACTATGGTATTCGAGATACATTAGCCCCGGCACAGATTTTTCCCTAGTGGGGCATTGCAGATTTAATTCTTGTTATATCTATCATATACGATTTATATAATAAATTAACACATGTAGGTATTTTTGTTAAGTGATACTTATAAATATAGGTGCCTACTTTCTTTATTCAGGTAAGATATTTACAAAAATGGCGCTATATAAATTGTCCAAAATTATTATTATTAGATACTTAATATATAACCTTGTATAAAATAAAGGTATAGGTACTATCTTACAATATATAAATTATAATGGGATAACAACAAAACGTATATGTATAAAAATGTAGCATAATGTTAGATATTATCTCGTTCGTGCAGTTATCTTTTATCTTGAAAATGTATTAATAATGTTTGAAAACTCCCTTTCTCAAAAAGAAAATGACATTAATGCATTTTCTTTAAAAGGTTTTTTAAGTTAGCATAGTTAAGTACCCCACATATCAAAACTTTACACCATATCTTTAAAAACTTAAATCTTTTTAAGTTTTCTATAAAAATGAAATAATCTTAATTCACGAATCTTTTGATAGCGTTGTAAATAAAAGACTTATCCAAAGAGTTACATTCTTCAAAGATATAACCTCTACCAATTTTTAAAAAAATGACAAAAGGAAAAGTTGTTTATTCATTTTTTTTGACAAATTAATAACATTATACCTAATACATATCCAATATATGACATCGTATAAAAATATTCGATTTTTTTTAATGTCCATCTATTCACTGCCGGCTTTTATCATTTATTTATTGTATTGTATTGTATTGTATTATATATATTTTATTTATATGTAAAAAAATACAATTTCTTACAACTAATATAAACAAAAATAAAAACAAATACCTAATAAAAAAAACAAATAAACATCGGATGACTAAATGAACACTCAAAAAAGACACGTACCTATCAATAACAATAAATCACAAAATAAAAACAAAAGTAAAACACACCACCACAATAGAAGACATCAAACAACATGAAAAAAAAACAATAATATAGTATCAAAACAAGCAAAACAGATATTATAGAATATTAGAACATAATATATAAACAATAGAAACACACGATTTTTAAAAAAACTTATTTTATGTATTCAGCACCTAAGCGACGAAAAGCGGCAAGACTAGACGCCTCCTTTATACATTCAGGCAAATCATTATAAAGTTGTAAGCCTTTGTAGTACACACTATTTTGTGTACCTGCCAGGTTTGTCTGCGGAAGTCTAAAGTCCCGCCTACTTCTCGTCGGGTATGCGTGAACTTCAAAATTGTACATAATATTTTTTTGTAAATAATGTGGTAAAAGTCTATTTTTTAATTTGTATATAAGGATACTTAGTATTATTTTTATCTTGCTTGACAAATGAAACTCTTTGTTGTTGCACTGAATATTTAATTATTTATAATTATTTACAGGAATCGACATTTAAAGTTTCTTATTCAATTGTCAAATTAAAATACAATATTTTTATCAAAATTCATTTCACATGTTTTCATAGGTGTTCGAATTTAGAACACCTACAATAAATCCTTTTTAAGAAAGTACTTATTAGGTATTTTCTTTACATGTAAATAAAAATTAGCACATTCAGAATTATTTGTTGTTTAACTGTCAAAATTTTCAACTGCTCAAGCATATATTTAATACGGGTAAATCTATTGCATTTTAATATTGGTAATCGACATTAATTTCATCCTAAGCTTGTCAGCTGGGAGATTTCTACTAATTTTACCTTCGCTATATTTTTTCTATATCATATTATCCTGGTTAGCAATTACCCTCAAGACCTAGTCGAAATGTTTCTAGAGATAAATGAGGTTTCCAAAAATCTGGGAATATCTATGAACCTGGGAAAAACAAAAGTTATAGCCACAAAAATTAATATATTAGGGTTCACTAAATAAAAATTGTGATCACCGAACTGACGACCTGCGTTTTTAGCCAAATCTTTGTTATCAGTAATAAAAGTTAAGCCATTTATGACTATACTGTTTGGTTAAGGGCACAAAATATTCAGTAGCAAAAAACAAATTGTTTTGTTCATTCATTCATTCATTGTTTTGTAGTTCGATTAATTTTAACATAACTTTTTTTTTTCAGTGTTGAAGGCAGCAACATTGGGTATAGCGTTCGACTAGTTTTAGAAAACCAAACTGCTGAACTCCAAATACGGGATCGGACTAAGCTGGGCTGCCTTCGAAAAAATGGAATGTATCTTGAAACCGGAAACCACCCATAAATCTGAATAGGAAAGTGTACGGTGAGTGTGTGCTGACTGTTGCTGCATATGGCGTAGAAACAGTAACTCTTTCTAAACTACGTAAGAAAAGAACCATGCGGGGTCTGTCACTGAGAGATTAAATAAGAAATGAAACGGTGAGAGAAAGATCAAAAAATGACTGATATAATCCACCGTGTGGCGACTCTGAAATATAAATGGGCGGGACGTAACCCTCGGACGATGAGTGGAAAAAGAGTGTGCTGATTCGGAAATCTCATGCGACAAATAGAGGTGTGGGGCGATTGCAGCTGAGGTTGAGGGATGATTTTCAACGATATGCTGGGACGTCCCGAATGCAAGTTGCACAGGACAGGACGACGTGGAGTATTTGTATTTGTATTTGTATTGGTTTATCCTCCATAGGCTCCCAAGCAGAGCACTTGGAGTCTTCATTAATTTATTATTTATTTATTTATTTTATTTTTATTTATTTCTATCCAAAAACATTCAGTATATATGAGATACAAAATATCTTAAGATAATATAAGCTTATTCATATATAGTTAACATACAAAGTAAATATAAGTTATTTCATTTCAATAAATATCAATTTACCACTTCACTGGTGCTTACATAGTTTAAGCCATATCTTTTTGTTTGTGTCTTTGTTACTAGCCCCCTCACTAGGCATAGCCTGTGCTAAGGTGAGCTAGTTTTATGTTATTGTCTATTACGTTGTTTATTTATAGATACATTTACATACAATATAAGTACATGTACATACATACGCTACGCATTCAAAACGTATGCATCTTTCCTTCTAAATACAATATTTCATTTTGAGTCATGCACACACAACCAAAATTTGTGGATATAAATTATTTGTTTCACTTTTTTTTCAATTGTCTATTCTGTTGTTTGTTATAGTGCATTTACATTTTATTTGGAAGAATTATTTCCTTCAGGATTTTTTCATCTATTTCATAAACCCATCTTAGTGATAGTTTTTTAAATTCTTTTGCATTACTGATGTTTTTAATATTTTTTGTAATTATTAACAAACAAATTATTATCAATAAATAAAGACAAAATACTCCATGCTATATATAGGAATATAGGAATTAACATTGTAGTTAGGTAGATAAAAATAACCGTATTTAGACACCTTTAAAAAAACAATGTTTTGCTACGATCTGAGCATAATACAACTTACATAAATTGTCGATAATATAGAATTTATATTATAATTAGGTAGATAGCAATAACCTTATTTAGACACCTTTTAAAAAATCAATGTTTTGATTCGATCTGAGCATAATGCAAAATACATAAATTGTCGATAATATGGAATTTATATTGTAATTAGGTTAATAAAAAAAAACTGTATTTAGACACCTTTTTAAAAATCAATGTTTTGCTACGATCTGAGCATAATACTATATATATAAATAGTTATTAATATGGAATTTATACTGTAGATAGTACAAACATACATACCATCACGCCATATCCCTAACGGGGTAAGCAGAGAGAACCGAGCGCCAAACTCCTCTATTTTTGCATACATTCCTAGCTTCCTTTACATCCATGCATCGTCTCATACGTGCTCGTCGATTATTCAAGCTTCTTATATTTCCTTCTTTCAAAATATCATTCACATGGTCATGCCATCCCTTTCTGGGACGGCCGCTGCTATTCACTCCATCTCTTACACCCATGTATATTTTTTTGGTAGATAGTACTGTAGATAGGTAGATAACAATAACCGTATTTAGACACCTTTTAAAAAATCAATGTTTTGCTTCGATCTGATCATAATGCAAGACACATAAATTGTCGATAATATGGAATTAATATTGTTGTTAGGTAGACAAAAATAACCGTATTTAGACACCTTTTAAAAAATCAATGTTTTGCTAGGATCTGAGCATAATACAACATATATAAATAGTCGTTAATATGGAATTTATACTGTAGTTAGGTAGATAACAATAACCGTATTTAGACACCTTTTAAAAAATCAATGTTTTGCTAGGATCTGAGCATAATACAACATATATAAATAGTCGTTAATATGGAATTTATACTGTAGTTAGGTAGATAACAATAACCGTATTTAGACACCTTTTTTTCACTTAAAAACAGCTCACTGGTTAAGCTCTCATATACACACATAAGTTTTTAATACCCTGAACCCTAATTAAAAATTCCCAAATAGCGTAGGATAGCTCAAAAAACAAATAAAAACTCGTGTAAAATTGGAAGGAAAGGCAAAATCCGGGTATCGAATATAACAAGGCATTATTCCGAGGTGATCCCAAAAATATAATCAATTGATATTAGTTCTGATCCACACTTAAAACTGTTTATTTATAAACAGGGAAAAGCAAAAACATTACATAACCATTTACTTTTATGTAGAATGAAAATTTAATATTGCCTCCGAAATATTTTAACGCTGGTGAAAGTGGTGGGGTGGTATAAGGTCGGCCACAAATAAGTTGACAAGACCACAAAAATATATACCTAATATTATTCGTCCAAAATAGACACGATTTCATAATAATAGTGACCCACAATGGATTGATGGAGACTGAATTATTTCCCTGTTTTCCAAAAGATTGCAATAATCAGCGTCTATAGCTTATTTTATTTTCTAAGTGTTTTCAATACTATTTTTTAACAGATTTTTAATTATCTCAATAGAGACGAAGTTGGAATATTTATTGTAGGAGAACCGGGAAATCAAGGCACCTACAGGGCTGACGACCTGTCATCGGCTGGTTTACGTGATCACTTTATGCGCTTGCGCAACGTTCACCAATTATGCCTTTTTAATGAGATCCCTATCAATTCAATTTTGAAAGTTCTATATATTGTAATACTGAAATTCTTTTCGCTTGAAAGTAAGGAATTTTTACTACAGCCATCTATGTGTGAAATTATGAACAACAATCTTATTATTTTTTATTTATTTTGTTGTAACGCCATCTATTGAGAGAATTGGTTTTTTGTAAATAATGAAAGCTACAATTCTTATATCTGAGGTGACAATGCATTTTCGCATAGAAGTCACCCCTGAATTGCGCCAGACTTATAAGGTCATTTTTGTCTTATTTACCTACTTGTACCAATGTGTAAGAAATCGAATATTTTTATCATTGCATATGCGCAAACATTGGATTTTTTTCCCTGTCGGGAGTCAAAGATATTTTTTAACAGAATCTGTTTGCGCATATGCAATAATAAAAATATTCGATTATTTTCAATACATTGTATTATTGTTTAATTTTTTAGCCAGCGCGGAGCTGGTTCAATTTTCAGAAATTTATATATTTTTTTTCATATTTTTGTATATAGTTCATTGACTGGCATATAAACTTTTGGCAATTTCTTATGACCAACCAGCATTTACTAAAACTCATAGAAAATTATATATATTTTTACTCCTCACTAACCCAAGATGATATAGTGGGGAGTTATGATTTCGCATTTTTATAGAGTATCATGCTGAGATTGTATTCTAAAAGTTTCATCACAATATACATATATGTGTGTGTGTGCTATGTGCTATGAGGTATGTACGGCGTGTTCATTCTACTTCATCGATTATAGACTTAAGTACTCATTCGATTCTTTTCAAATTTTACATATCTGTGTATCTGATACTCACTTAGACCCCATTTGATTTTGAACGATATCTGAATAGTACTTCTCAATTTTTTTAATTATCAAATATTTCAAAGTGAACTCAAGCTCACTAAACTTTAAATTTGAAATTTTTATTATTTAATTGATAAAAAAACACATCACTCTCACAATATTATATACAAATGATTTCAATAGCCTTAGATGAAACATTGATTAATGTTCATTAAAAATGTTTTTGCTCTGCTACAGCCTAGAAAAGAGGCCGAACATCACAGAGATTTACGATCATAATATAATACAAGATGCAAAGGACAGAGGATTATCGTTTTCTCAAAGTTACAAAAATTTTATGAATATTTAAGAAAGGTCAAGTATATTATTTATGAACAGAATATGCGAAGGAAAATATACGAAAAGAGAGACGTAAGAATGAATAACGACTTTATTATATAATAGAAAAGGACAAAAAAAAATAAAAGCGGAAAGAAACATTCAATTGGAGAGTAGGATTTTATTTTGACGAAAAGAATCGATAAAACTAGAGAGCTGTATAACAAAATTTGCAAAGAAAAAACATTGTTCCATGTCGTAAAATCTAAACAGCATCAGATTTGGTTTTGAATAGAAAAATCAATATCTCCGATAGGTGATTCAGCCTACGCTCATTGGCAAAGTTGCCAAAGACAGTTTCCACGAATATAACTATTATGAAATCTCAAGAAAACTCTATTTAAGGCTGATAAAAGAGAAAAAGATATAGATATTATGCGAAAGCGGAAATTCGTACTCGGAACTAAAACAAATTTTAAGTATGGAAAAAGATAACCCTTAATTGTTCAAGTTTTGGGTTTTAAGAACAACTCGTATACTTGGTTATAACGAAGGTCCCTATTATTATTGAGTCTGTATATTTATGATTTCATGTTCTTATGGACCATTTTTGATAAATCGATTGTTATATTATCATGAAGTACTTACATACATATTTCTGTATGATACTTGTTTTTAAGGACTCGACAGTTTTTAAAACTCGATTTTATTATTATGTTTTTAAAACGTGGTTATATTACTATGAAGTATTTCTATATGATTTCATGTTCTTAAGGACCATTTTTTGGTATCTCGACTATTTTTAAAAACACGGTTATATTATCATGAAGTACCTACATATTTCTGTATGATTTCATGTTTTTTCTGGACCATTTTATATAACTCGACAGTTTTTAAAACTCAATTTTATTATTATGAAGTATTTCTGTATTATTTCATGTTCTTATGGAACATTTCTGATAACTCGGCTGTTTTTAAAACATGGTTATATTACTATGAAGTATTTCTATATGATTTCATGTTCTCAAAGACCATTTTTTGGTATCTTGCATATTTCTGTATGATTTCATGTTTCACATATATCTGTATCATTTTTTATAACTCGTTTTTATTATTATGAAGTCTTTCTGTATTATTTCGTGTTCTTATGGAAAACTTTTTGATAACTCGGCTGTTTATATTACTATGAAGTATTTCTTATGCTGAAATTGTATTCTGAAAGTTTCGTCACTAAACAGCTACAATGAAAACATAAAAACTAAATAAATAAAAACGATATAAATGCACTAAAAATTAAAAAATGATTGATTGATTTGATTACATAGCACATCAATCTTAAATATGACTAAAAAGACAGACTGCGAAACATTTATTTACATAAAATCTCTTTTTGAAATCAGCCCCAATGAAACATTTTATAGAATTTACTCGACGAATCGTGGGTATGTTTATATTTGGCGCCAAATTCAAAAAGTAATTTGATGTAAATGAATATTTTGCAACCTGTGTTTTCCAACTGTCGATTCGTTCATAAGAATTCAATTCTCTGAATGAATCGACATTATTAAGCCAAGATGCGTGTACGAAGGAAAATTTTGTATGGCGTAGTGGACTTTTTGCATGCTAATAACACCAACTAGAGGCCTCGCAGCATATATGTTCCGTTACATGAATTTACTCAGAATTCGGAGTAGAACATTTTATGTGAGTTTTGTGTGTGTGTGTGTCTGTGTGTCCCCCCCCCCCTTATAACTTTTGATACGCTCAATTTACAGAGCCCAAATTTTCATAATATATACAAAGTTATAGGCCTACAAATCTTTTATACTCAGAATTGTGAATTTTTGTTTTAGTCAGGGGTTATCAACTTTTGAAATTTTTATTTATTTTTCCATATATCTCAGAAACCGTAAAAGCTAGAACGCTAAAAATCGGTATAAACATAGACAAATACAAAATATCAAATAATTTTTTTTTAAAAATCCAGGGTATCTCAAACATTTTTTATTAAGAAAAATATTTTTTATATGATAAATTTATGAGTTTAACTGCCTATATTTCCAAATTTTTTAAAAACATCGAAAAAAGCCGAAACACCCCAAATAGAAAATTTAATTTTCTATAAAAAATATTAGTATTGTAGAAGTACATCTCAATTTTTTTTAACAATTTTTATAAAAATTGAATTTAGTGACGACATCGCTTCATACAATTTGTATGGCAGTCACCTATACATAATAATATCTAAGAAGACTTAATAATTTGATACTAATCTCCAAACATACATACATACCATCATGCTGCTTCGATATTCTGGGTAGGATCAAAGGACTGACCTCCATACTATCCTATCTTGACATACATACCTAGGTACATGTGTTGTATAGAAAACCAAATATCTTCAAATATTAAATAATTTGGATTTATGGGTTTATAGTTTGGTACTTATTCTTCAACTATACATACTATCGATATCGACAATTGGATCTCATGTGTTACATGCAACTAGTCATAATATGAGCTGTGTTTGATGTCAAATAACGTGTTCTTTAAGTAAATTAGAAATTATGTTAATCTTTCCTTGATATAGTTAGTTAACGTAAGGCAACTCGAACCCGTCACCAAGGGCGTGCCTAGAACCTTCGGACTAGGTAAACCCTGAACTAAAATATTGGGAAATATCGAAAATTTAATGTTTTTTGGCATCGCTGTTCATTTGAGTGGCCATGAAAATATTTTTAAAATTCACATGCAAAAATAATATTTACATTTGTGGCCTTGTCAAACATCGTATCTATATACGGTTCAATTTTTATCTTGTAATATGGTTTCAAAAGATTAGGTATTGAATTTATTAACATATTCATAGGCAAACCAAGAATCTCTGCTTCTATAAGCAATTCCGCTACTGCCCGTCACATGGGTGCGCAGATGGCAAATTTGTATGTTTTTGCTTGATTCGTATTGTGCAAACCGCCCCCCGCCTCTTAGAAAGCTCGAGACTTTTGGTGACATACATAATATATACTGCATTAGTAAATAAATTATTTTTTGTATCTTTTCAAGAGTGTATATTGACATGGATAGAATTGTTTATATAATTGAGTTGTCTTGTAGAAAATCGTTAACACGACATCATTCCTTCAACGTTTCTTACATCTTTTATTCTTTTCCTTTGTATAGAATAATACATAACCTTTGACATTTAGTAATTCTTTAAGGCTCCGAGCAAAAAGGCTTTTGAGCTCTATTACAATGGTAAAAGATTAAAAGCATTCAAATCGACGTTCAAAAATAAGTAATCCCTTAACTAAATTATAAAATATCTATAACATTATTTTGAATTACAAAACGAGTCGCGGGCGGATCACAAAAGTTAGCAGATAATGTTATACCTAGACACTAAATGAAAAATCTAAAGCTATAATATTCCCATCACAATTATTTCTAACAACGGTCTAGCGGTAGACGAATTGAATTTTTAAAACATTATCAATCTACAATCACATAAAAGGAAATACAAAAACGCTGCCGAACATCACAATATAATATTTTGAACTCATAAGATAAAAGATTTTTTTTTATAATTATACTATAGTCAGTATAGACTTATTAAATTTTGTGCATATTGTATAATGTAGCAAGGATAAGTTTACATATTATTAAACCTTGATTGTATTAAAAATCAAGACAAATTGTGATCAGCCAATTTAACGATCGGCCCGCGACAAATACAATGATACGACCGTAAATCTTCATTGGAAAGTAATTATTACTCAATTTAATAAATAACTTAATAAAGATGACAAAGGAGAGATAATTAATTATGTTATTCAATTACTTAGATATGATTAATAAGGGGTAAAAGTTTAAATTACGTTGGCCATCTATTCCAAAGATAAATTGGCATTTGGATTTGTATGAGGCTTTCAAAAGTCTTCCTTGCGAGAACATTTTTAACATTTTTAAAACAGTTTTTTTTCCGCGTTTTAACATAGAATTTTTTTCGATCGCTTCAAAACGAATTAAAACGTAAATAATCTATTTCGTCTCATGTTTGATTAAAATGTGATCGTTACGTCAATACAGAAACTTAGTTCAATTATTAACAAAAAAAATTGTTTAATTTAACTATTATGATAGAAAATTATTCATTTTTAAATGCTAGGTATGAACTATTAATTTTTTAATACTAATTTGTATAAGTTTCACTATTTAATTTAAAATTGGCACTGACCGTTGTCGATCTGTTGATCCCTTCAACAGATCGATACCGGTCAGTGCCAATTTTAAATGGTGAAATTTAAACAAATTAGTGTTTTCGTTTATACCTAGTACAATGGAGTTTCACCACGAATTATCCGTCGACAAAATTTATATTTTTAAATTTTAAATTCACTGTTTTAAATTTCGTTGTTAACTTCACTGTTTTTAATGTATTTCTACAAATAATTAATATTATTGAAATTTATATAAAACTAACTTATCGTGCTAAACTTTTAATAAAAGTAGGCTGTTTTTACTCCTCACTAACCCAAGTGCATATAGTGGGAAGGTATAATTTCGATTTTTTTTATGCAGATTATCAACCGGTATCATGCTGAGATTGTATTCTAAGAGTTTCATCACAATGTATCTCTGCGTGTGGGTGCTATATGCTATGTGGTATGTACGGCGTGTTTATTTTACTTTATACGGCGTGTTTTATAATTATAGACTAAAGTACTCATTCGTTTCTTTAAAACTTTTTCAAATATTTATATCTATTACTCTCTTAGACCCCATTAGTTTTTGAAGGATATCTGAATAGTTCTCATTTTTTTTAAACGTCAAAAATTTTAAAGTGACCCCAAGCTCAGGAAACTTAAAATTTGAATTTTTTATTAGGTATCAAACATTGTATTTTTTCCCCGTCGGGTGTGTTTGCGTATATGCAACTTTAAAAATATTTCGATTTACATTATACATTGCCAAAAATGAACTTATAATTTTGGCGCGGTTCAGGGGTGGCATCTTTGCGAGCGCATTGTCACCTCATGTATAAGGACTGTTGCTTTCATTGTTTACTCTAACCAATTTCTCAATTGGTGGCGTTACAAAAAGGTTTCTTCATTACCTCATAGATGGCGATGGTGTTTTTCAACTTATTTTCAAATGATCAGTTTCTCATTATTTAAATATATAGAACTTTCAAAATTGAATTGAAAAGAAAACTCAATAAGAAGGCATAATTGTTGAACGTCGGGCAAGCGCATAAAGTGTTCACGTAAACCAGCCGATGACAGGTTGTAAGCCCTGTACGTGCCTTGAGTTCCTGGTTCCTGGTCTCCTAATAGTAATATTCAATTTTTCGGTGATTTCAATGATATATATCATTAGTAATATTTTATTGTGTTAATAGTATTTTATGCGATTTTAATATTTTTTTTTGACATTTCTAAGTACGCTGCTCGTGTGTGTTGTGCTGCGCCACTGACCTTGGTGTCACTGGATGCAGAATTAAATTCTACGCAAAAAAGTTCGTGACAGTTAGTGTGTGCCTACTACCGTTGAGTAGATATTGACGTTTTTCTGCGTTCGCCATACTGGCGCTTACGCCCTTTCTACGCTACATCGACTCAGCTCAGTTTTATTTTACCTATTTAATAATATTGACTTCTAGTACCAAGTAGGCACCTACATATAATTTGTTTATATTTTTATCAATTCCGTGTATTTATTTGTTGCTTGGTTGTATATTGCTTGTTTGATCCGTACCGCACGACGGGACGCTTTGTTGCTCTATACTTTTGGGTTAGGTTGGATATATAGGTCGTATAGGATTGTATAGGATAGTTTGATCTCATAGTTGTTTTCCATCAGGACAGGTGCGACACTGCTCTTAGTTGGTTGCGGTTGCGGGTTGAACGGCTTTTGCATAATTTAATTTCTATCTTTTTTTTAAACTCTTCGCTCATACACATTAACTACTTCAAACAATTTATTTTATTTTTAAAGGTTTATTTTTCTTGTATATTCGTATAATATACCTATTCATTATTTTGTTTTTAACTTTCCAACGGTAGTTTGCATACACAGATTTGTTCATTATTTGTTGTTTTATCTTCTTCTTTGTAATTACATTAACATTTGAATTTCGATTTTATAACGATTTGTTGTTTACGGAGTGCCTTTTTCATTATCTTAAATTGATCATCTAGGGTAACAGTTCTGTTGAGATCTAAAATGGTCAAAACGAAACGTACCCGGAAGAGAATTCGCAAGACACTGGAATCTCTGTCACCAGTAACCCCGTCACCGCCTATTAATAGAATCAGAATGTCCAGCCCTGAAGCTTCGTCTGTCTCCGCTGAGAACCACATTGTGGTGACTCGCGTTGAGACCTCGAAGCAGTGCAGCAGTCCTCCGACACAGTCCGAGCCAGTATCGATTCCAGCAACACCATCTTCTCGCGATGAAGTACTGTCAGTACCAGGTTTCGAGCCAATCATTTATACTGCCTATGAAGCTATGTCTGCCCTACAAGACTCTTTAGCCACCTCAGATATGCCTAAAGATCAACAATTGGAGGTAAGTCGTAAAATAAATATTCTTCTTGCTATCATTGGACGAAATGACAGTCGCATGGCGGAATCATTGGGACGAGAAGCAGTTCTCAACGAACGCATCAGTGCTCTGATCAGAGAGAAACAGGGATTGCAATCTCACATCGAGACGCTCGAACTCGAGATGCGCCCTGTGATGCAAACTATTGCTGACAACGTTGTCACAAAACAATGTGATAGCTTTGCTTCGCGTTCGGCCGTAAGTGGCCCTCCGCCGATTACCAGAATCGGCTTCCCAGCGTTACCAGCCAAGCCCGCCGTTTGCATTTTCCCGACTAGAGATGATATAAGTTCCTCGGTAGAAACAAGGCGAGTGCTCAAAACAACGTTAAAGCCCAGTGAAATCGGTGCGCAAGTTACGAGCGTACGAAATATAAGAGGAAAAGGCATTGTTGTCAACACTGCCACTACCGCTGACTCCTTGAAACTCCTCAATGCACCGGCTTTAAAATCTTCCAAAGACCTCAGCGTCCGACTTGCTTCGAAACGAAACCCCAGATTACGCTTCAGTTTTGTTCCGCGTGACATGTCTCACGAGGAGTTCTTGGGTCTGGCGTTTTTGTCCGTCCCGGATATGGGCATAAACCAGGATGAATTTGTTAAGAGTGCTAGTTTCAGCCACTTTATGGGACCTCGCACTGGGCCTACCTGTGACAGAGTGTTTGAAGTACCGCCGACAATAAGACACAAACTCATTGAGTGCGGAAGAGTCTTTGTTGAATGGAGCGTGTGTAAGGTCAGAGACTTCATACCAATAAGTGTGTGCTCAAGATGCCGGATGTATGGCCATACAAGTAAGTTCTGCAAAGATCCCCCTCGCTGCGGCCATTGTGCTTCTGGTGAGCACGATTTTTCAGTATGTCCTGCTAAAGACAGTCCACCAATTTGTGCGGTCTGTTCATTTTTCAAAAAACCAGCCTCTCACAAATCTGGTTCTGATGAATGTCCAGCATTCCAGGCATCGTTGAGCCGCGCCCTATTGACAGTTGATTATGGCCAGTAGCATATCCGTATCAACAGGTCTCAGAATCGGACAGCTCAATCTGGGCCGACGTCGTGCTGCCACCTTGGAGCTTAAACAACTCGCCCATCAACTGAATATCGATATCTGTCTGGTTCAGGAACCATACACTGGCGACGGCTCTATGTGTGTGACGGATTCAGACTTCCGTATAATTTCTGCCACTTGCTGTTCCATGGATTTACCCCCTCTAGCTTCAATAATTATTTTTAATTCTTCAATATCTTATATTTTATTAGATCATCTTTCCTCGAGCACTACAGTCGTGCTTGAAATTTCTCTTTCAGGTAAATCCATGTACCTAGTTTCAACCTACTTCAAATTTGGCGACCCGATAGAGCCATATGTGTGCTTTCTAGATAATGTAATGAGTCATCTAGGCGGAGATTCCATCTTGATTGGCGGTGACTTCAATGCTGAGTCCCCTCTATGGTGTCATTCTACCACTGCAGGGTCTAGGAAAGCAAAAAGAGGTGAACTCTGTGAGGACTTCATAGCTCGGCACGAGCTTTCCGTTATCAATGATCCCTTTAGTCCTCCCACTTTTTCTGGTGCGGTTGGGTTTGGCCACATCGATGTCACTTTGGCTTCGGCTCAAATAGCTCAAAAGACTTCCTCCTGGCGTGTTTATACAGATTATTCGGGTAGCGATCACGAACTTATTGTCTTTACAATTTCTACTTCACCTACTGACTCGGTTCAAAAGTCTCATATTCCAAGGCGTTTTCGCACGAGGTGTGAGCGCATTGTCGAATTTGATGCTGAATTTATTCGATTTCTGAATCGCTTTAACCCAAATGCTATGTCTATATCTGATACTGCTTCTGATTTCACTAACAATATCATTATATGTGCAGAAAAGTCAATTGGCAGATCTACTCCAGAAAAATTAAAACCAAACGCTTGGTGGCACTCAGGACTCGATTCTTTGAAACGCAGCGTTACACGTGCACGTCGAACTCTTAAATTGGGACGCAATAGGAACTTTGCTGAGTTTATTATTCTCGACTTGTACTCTGCTTATAGACGTGCACACAATCTATATAAAAACGAAATTATTCGTGCGAAGAAGGTAAGTTGGCGACGTTTGGTTTCCGAGGTTTCGACTTCAGATCCATGGGGTGCGGTATATCGCGCCGTTTCTTCTAAGAGAGGAAATGGCGCAACAATATCTTGCATCCGCGATGCAACTACTGGTGAGTTCACAACGTCTCTCGATTCAACTGCTTCCGTTTTTCTGGACGCGTTGATTCCATCGGATGATCCGTCTACCGACAATGTTTTTCATAAATGGGTACGTGCTCTTCAACACAACATTCCTCGGACACCCGCTTCGCCACCAGTTTCTGTTGAGGAACTCGATTTAATTATTGGGAACCTTAAACTAAATAAATCCCCAGGCCTCGACCGTATCGACTCTATTTTAATACAAAGATGTTGGCGTTTGGCTCAATTTGAAATGGTTTCCCTCTTAAAAAGATGTTTAGACGAAGGCTGTTTTCCAGACTGTTGGAAAACGGGCCTCATGACTATAATTCCCAAACGATGCGATCGTCCTAGCACGGACCCAAAAGCATATAGACCTGTTACTCTCCTGCCTATTCTGGGCAAGATTCTGGAAAGACTTATATGCAGTAGAATTGAATCCCATCTTTCTAACTCATGTCCACTTTCTTCTCGCCAATTTGGCTTCCGACCTGGAATTTCAACAGTCGATGCTATAAATTATATGTCAGAATTTGTAAGACTTTCTGACGAAAAATATGTTATTGCTATTTCCCTTGACATTAGTGGTGCATTTGACAATGCTTGGTGGCCGCTCATTTTGCATAAACTGAAGTCAAGGAATATACCCCGCAATATATATCTGATAGTTAAGAGTTACTTTGAAAATCGCCGCATAGTCCTGCCTGGGGGACAATTTCTACATACGCGACAGGTAAGCATTGGATGTCCTCAGGGTTCTGTTCTCGGTCCACTTCTCTGGAACATTCTTTTTGATGACTTGCTGGATCTTCCTCTCTCCAGTAATTGTACGATTCAAGCGTATGCCGATGATGCATACATCCTCGTCCGTGGTAATTCCCGTAGATTTATTGAGAACTCAGCTACTCAAGCTCTTTCCTTAGTTTCCGACTGGGGTGTAAAAAATAAACTTTGCTTCGCTCCTAATAAGACATATGGCTTGGTTTTCAAAGGCTTACTACGTAGACAGCCGTCTATTAAGTTCTCTGGAACAAATGTAAGTTTTCGGGACCAAATCACTTGCCTAGGAGTTGTTCTGGAAAGAGGACCAAATTTTAAAAACCATGCTCGATTGTGTGTCGACAAAGCTAAGTCAGCTTTTTTAAAGATCTCACACATCGCCAAGGCACACTGGGGTTTACAGTTTCAAGTATCCTGCCTTTTCTATAAGGCAGTTTACCTCGGCATTGCTTGCTATGCAGCAGGATGTTGGTCTCACGCCTGTGAGCTTCAACATATACGTAGAATTTTGCTCTCAGGCCAACGATTCGCTCTCATCGCTTTATCCAAAGCATATGGAACGAGTCCCACTGAAGCACTGCCAATTTTGACAGGCATGACTCCCCTTGATCTGGAACTTCAGCGTAGAGGGGCTGTTTTCAACCTTACGCGGGGCTGTTCTTCTATGATTGGAAATATTCCTCTCTTCCCTCCTGAGGGTCGAGTGTCACGCGGCTTTGTTGAAAGGACTGTAAATGAAAATTTGCAGAACATCTGGCAGACTCGCTGGACGGCCTGCTCAGTGGGAAGAATTACCTACTTATTTTTTCCCGACGTGAGGTATCGTCTTAAATCTCCCTGGGTTGTTCCAGACTTTTGGACTTCCCAATTTTTCACAGGACACGGAAACTTTAAAAGTTATCTTCACCGATTTAACATTGCCTCATCTGCTTCATGTCATTTCTGTCAATACCCGGACCAAACTTCGGAACATATCCTTTGGGAATGTTGCCACCCAATGGTGTCCTCATATAGATCGGAGCTCCTCGTTGCTGTCCGTGGGCCTCTTCAAGGTCCCATTGGTCATGCGGATTTTGTGATCTCGAAGAAAAATTATAAAGCTTTTAAGGTTTTCTGTCATAGATATGGTGCCTTACTTTTAGAAGATTCCCGTTAAATTAATTATTTCCAGAGATCTTGGTCACTTCTCTGATGGTCTGCATGTAGGGGGATCTGAGGTCATAGACAGTCCACGGGTGTGAATTTTCTGTTCGCACTCGTTGATTGTTTCTTTTTGCACTATGGTGCCGAGATTGCTAATCTAGAGGGCTCCATGAGCTACTTTTCGTGCTATGCATTTTTTTTTTGTCGTTCACTTAGCGTTCTGTGAAGGGGCCGATTACAGTCCCCATAGGCAGAGCGGGTGGTGGTGGGAGTAGCAAGTAATAGTAATATTCCAACTTCGTTTGTATTAAAAATTTGTCAAAAATAAGATAAAAATTGTCAAAAATATTTTTTTTTATTTGGCGATAACAACAGGAACTGTAAAATATCGGGATGAGTTTGGTGTGATGGTCGCCAATCTCCGCTAGGAGCGGCACAAGAAGAAAAGGAAGTGTAAAATATAAGAGGAGGGAAAGATCGAGGTTAGGGGTGAAGTGGACAGTAGAAACGTGTGGCTTCGAAACATCTGAAACTGGACAGGAATTCAAACTGCCAGAAATAGGGAGGCATTTTCCCATGGAATTGCCCACGTCTTCAAGGCACTTCAAGAAGAAGATGGCAAGTTCATTCTCTATACCTTACCAGCAATGTATCATATCATTGTTTGTCTTAAGAAGGGCAAATCAAATTATAAAAATCATTAATGAATTTATTTAAATATTTCATAACCGCTATATTTAAAATATTTTTGATAGATTCCAATTCTGAGAATCTACCAAAAAAGCCAAGTTGACACATAGCTAGAATAATATTGGCACAACGATATTATATTAAATAATGAGGTTCGTTCGTTTCGATATTATTCGACAGATTCTACTTTGAATAAGGCATTAGTTTCAAAGTTTTTGATGAAAGCTTCGTACTTTGAATGGAAGGTCTAACTGAACAAAATATACGTACCTCAACTTATTCAATGTTATATAACTTAATGTAATATTTCACGTTTACCGTTGCTACCCAATTAGGGCATCCATAATATTATTTACTTCATTAATAACCTTTAACTTAAACTACACGAGTTCATTTATTCCTTTCACACATAAACCTGGGCCAGAGTCCATTAAAGTAACGCTAATTTCAACTCCCTCCTGATAAAATATAAAGACGAATGTCCCATTAACTTGATTGTCCAGACACAATGGGTGTGGTACAGTCGGTTATGGGGAAGAAAGATGGGTTTAAAATGAACCTGACTAGGGTTCAAACGAGTAATAAACTAAATATAAACCCAACGTCTACATACCTCGTAATTATAACATATTGGATACCTAAACGGATTTTTAATTATTCAAAAACACAGGGAAAAAGTGAAAGTGTTTTAGTTTCGCCGAGTTAAGGCAAGTACATTCGACAAATTTGAATAAGTTCTTAAGTACTTGTTATTCTTACTTTGTTACATTAACTTATTACTCGTGTATTTTACGTGGATTCATTATGAGTTTTTGTACTTTCCACTGCTATGATATCATCTAGAGTACATAGGTAATGAATTCACGATTTTCATTATTTTTTAACAAATTCTGATATCAATGCAATACAATATACCTACTGATGCTGTTATCAATATATCTCACCTTGATGGTGTATGGTGCATTATCAAAATACTCGTATAGTGTACCTTCCTATAGTTGGTACAGGTACATACACTGTACAGTTCACAGCCCAAACTTTTCTTTTCGATTCCAATTTTATATCATAACTAAGAGTTCGTATTGTTAAATAATAAAGCTAATTGAGGGATAGTTTTTTTTTCGTTAAAGTGTAAATAACATTCTGCATTACAGAATTCACTGGTTATGGCGTGCCATAATAGGTATACCTATGTACAAATTTATCGTTATTTCCACTTAAAAATATACTTGACCATTGACGCGTTTCACTCGAAAACTTCCTGAAAATGCTATTGATAAATGGAAAATGCTAATGATAAATGGAAAAAAGTTAAATTTGGATTATTTTAAGTAATTTGATATAATTGATAATAGAATTCCACCAAGAATTGACAGCCGGAAAATTAGAAATAATATATGACTCGCAATAAGAGTGAATAAAAGGTATGAGCAAATACTATAGTTGAATATATGGGAGCAAGTCAGTAATCATCAGAAAGTAAGAGGAAGTTGTTTCTGAAATCTTGGACTACATCGAGGAGCAGCAATGATCGGTGAATGTTTTGATACCTACCCCAAGAGTTTTGTTAAATCCAATTTTCCATGAAATATGAAATCTTTAGACCACCGCATCTCCAAACTATCGTATATTCGTATTTACTCATACTTCAGCTTTACGCTCACGGTGCGATGTATAATTCATAGGTTCCTTAAAAAAAACTTTGAATTTTTAAATTATTATAGCTACAAAACAATAAATAAATAAACATTTATTGAGACGAAAAGAAGTTTACATACAAAAACACAGACATATAATAACAACCAGAAAAACAACCTTTCTGACTCAAAAGGACCATGCTCAGCTATGTTGCAGGAAGGCATGCCCCCCAGCAGCTGATTTTCAGCATGATCCTATTGCTTATGTATAATATTTTATTATGTATACAAGGTCTACTTTATTTATATGCAAAATAAATACAAAAAAATACATTTTTTTTTCCATAAATACACATATATAAATATACACAAATACATAAATATACATACACGCACATACATATATACACACATTTATTTATACACACCCACACACATACATAAATACACATAAATTCTTACATACTTCACACTATGATTGCGAGGCCAGAAACATCGGTCGACAATTCTCTTTAAAATAATAGAATTTTCCAATAAACATAATAATTTTCAGCACTTTGATACCGCACGTACATACATACAAATAAAATCGTAAATGATTTCATACCAGAATTCCGTTTCAATTCCTGGAAATATATTATGATGTTTGCATTGTAATTCGACGAATTTGATAAACGATCCTGTAGAATCCTTCACAAAAATTTCATAAATGGATGCTTATCAAATGTGCGCATGTATTGAAATAAGTTTACCTATAAGTTTCCTCTGAAGTTCTAAGTTAAATACACCATTTGATACATCAACCCCCGGCATATTTACTCTTTGAACACAAAACAAATATTTGAAATAATTAATGATCGACAAATATTTTGAATTTCAAAACGACATCATGATATTTAGAATTCATTAATTATAACATTTCGTTAATCGAAAATAGTAGGTATATGTACTTTTGGTTTACCGCTAATTAAATTATTCGGAATATCATTCCATTTAGGTATATTTATAAAACAGGAAACGGAAATTGAATTGTGGCATGATGTATTTTGTAGTCGGTAGATTCGATTTCTACACAAGAGTCTTTAGGTTAACCTTATTTATATAAGTAATATGTACATACCTATATTACTCTGGTTTTACTCAAAATACGATATTCAAAATATAAAATGATTACCTATATGTCTTTTTCAGTACTATCCAACTGTCGATTTGTTCGAGAATTTATTTCTCTTAACATATCGACAAAGTTTTAAGCCAAGATCCGCAAGATTTTCTTGGCTAGGTCTACAGTTTTCATGATTATTTAAACTTTGATGTCAAAAAACACCAACTTCAGCTTCACAGCATATATTTACGTACTAAGAATTAGAAGTAAAAAAAATTATATGTGTGTGTGTGTCTGTGTGTTTGACATTTCATTCGCTCTATGCACAGTTCCCAAAAATTAGGAATTTATAGAAAATGTTATACCTACAAATATATTATACCTACTCAAAAATTTTATAAGTATTCCAGTCAGGGGCTATCAACATTTGAATTTTTGTTTTATTTTTCCGTATATCTCAAAAATCATAAAACCTAGAAGGCTGAAAATTTATATAAATATAAAGAAACATACAATATCTCAAATTATTTTCATGAAAAATTTCCAGGGTTTCTCAAACTTTTTTCATTAAAGACTTTTTTACGACGAATTTGTGTGCTTTACTGCCTGTATTTCTAAAAATATCGAAAAACGCCGAAACACCGCAACTAAAAAATATTATACACATAGTGGCAGTTCATCTTATTTTTTTTATTTCTCCATTTTTGCAAAAAAATAAATTTAGTGACGACTTCGTTTCATAAAATTGGTATGGCAGAAACACAATATACGGAGACTCATATATGTAGTTAGATATTTAATCTTCATTTACATAATATACATGCAAAACATCAAACTCCACACTATCTTATCCTGACATTCCTACATATTTTCCAAAAGCAATTTTGTCAAAATAATATTTATACTATAGTGGAGAGGAACCTTTGTAAATACTGAAATAATCATTCAAAAAGTACCTTTATACAAGATGTGTATGGGTGCATTAAATAATATACGAAACACTGTAATTGGCGATACCATACAAAAACTTACTTTACTGTATTATGCTAACAGCTCAAGTGTTTCTGAACAAATTATAACATTATTTATTTATGTAAAGGAAAAAAAGTGTCTTAAAATATTCAATTACTTGGATTTAAGGTTGTATACTTTGGTTTGTAATCTTCAACTACAAATAATATCCCCAACGACAGTTGATCTTATATTATGTTTCATGCAAGTAGTTACATGCAAAGTTCATTACAAAATAAGAAAACAAAATTGAACCAAGTATTTGAAGAACACGTTACCCTCAGGTGACTTGCAAAGTTGGTGTATTGAATATTCTCACGTCCCTAATAACTTCCGGCACAAGAATGTATTAAATGGAATTTGGTCATACCGCATCTTGGTCCATCTTTCATTTAATATTTCACAGACCCACGAAGGTTGACGAAATTCAAAATTTAAATTAAATAATAAAATATGGAAATACCAAATAGCACTTTCAAGAAATTCCAAGTATTATTTGTGTACTTATGCTTTTAAGCTTAGCATCTGAATAGGAAAAAAAGGAAATAAAAAAAACACATAAAAAATCAACAAATAACATATTTTTACTGCTATCATTTCTTAATTTTGCTAACAAAACTATTTCTATTAACTATTATAGAACAAAATTCACTGCAATACTTTAATTTTTAGTACTGTTTACAAAAACAAAAAAAAATTCTTTAAAACTATTTTACATTTTTCAACGGCGCTGGCCGATTTACTAATGATTTTAATAACAATTAAGAACTACAAAAAATAACACTCAATTATTATTATTATTACCTACCATTACACACTTCCTCAAAAAATTAAGGAGATCAATGCGTACATTGTAAATTATTTAATAGAACAAAATAAAATGCAACAAACGCATCAAGCTTTCAATTGGGAATAATTTACCCATCCAGATACTTAACATATCAATGAATTAGGCACTGAGGAGGTTTCTATACTACCTATCAACCCTACTGATTCCCGAATATTAACGTTTTAAAATCTTTTTCTTTCTTTTTAATCTTTAAAAAATCTTTTTTTTTAATCTTTAAATCTATAATCTTTTCTTCTTTCGTATTCGTTATGTTCTACTTCATTTTCATTGCTTTCTATTTGCTACTCGCCATTTGCTATTCTGCCACAGAATATGCAGCGCCAGTGTGGTGTCGATCCTCACATTCCAAAAACGTTGATGTGGCCCTTAATGAGACTGGGCGCCTAATCACAGGATGTCTTAGACCTACTCCCCTGGAAAAGGTCCATCTCTTGGCTGGAATTGCACCACCAAATACACGAAGAACTGTCGCAGCCGAGGAAGAGAGGCGAAAACAAAAAAGCGATATCAGACACCCCCTGTATGGGCACAACCCCCCAATATCGAGGCTCAGATCAAGACGCAGTTTCTTATCAAAAACAAATGAATTGCACACCACCCCGCATGAAAGAAGAATCGAGCTGTGGCGGGAACAGGTTGGGGGAGAACGAATGGTTAAAACCAAGCGAGACCCTCCCAACCGGACACCAACTCCCATACGGGACTTGGAAAGCCCTGAACAGACTCAGAACGGGTGTGAGTAGATGTAGAGTCAACATGCAGAGATGGGAACTGCTGGATGATGAGCAGGATGTGACGTGCGAATGTGGAGAAGAGCAAAACGTGGCGCACCTGCTGATGTGCCCACTCATGGAGGAGCCTTGCAATGAGGCGGACCTCCTGGCTGCAAACGACAAGGCTGTGACGGCCGCAAAATATTGGAGAGGGCGCATATAGGGTCTGGACACGGAAAGTAAGCATTGCTTTCTATGTTTTCATTGTTTTTGTTCTGATTTACCTTGTTTTTCATTGCTGTGTTATTGACCTACTTTATTCTGACTTGTTTGAATTGATTTAAATCATTTTTTTTTTTCTTTTTTATTTACATCATTTTACATAATATTGTTCTTTTTTATAATTGACTTTTTTCTCACTGTAAAATAGAGTAATATTTATGTTTTGTATTAGTGTATATTTTGATGGTTGAATAACTATGTAATTGCAGTGCACGATAGAATCTTGCACTGACAAACTATGCAAAAATAATAGATCCTTATGTAAATTTTATAAATTAATAAATACTTAAAAAAAAGTTATTTTGGTAATTTATTCCAATATTTGGTATAAACTCCCTTCAAAATCAATACGATGGTATCATATTATGACATCTATATGATGTTGATCGAGTTTAAAAAGATGTATACAGGACACACAAATACATCATCATGACGAAATTCAAAGTATGCACTCAATAATATTACATAATGTTACTTGGGCATGAAATTGTACGAGTATGTATCATTTTTACTTTTCTTAACTTTTCTACGGACAATTCTTGGTAGAACTTTGAAAGAGTGCACTTTGAAAATGTTCACTGGATGACCGAAACTTGTCAGTGTCATTAAATTAGTAGAACTGAAAACTTTGGTTTTATTTTACCATACCAAATTTATTTATAATTTGTATCATTTTTGTTTTTATTATTACTTATTATTATTATTATGTATGCTCTATGTTTTCCGAATAAAATAAAATAAAATAAAATAAAATAAAATAATACCTGTTGAGAAATTAATGTGAATAATATGACTTCAAATTACAAAATCATGTCTCTCAACTCCTCTCAACTATTTCATAGTAATGGATTGTAAAATATAATCGTATTTCGACTTGTAGAAATGTACTTAATATTCAACCGCTGTCATTACTTTGAAAGATTTTAAAACCCAATTGAAGATATCTGGAGAGAAAGATGAGCCATAGTAAAAAAACACCTAATCAGATCCTACAACCCGAATGCCTGTTTTGACCTGCCACGGAGGGCTTGGGAACAACGAAACAAAGTGAGAACAGAGCAAGACTGCTGCAATTAATTACCCTGGAGATAGGGGAAAAAGGGATAATCCTGACTGTGAGTGTGAAGATGAGCAATCGGTGAAACACGTGGTGCAAGACTGCCAGCATAGGAATTTAATGGAAGTCTCTAAGAGATCCACGAGGCGAAACCGGAGGCAGTTAACTGGCTCTCAGCGCTGGAACCGAGGCTTTAAAATCTGATGAAAAAAATATATAAATAAAAAAATTCACCACAATATTTAAAAAATAACTTCGCTTTCCTGTCAATTTACGGACTATATATTCGATCTGCTGAACGTATCACACTAGCTATCTCCATTCACAATACAGAATTTTCTAGCTCTTATTTTCAAGTACAATCAAATATGACTATGATAAGGCCTAAGTGATGAAGACATTTAAATGCAAAATAAACTTAATTTTTCAAATAGTTCCTTAATATTTCTTCTACATCCTTCCTTTTCCTTCTTCCTTTTCTCTTTGCTATGGTCAGTGTTTCACTAAATACTATTGGACCAAATGAACTTTAGAGACCTTAGGTTGGTTGGAAGTAATTACCAAATGGCAATAAACTTAACTTTGTGTACTTGCTTTGCATGAGAATTAATAAATAAATATATTAAATATTTATCAATGTACGATGAAGAATGATGAAACAAGAAATGTTGAATATTTCTCCAAAAAAGTTCTTATTACTAGTATAAAGACGTGTATTGTTCAAAATGAGATTTAATAACCTGATGGTTTTGTTCCGACGTTAAGCATACAACACACTTACGTATGTCCAACTGGGAAAAATTTCACCTTGAACGTCCTTGGATTCCTCTCTCCCCAAACAATTTTCTACAGAACAAGGCACTCATCAAGCATTCCACGACAGCCATGAGAAAATAAAAATATCTTCTCTGAACCCTTTACGGGGTATGAAAAATTACTTTACCTTGTATGTACGTCTGAAGAAAAATATGATCGTGGCATTCACACGTGCACCGCATGACATAGAGTTTCAAAATAGATATTTTTTTCAATTCCGAAGTTCATATTGAAAGTACTCTGTCCCAAGAGCGCGCCATAAGTAAAACCTCATTTTTTCAGAACACAATTCAAACAATTGATGGTCGAAATAATTCGTCTGGAGAAAGGCTCTCAGAAAGTAAGATTTGGTTACAAAAAAAAAACCCTTTTGAAAGTATTTAGGTACGTGCAGTGTTTTTTTGTTGATTTTTAAGAAGTAAATGATGGAAACAAAACATTTACATTTATTTAACTAAGAAATCAGATTTAGGTATCACTAATAAATGGACATAAAAAATATCTGGTACCTATAAAATACCTACTTATGCAGATTTTGTTTTAATAAATTTACATTATCTTAAAAACAACGTAATTTATTTAGTGAAGATATCGCAAAATCAATTCAACGCTTAAAACAACCATAAAAGTTTTTTCACTACGCAACCATCTTAGGCGTAATGAAAAAATAACTTTAAAAGGCTCTCTAAGTGAGCTTTAGATTTTGTGTAACAAATAATAAAAAAAAATCGGAAAAACACTTGCAAATATTAAAACTCCACCATTGTATATTATAGAACAGCAAAATAACCATTTACTCTGTTTAATTCGCCTGATATGTAATAGTCTTCCGTGGCTGGCGTGTTAAAACAATTATTTTCCACATTTTGAAGGCTGTATATCTGCGAAAGCCACCATTGCAAAGTTTTGCTAGAATACTCATTAAAATAATAACTTATGAATCTAGAGTGTGATTCGATTTTATTGGCTATTAATGTAAATATAATGTATGAAATAGGCCAGAAAATGGAACTATTTTTTATGGTCAGTCAATAAGATTATATATATTTTTAAAAAATGGCACTGCACGATTCAAGGCACTCCTAAAGACAATGGTAATGAATGCTCGAATGTCAATCACTGCAAAAACTCTTCGAGTTCGTCTCCGCAATGTTATACAAGAAAAGTAGATCCAGAAAAAGACATTGGAGAGACCACGTTACCAGAATGGACAGTGATAGACTTGCGTATATAGCAGCAAATGAAATATCTTCTGGTCACCGTCTACCCAAAATATCACCCAAGAGATGGAAGGATTGTTTTTGTACTACAAACCAACAGATCTACAAAAGGAAGAAGAAAAAGAATTATGACCGATATAATTCAATTTTTAAATTCATTTAATTATCAAACTAGTATTATCATTAATTTTAAAGCGTCATTTAATCTTCATTAGTTTTGTAACGGGACTCAAAGAATTTCTCTCATTTCCAAGAACGATCGTCAACGGGAAATTTTAATTGATCCAATTTCAAAAATAAAAGCATTAGTAACGCTCGTACAGTAATCGCCTGTTTACGCCGAGATTTGTAAGAAGGGATATTAATCTAAAGAATTACAGAAATTACAACAGATTTATGAAACTGCGCTTCACGAGTGTAAAAAGAAATGAATGTAGGGAATGATGGAAGAAATGAAAGAGTCGGATAAATTATGGCGTCTATGATGACATCTGGCGAAATTTAATGAATTAATCACCACCGTATTCAACCAGAGAGAAGGTTTTTACAGAACTATCAACAGCACACAAAGTTACATATTCTTATTACATCGTTTTCTAACTCATCTTAAGAAAAGTCCTTCATACCAAATATTATTAAGTCTTGTGGTTTCTCGGTGTACATCTTATAAATTTTTAGCTCATCTGTTTCGAGATCCTCTTTTTAAACTAGATATTTTTTATTCGGCGTGATGTTAAATGTATTATTTTTTTGTAATCATTAAACACTTAAAATTATGGACGAATAATTAGACTTTTTCGGTTGGTTTTTTTAATTTGGACAATAATTTTAACTATTAATTTGTCCAGACTGTATAATGTGTATTATTTACATAATATAACGTCGTTCAAAAATACATTTTGGAACATACATTTTTCATTTCAAAATACACAAATTTTTGACAAATATTTGATGAGATTTTACACAAATTTGTGCAATAACGATTGGCTTTCTTTAGCATTCAGCCATAAGTGTTGGCTTTACATTTTTTTCAGCTAGAAACATTGCTTATCGTTCCATATTTGGCAACATTTATTTATTTATCTTGTTCAAATGGATCGAGTACGCAACGACATATTTATTGCAAAAAAAGCAATTTATATCAACCGACCAGTGCTACTTTACGACGTAATATAATCACTTACGGTGTTCTAAAGTCTTGCCGATCGTACTTCAAAAGAGGAACTGAAAAATTCAATAGAATGAATGGGAATAGCTAGTGTAGTACGATCAGGAGATCGAAGAAACAGACCGTGATTTGACAAGAAAATAAAATGTAGATATTATATAACATTCATTCATTCATTCATACCATCACGGCATATCCCACAATGTGGGGTAACCAGCGAAAGGTGTGCGGGTGTGCATTGCCTTATAAAAGGGAGAACAACACATCTATGTATACCCACACACCAGTCTCGTTTCACCAAAAAAGGCACTACATTCTGAATGGGTGGTGAACCTCATTGCTAAACTATTTGAGATGTTGTTATTGCCTGTTGTATTTTCGATTACCCGGCTCTTACGGGACACTCGAAAACAATGATTTAAAAGTATGGAAGCACTATTCTAACCGGTGCCTCACAGCTAAATATATAACAAATATAAAAAACTTGGTATTTGTTATATTGAAATTTATTTGATTATTGACGCGTTTTGTGCAAGGCACATCCTCAGAATAATCTTTTTTTTTATATTTGTAATAAGTATATCTGCATACAATGGAGTTCTATCAAAAATTGTCGCTCGACAAACTATACTTAGTTAAGAAAATAATATTTTTCATAAGATATTGCAGTGGTGAATGAGTATTATTAATTATATTTCACAGTAGTGAAAGTAAATGAATGTTACGACGTTGACGTATCGTATGAAGAAGATTTCGGTAAGTGGAAATATAGTTAATAAGTGGAATAATTTCTGATCATTTTTGGCTAGTACTTCGTTGTTTTCATTAAAATATTAAATATTTTTTCCTAATGAGACAACTCATTCTAGATTTGATATATCCAACAGACCCTTTGAGAGCTTAACGAACAGCATCAAAGATCAAGGTATTATACCTTAAAGGATATTTGAGTACTAGCATTATATGCCTTTGTATGAAAGTAAGCTTTTCGTTAAATTTTTACTTAGCTATCCCATGAATTTTAAGTAAGCCCCACACATTGTAGTGAAAGTATCAAGTGTTACTTTCGGTTGATTAAATATTTACATTTTTCATCTCAACACGTAAGCGGTAGAATCTACCACGCGAACTAAAATAGGCTCTATGTAACAAGAGTGCTTAAAATTTCCATAACTAAAATACTTTGCAAGATAACACAATCTCTACAGTATAGACTTAAGGCTCAAAAACGTGTTTATGTTTGAGAATACGTTATGAATAGCTTGAACATCGCAGACTAAGGGAGTGGAGCTGCAAAATGAAATATTATAAGAAAATCTTCTATAATAACTGAAAAATCTATTTCGTTCCGGAGAAAAACACACAATTGAAATTACACACATCGCTTTAGGAATAAGACCCAAATGTATCATTAATTTTTGCTGCATTGATCCTTTTTTATCGCTACTCCACCACCACTCGCTCTGCATATGGCGACTGTAAACGGCCCCTTCACAGAACGCTTAGTGATCACGGAGAAAAAAAAATCACGAAAAGTAGCTCATGAAGCCCTGTAGATTGGCAATTTCGGCACCGTAGTGCAAAAAAAAAACAATCGACGAATGTGAATGGAAGATTCACACTCAGGAACCCCCATTCCATGTATTGTCTTATACATGCTCGACGATTTTATTCAAGTTTCTTATGTTTCCTTCGTTAAAATATCATTCACATGGTCATGCTATTCCTTCGTGGGGCAGCCCCTCTTATTAACTCCATCACTTACACTCATTTTTTTTGGTCAGACGATCGTTTATAAGAAATTTAAAACTTTCAAGCCACTAGAGATTGATCCTTTTTATGTAACAGATATCAGATGCTGACCAGAAGGTTTTGGTCTTATAGGACAGTAAAGCCCTTTAAAAAACAGTAAGAGACGATGTTGGCCTACGTGTTACGGACTGCTTTAGCTTCTAAGCTACATTAAAAAAACAATGGAAAATGTTTGCCTATGAGTTTCATTAATAGACAGTACTGGCTTAAAGCCCGGTTCAGGTGCGAGCGTCTGCGTGAGCGGGCGCGTTGTCTTAGAAATTCAGCCGCTCTCAATAAAAGACGCACCCGCGCGACTTGTTTACGATTTCATGCAAATGTCAAGTGTTCATTCGCTACCTGCGCCGCTATAACAGCCACTCGCACCTGAGCATTCGGCGATTTGACAATACCCCCTATTCAGTAACTATTGTAACTAAAATAAGAACGTACTAAAATTGTAGATTTTAGATTTACGGTCTTATTTCAGCGTTATAAAATATCAACATGGACTAAATGGAATAGGAACGTACCTATATTGACCGGAACGTTCTTAAAAATTTACTGAATTATAAAATTTCATAATTTTCATAATTATTCATAATACGTCTTATTCAGTAACTTTTTAAGAACGTTCCGGCCAAAATAGGTACGTTCCTATTCCATTCAGTCCAAGTTGATATTTTATAACGTTGACATAAGATCGTAAATCTAAAATCTACAATTTAAGTACGTTCTTATTTTAGTTAGAATAGTTACTGAATAGGGGGTAATGTTTATTTATTTTGATAAGAAACAAAACAGCCTACTTGTGTTTTATACCTACTTGTGCCAAGAACATGTTTATTAGAATTATATATTAATTTTTAAAACAATTTTGTTTTCAAAATTGTTTAAAATCACAAATGAGTCCTTTCAAAAAACCGGTATCAATGTGACTGCAATTTCCTCGAGTAGGACGACAACTGACGAAGAAACAATCGCATTAAAACCTGTCGTTTGAAATAATGCAGTCGTGGTTAAAACAAAATTTCAAAAAAGCGCATCCATACTTACTATAACGTTTTACTGCATTTTAATACGTGCTGTGTTTTATTTTAAAATTATACAAGCATCAATAGGTACATTTAAACTTTGATTAGTAATCCAGTCGATGCGAGTTCGAATCCTGCCTCGACCGTTTCGTTCACATACCTATAGCACAAGCTTAGCTTAGTTTTTGGGAATGCATACCTAAAGATGAATAATATTCTTACTTAAAAAGACATTCCATATACCTTTAATACATTTATAGTAAAACGAAATTGTTGTGCACATTCGTAATTGTAATTATTAATGAATAAACAGTTAAAAAATACACACATTAGTTGATATTTACAGTTGGTAAAACGTTCGGTTTCTGTGCGGGCGTCCTGGGTTCGATTCCAAGCCGAGGAGAAATTTATTTAAAATTCATTTCTCACGCAAATATTGGTTTTCTGTGCTGGAAACACTGGTTAGTTGGAAGAAATTGCCATACGGCAAAAAATCGCCACTTGCGCAGGGTGCAAGGAAGTGTTCATTATTATTATTATTATATATACCCTACCTAATAACACGCTGTTCCCCTATCTGGGGTTGGCACAGAGAAACGAACGCCAGACCTCGGTCTTTATACATTTTTATTTTACAGAAATGTACATATACACTTATATGTAATATTGAATAGATACAATCAATTCAATATTACATATAAGCATTTCGCTTCGTTCAAGTCCATGAATCGTCTCATACACGCCCTTATATTATTCTTTTTTTCTCATCTTTTAAATTCCTATTTATCTAAATAAGTTTTTCTTAGAATACTACTTCTCTCTTAGCAGTCTTATATACGTGGATACTTGTTTTTTCAAACGCTCATCGATCATTCTTTCTATGTGGCCAAACCATCTCACAGGATATATTTCAATCTTAATTTTCGTCTTATATCCTCACTACTTACTCAATTACAAATATTCCATAGGATTATGAAAAATAATAATATATATTTTTTTTTAATCATCATACTAAGCAAATGAAACACAAAATCTTAACTTAAACACATTCAAAATTTATATAATTTAAATACTTTACTTGTATAAATTTTTTGTTTAAAGTGAAAAGTTAAAAGATAAAAATAATGTTGCAAGAGTAAAAAATCCGACATATAAAAAAAATTACCAAAATAGTTAATTTTTTGGAGCATAATCAGTTATTTAAAATGAATATAATTAGGTCAGTCGAACTATAATAACCATTCTTATTTCTAGTAAATATTCATTTCATAAAATACTTTGCATAGTACTAAGTTATAAATTCATTTAAAATTAAAGTTCTACAAAAAGTTTAGCAGCATGTACTTAAATTGTTAGCGAATCGTATGTAATTATATAATTTGCCTATTTCAAAGTCTTAAACGTTACTTTTTCGAATTTAATGCTTGTGTGATTACATTTTTATTATCAAATTCATAAATAGGTATTGTTATTAGATTACTTTTTTAACAAGAAACATGTTAAAGAATACTTGCAACTGAGAAAATCTTTGAATTTTCCTCGCGTGTCTGATTTGGAATAAATTAAATCAATTATAGGCCCGTATCACGCGAGACGAATTACTCCTTTCAATATTATGAAATAATGGCCGAACGAAAAAAGAAATAGGAAATACATAAATCACAAACAAATTACCTCGACATCAACACATAAAAAACATAAACTTAACAAGGGGACTACTTGTTACAGTTAAGCAAAATACAAAGTAACACCGAAAAGAATCGTCAATTCGTTACACTTTTCAAAAAAAGTACTTTTAAATAACTTTTATTGCCATCGTTAAAAAATACTTACATTTTTTTCTTCGACAAGCGCTCCACATACAAAGTCAAAGTTTAAGAAATCAAAACTGTGAAACAACACTCGAACAAATTATTCAAAACTTTTCAAATACAATTAGAACACTTTTGAAATCAGAAAACAATCTGTTTCAATTTAAATTCACGGCCGTTTTATGATAAACAACTCATCCATCAACCATTTTCAAAATAAATTCGAACGTGTGACACTTTTCGAATTTTAAATTTCGAACTCGCGATCGTTTCGCGCGCGCTGTTCACACTGCGCCGCCGGTCTCGGGTAGGGGGCGTGACAGTATAATATTATTATCATGAACCGCTCGAGAGTTCTAGAGATGCGTCCAGAGCACGGCAAACTCGCGACCAGACTGAAGTACGCAGACAAAATGGCGACCAGCGCGCATGGCGACTCCCCTTCACCAAACTATAGCGGACAAATTTAATTATTCCAGTCAACGTTATCCCGCTCTGTCTCTGTGTACGCCTGCAAATGTTTTTCCTCCGAAGATTCCTTTTAATATGGATTCGATAAATGACATCAAATCTTGAGTAACGGTTGGCGACGTACCTACTCGCGAACAACGGTGTATATTGACATTACGCTAGGGGGTATGTTTGAACAGGTAATGGGTTTGATTGAGGGCTGGGACGAAGCCTAACTAACCTACCCCTTTTTATTGCGTCGTTCTCGCTCGATTTATGTCCAGCACTTTCGTTATTTTTTATAATAAAACGGCGACATGCTGTGAAAGAGTTAGTAAAAGCATAGTAAACAATGAGACTGTCGTGCGGTGTCATGTATAAATGACAGTAAACACTGAACGGAGCATTTCATTTCGACCGGTTACATCAAATGTACATATTTTAATTTTATGGCGGGAACACCCCTTGTATGTTGAGCCATATTGTACCTACCTATGTACCTTCACAAATATTTTTCAGATACATATTAGCTCTCTTTATATCCGTATACACATTTGCATTCTTTGTTGACTCCGTTCCTAAATAAATAACCCTAATATATTCCACGAAAAATTAAACCACAGTCCATTTGCGATTTGGAAAAAAAATATCAAAGTACCTACCTACATTTAGTCAAATTCCGAGCTGAATTTCATACATTTTTGGAATAGCTTGACCATTAAAACTCTTCCCTCTGAAATCCTTCCAATCCACGTTTCTTGTTCTTTTTGTGTCATCTATGGATTGCGTAGCATGAAGCAGTTAAATTATTCTGCATATTATAATCTATTCCTTAAAAATCTCTTGGATTCCTCAATCAGAATATGAGGCGACTTCCGATACTTCTATCAAAATTATGAATCCGTTGGATTCATATTTTGATCCGCTCATTGTTTAACGAGATATAACAGCTTTCTTTGTTTATGCTTCAGTCTTATAGAATAATTCTCGAACAATAAGATTCTCGAATATTTGTTATTATATCCACCCAGAAGATTTTGAGTATTCAATTTTATATCCGCGGCTTTAAATTTCAAAACTTTTTCGATAAATTATTTGTCATAAATTCATCTATAGGTACATTTTACATAAAAATTTGCGTAGAAATTTCCTTTGATAATTATCAACAAATTTGTGTTGAAATATTCGGGAGTAAGAAGTTCTAATAATTATTTTAGACTTAAATTATACAGCCCCGTTTTTGTGAAAAGTATGAGCATTATCATAATATACAATTTTGTTTCTAAATCACCATATAATAATTTTGAGAACATTATTTACGTCCCTTATTTTGACAACTTATTTGTGACGCAATATTTCGAAATTCTAGCAAAAATATTTTCATTGTTACCTTATCTGTGTTTTTCATTTACCTACTAGTAGGTGCTCCACTGTAATTTCTAATCAATATCATCAAAAGGTGAACACTTAAGTTGGTACCTTCTTTGTAGAGTTTATTCGATTCTCATTTTATTGGATAACCATTTCGGATGACTTGACCATTGTGAACAACTTCAAAAAGGCAAATCCTTTGATACAGGTGTCCCAAAATTTAATCGTTTTATTACCTAACGACTTACACAAGCTTGGCCCGCAGCTACTTTTGCTCAATTTCTTATCGGCCCAAGCATCTCTAAATTAATGTTGTACATATCCATCACGCGATCACGCCGTGTCCCCACACTTTCAATCTTGTGTGGAATGAATCTCCTTATTTAAATTAATGCGTCTCCACTTTTTCAGATTCCAAATAGACACGCCCTGTCTATTTATCTATAGACGCTTAATATGCATGCGCTTATACTTATCTATAATTTGGACGAAATTCTTAGACATCGTGAACTCAGTTTTTCAGTTTCTTTTTAACCAACTTTTTTTTATAAATTTGACTTTCAAAAACTAATCAATTCGACGTGATTTTTTATGAATGTTCTGTTGAGTGATATCTTTCCCCGTTATCCGATTTTTTTTTTCTTTGGGGTTTTTACTGATTGGTCTCATTTTGATCTAGTCAAGATCTGATCTTGACGTCCAAGGAAAAAATCATCAAACTTTTTAATTTTGACTTCAGCGATGATAATTCTATACCGCAATATCAGATTTTAATGATTTTTGTTCTGTTAGGAAGGGAATGCTTCAAATTTGACACACGTATAAATTTCATCGAGTTTTGATGGTGGAACTCATGAGGAAAAATCATCATACTCCTCAATTTCCAAAGGAGTCTGCAATCTTTACGACAAACATGTCTTACACATTATGATTATATTGGAGAATAATGCTTTACCACGTCGATGGATTTCGATTTTTGTATTGCATTTTTTTTTTCCTTCTCGCACAACAGCTTTACGCCAGCTCCAGTGCGACGAGTTATTTAATCTTCTTCTTGCTTGACCTCATGACTGATGGCAGCAGTTTTCAATTTTTTCAGAGTAAGTTTTGAAGTTATAGCTAGTGTTACGGTGACACTGTTGGGTGGGAAACCCTTGCCATGATTGACGGGCCTTCCCGTTTGTGGTTGGACTCTTAGTGGTAGTGGTATGAAATATGCCTGATAGTGGATTCTTGTCTTGCCCGACGAGCAGCCGCTCCTGGGGACGAACACAACTATTTAATTCTATAACGATCCCTTTCGAGGGGGGTAAGAGACTGCATAATTCCTCACTGACTACAAAAACAGCTACAATGAAAATGAAAGAAGTATAAAAATAAGCATGATAAAAAAATAAATCGGAGCTAAATACAAATAATCCGTCGAGGGAGTTCCATAATATGCTTGTGGTGCCGACTTTAGAAAGTGATTTGATGTAAATAAATATTTAGCAACCTATGAGTTTTTTAGTCATATGTGTTGTATTTGATGTAAAATTGAAGTAATTTTTAATTAAATTAGGCAATTATTGTATAACTTTCAATACAATTTATAGTTCTTTTTTATAGTTTTTATATATTTATACAGGGTGTCCCATAAGTCAACGTATTCCTTTAAAGGGCTGTTGTACCAACTCATGACTCGCCATAATATGTAAATATGACCTTAGTAAAAGTGCCTTAGTTTTCGAGATATTGCCACATTTACAAAGTACCCAAAAATCTCCGCCTTAGATTGGTTTTTCGAGTGCCATATTTACAAATTTCAATATTTTGGAATTATAATTTATGTTCCACAATCTTGAATAACTCAGCTGTTGATCACAATCCACAATATTAGTAAAACTTTTTTTTTGGCGGAAAAAAAATAATTATGGCCCGGGTTATGAATTTAAAAAAAAATTTAACCCAACATTGATTTTTCACACTAAAAAAAAATGTATGATTCCAACCTGGCAAATTGTTGCAAAAGTTGGCGCGATTATTTTTATTTTCAAAATAGTATAACAATTTATATGTTTTACAATAAAAAAATAGATATTGCTTTTTTACTGTAAAATGAGCTGATTGTGAAATTATTTCATATACAAGGGATATCATGAGAGTTTTGATTCCGTCGTTTTACGAGATTTCCCCCCAGATCACATTTCTACATCGTCCTCCTATGAATCCTCGTCTTTTTTACTCATTTCTTCTTATGTCATGTTCAATAAAGTCATAAAATTATTTCAATTTATGAATGATTGCAACGTCAGTAATAGCTCGTTTGTGTACGCGTTCGGTCCCAGTGATACGCGCACCATTAAATTGTTGATAAGTTAACGTTCATTCATTTTATGATTGGAAAAAAATACCTATTAAATATCAAAAGTCATTAATGGTAATTAACCATACGAGGAAATTGAGGTTGTTTACGTAAATTAAAAAATTAATTGCTTTTTTATGAAAATTCCAAATTTTCTATATCCAGCGGTACCTAGGCCAACCCATCAAATTACCCGACAAACGCTGGCTATCTGAAGTATTATCAAAAGCACATTATTCGATAATTGTATCACCTCCCTATGATTTCGAAAATCTTTTATGGAGCAAATCTATTAAATTTTAATTTGTTTTAATTGGTTTTCAAGGGGTATATTTGCATGTACAACCAGATATTTCACAAATGCTTTCATTATGTCTCAAAACACAATGATATACATAAATAATAAGTTAAAAAAAATATTTTTTATACATCTATTTTTTATATTACATATCTATAATATTTAAAATACTTATTTGTTTATTAAAACTATGAAAAAAATATATTTAATTTTACGTTCTACTTAAATTTTTCGCAAACGCGACTTCCATTCACCGGTATCGCTCTATGATGAGCATCGTCAGAATGGTGAACAATAATGATGAAGACCATCCATATATAGATTCACAAAGAGGATAACATCAATAGATATGGAAGGGGGCAATTCTAAGAGAAAATTAAATACCCGAAAGACTTTAAGGTAAATATGTATGCAGGTATAATAAAAATAAAATTGAAGTGAAGGAATGAATATACAAATATTGTATTAAAAGGACAGCAATTATATTAAATAATGGCCAACAGAAAAATATTTGTTTATTGATTGTAAAATGGATTTCCACTCTGTTAAAGGGACGACTGCTACCAACGTACCTATTTATTCAATTAGATTGCTTCATCATTATATAATGATGAATAATTTTGAAAAAAAGTCAGTTTGGATATTAATAAAGAAAAATATACGTTAACTTTTTAATTATGTTCTGTATATATTCTTGTAGAAAAATAATAAGCATATCCCGATTTAAGACATTTATCTTATATTTCTTAAAAACTATAAGGAATAGAGCAATATACATTTTTTTCAAATAAAAGAAGAACAAAATATCTGGAATAAATATGTTGTGACATTGCATTAATGCATAAGTATAACTAAATAAACCAAAAAAAAACTTTTATTTCGCATTATAAAGTTTTCACAATAAAATATTTAAATAAAAAATAATGTATCAAACTCATTTCATGAAAATGCTGAATATTTCTCATTCAAAATTTGAATACCTACTTTATAGAATGACTTGCTAGTGAGGAGTTTGCCGTTGGCCACAATCCACTCGTTTTATCAGACGGAGAGTAAAGGTTTTGTAAATGTACAACGAAGAGATGTTTTTCAATTTAAAATGTTGGTTTGTTATAAGCTATTAGTTTATGGAAAGAAAAAAGATGGTTTAACAATTTCTTACATCTCTTGTTTTATGTCCGCATAAGAATGCCAACTGTTTGTTTTTAAAACACAGAATTCTTAACGAAATTTTGGAGACGTAACTTTTTCCGTGAATTTCCAATAAGCAAATACATTTGTGCTTCAAATAATCAATATTTGATTGACACAATAATTAAACAACCATATTGATCAAATTAATAATTATTACTCAATGCTTTGAGTATCCAATTTCTCCCAACAATACGACACATTATATTGATATAATAATATATACCAAACCGTGGTGTATATTTAGTATATTTATACGAATAGGTATATACTAAACCAGTTTGAACCAAATGTGGGTTATTATAATATACACCGTTTTCAACATGGTTTACACCAATTAATATGTTGTTGTTTTCAAAGTAGGCACAAAATTGTTTTCTAGCAAGAGTAACTAGTACTATTCATCCAACGTTCGTTTGTGTCTGTCATTAAATTGAGATAAATATGTGGCATCATAATGTTACAATGTTGCCAAATTACTACGGCGTAAAAAATATAGAAAAAGAATATGGAAAACTATACGGATATATACTAAATCGGTTGTTTATTTCCAAATAGTAGTTTCTATCCAGAGACATTTTTTTTATTGAATTCATTCCCTCGTTAAAAATTAAACTCAAACGAACATAAATTTTTACGCACATTTTTTTTGCACTCAAATGCTTTTGACTATACATGGCGACATAATAAGATACAAAATATGAAGGCAATCGTGGTTTAACTGGGTTCACGAATCCAGGTCCACAAGCACAGGCGACCGGAGTACCAGCCAGAATAGGCGAGCCACATGGCCTTGCGGGATTAAGGGGCCCCTTTATGACTCAAGTCTTGCTCAATGCTCACCACTCACCCACCAACCTCCGACTGATAATCCACCCCCCCTGCGCAACCAAATCCAGCAGGACGCGGATAATGCTGATTTTACCACATATCCAAAAGTTCTTTAATTCAACCTCTAAGGAGACCTTGGTCCTTAGAGTAGGAATATAAAGATTTTGCAGGCTGGCCTCTCGTCTCCACCTCTACAGCATATAATATATTTATGCTATAGCTATTTTGAAATATTTTATCTATCATTTCCTCGATCAGGAGGGCAAGTCTGGTTCAATCGGCGAAATCAAAACCACAGTGATTACCCATATCATGGATATAATTATTATATGGAGTTCTACAATATCTTTAGATGTCATAGAACTCCATACTATAATTATATCCATGATATGGGTAATCACTGGGGTTTTGATTTCGCCGGTCGAAGCAGACTTGCCCCCCTGGTTTAGACTTTACAAATCTTTGAGTTTAAAATCAATCAATTAATATTGTGTTAATTTATACAAAAAAATAATGACAATTAAATAATAAACTTTGATCTTAGCAAATTTTTATGATTCAATATAGATAAGGATTAATATCACCTTATTATCGAGTGTTGATTTATACATTTTTAAGATTAAGACAAGGTAATAAGAAACGTCCATGGGTAGCCCCCCATGGACGTTTCAAAGTTGGATATTTAATGAATTACCTACGGTCGAATGATCGAACGGTTAATACATTAATTATTATTACCTGTATATAGTGTACATTCTCTATATTTTAGTTATCACTTCGAACCACACATCAACCAATTTTTAAATTTCGTGTCTGTCTGTACTGGAAATTTGCAATCGATTTTTAACCAATTTTTCGGCCAGTTAGAGCTTTGAAACTTTCGGAATTTTTGAGTTTCGGAAGACAATGAATATTTCCAGTTTCATACACGTGATGTTTTGATAAAGTTGAGCAATTTTATATTTCAAAGTAAACAAAGCTTGATCAAAGAGCGTTGGTAAAATTTGAATTTTATTCGGATAGACGCAACAATATTATTTTACTGTTTTACATTATCTTCAATGTAAAAAAAATTAGTAAAAAATATAACTAAAAAAGAAGTAAGTACATACATTTCAACTTTTAATAAATATATATTTATTTTTCATCATTCAAAGTGAAGATACTTTTTCGATTTACTTGTTAACAGAAGAGCGTGTATGAGACGATGTATGGACGTGAATGAAGCAAGGAATGTAATGTGATAAGGGTTTACCTATACGTGATTTAAATTGTCGGAAACCGAAAATTTGTAGATTTTTTGCAATTTAGGAACAAACCTTACTTGAGTTATGGAGGTATTTTTCGCTGAAATTATTAAAAAGAAATTATTATTCGCTGGCCGATTTACTAATGATATTATTACCATTATAGGTACACTTCCTAATACGTAAATTGTAAATTATTTAATAGAACTAAATAAAATACAACAAACGCATCATCAAGCTTTCAATTGGGAATAGTTCACTCATCCAGATACTTAACATTAAGGATCAGGCTCTGAGGAGGTCTCTATCAACCATACTGATCCTATCAACCTATCAACCATACTGATTCCCGAATATTAACGGATAATGTAATTAATATTCCCGAATATTATTATTATTTCTTTTAGGATTATTTAGGCTGAACTTGTGTGACGAACATTCATTAGAGAAATGTTGAAAAAACTTTTTTGTTTTTTTTTTTTCTAGAAACCCACTGAGCAATTCAAGTTGAAATTGGGTTATTTGGTTTATATACCCGTATATTTACATTTTTTGTTCTTAAATTGATGTAAAAAGCCATGTCAAAGCTTTCGAAACTCTCCATATGAATAATTTTTAATTGAAAAAACTATTCTATTCCCTAACAAATGAATCTCCGATAGTAGGTAATTTGTTATATACTACTGTTGGTTATACAAAAAACATTTAGTTGAAAACCCTATTTACCGACAGACGTTGATATGTAATAACACAGGGTAGTTTTGTAAGACTTATTTGTTCCAAGAGGACGCAATCAATCATCATACTCTTTGCACGTGGATCTGTCTGTGATCAGAGAGTGGTGAGATAGAAATTGGTGAGGAAAACAGGGTACAATCGATGAACCCAAACCCCCACTGTAGCCCCAAAGGGATGAAAGACCAATACTAGGGGCAAGGCAGACCAAATGAGTAACCTACACTTTTTAACCTTAACGATCAATATATTCACCACCAAATATTATACCGTGTCGATAGCTCACATTATGAAATATTAATGTACCTTCATAGGTCTTTTGTGGTATATGATTCTAAGTTTAAGCCGCTTTTCAATCTCGTAATTTAAGATGGTGACTGCTGCCAACGTACCAATTTTTTCAATTTGATATAAAATCATTATTATTAAACGAATCATTTTGAAAAAAATAACCTAGTTAGTTTGGATATTATGAAAGAGAAAAATATCTTAACTTTTTGATTATGTTCTGTATATATTCTTGTAGGAAAATATTAAGCATACCCCGATTTTAGACATTTATCTTAAATTTCTAAAAAATATTAAGGAATAGAGCAATATTTTTTTTTACAAATTAAAGAAGAACAAAATATCTGGAAAAATATGATATGACGTTGCATGAACGCATCAGGTAAAGTAAAGTTTGTAAGTGTACTCCAGACGAAGGAGAGGTACTCTCCGAAACCGGTCGAGTTATGGACGGAGTTAAGTGTGTAACACAAAAAATTTATTTTTGCTAATATTTTGAATATGGCACACAAATTAAGTTTACATAATAATTATAAAAGAACAAAAAAACTTTTATTACGCAATGGCGCTGAATGGAAAATAAATGTTTTTTAGGTTTATTTACTAAACCTGAAGCATTAATGTAACGTCACATCATATTTTTCTAGATATTTTTGTCTTATTTAATTAAAAAAAAATATATTACTCTACGCCTTATAGTTTATTAAAAATATATGATAAACGTTGAAAATCGGGGTATGCCATTATTTTTCTACAAGAATTTATACAGAACATTATCAAAAAGTTAAGGTATATTTTTGTTTATTAATATTTTAAATTATTTTTTTCAAAACGATTTGATAAGAAATAATGATGGTATATCAAATTGAAAAATAGGTACGTTGGCAGCAGTCACCCCTTAATGAGAAACAAACAGTTTTATGTAAGTTCAAAACGAATTATCTTTTATGTTCCTACTTAATCACAGTTAATTAATATTTTTCATCTATTGAGAGAGTTGGTTTTTTGTAAATAATGAAAGCTACAATTCTTATATCTGAGGTGACAATGCATTTTTCGCATAGAAGTCACCCCTGAATTGCGCCAGACTTATAAGGTCATTTTTGTCTTATTTACCTACTTGTACCAATGTGTAAGTAATCGAATATTTTTATTATTGCATATGCGCAAACATTGGATTTTTTTCCCTGTCGGGAGGTAAATAAGACGAAAATGACCTTATAAGTCTGGCGCAATTCAGGGGTGACTTCTATGCCAAAAAATGCATTGTCACCTCAGATACATGAATTGTAGCTTTCATTATTTACAAAAAACCAATTCTCTCAATAGATGGCGTTACAACAAAATAAATAAAAAATAATAAGATTGTTGTTCATAATTTCACCCATAGATGGCTGTAGTAAAAATTCCTTATTTTCAAGCGAAAAGAATTTCAGTATTACAATATATAGAACTTTGAGAGTTGGCCCACCACCACCCAGACTCGCTTTAGGAGATGAAGTCTCCTATTCGAGTCCACTGAATACGCCAGCAAAAGGCGCACTTAAAAAGTGTGCCGCGTATAGGTGCGTGTGGGTGACCTTCAGGTTGCTCAAGAGCAGCCCGCAGGTCACACGACACATGCATCCTTTCGGTCACCAGAAGGGCGACCTCCAGGATGCACACACCCCAAGATCAGTTTACCCTCAAAGCCCCACAATTATTTTTTTTTCGTTTATTACCCCAATTTATAAAAATAAATACAACAACGGAATACAATAAAATAGAGTTACAACGAATATCATACAAGGAACAATCCACAACAGCAAATAAACAAGAAGTTAGTTGGCCTCTGTGCAGCAGATTCGCATGCACGGAGGAATCAACAATAAACGATGTAAATAACTAGAGGTAAATCAACAATAATAAATAGACATGTAATACAATAAGAGCATACGATCAAAAGAAAACTCAACAAATAAAAACAGAAGAACTCAACAAAAAAAAATAGATTAAATGAGACACACACAGTCAAAGCGCAGACAGATGCAGGGTCAGAGGGCAAACATACGGACACCACTACGTCCCATGGAGGGACAGACAACACAAGCACACTTGAGTTTCGCTCCGATCCACGTTCACAACTGGGAAAGGAAAGACTCCTCGGAAGGCTCCACGCCAACTCCTCTAAGCAATTCCCACCTCTCTTTCCAACTATGCACGAATTCCCGGAAAGCCGCAAAGCTTTGACGGGAACGCAGAAACTCCGTCATGCTTACCGGTCTAGATGTATTCATCAACGCATTTAGCATCCTATCTCTCTCCAAACTGAGACACTCGCAATACCACAGGATATTTTTTTTTTTTTTTTTTTTGTGTAACATAAGAAATAATATACAGGTACACATCAAAGTTTAACAATACAATATTTTTACAAAAAAAAGATCCTTAAGAACTAGATGCGGAATGTAAACTGCTTCACTAGGTTAAAAACCTGTTCTGAAGCAGCTTATAATTATATATGTAGGTATATTGTTTAGGTGTGCGTGTGTGTCATTGTATGTTGACGTAGAGTTGTTTATTTATCACTGTCTTGTCTGTTTTTTTTATCCACTTCTTTAATCCACATTTAAAGCTGTTTATATTTGTATTTTTCTTCAATTCAATTGGAAGCAAATTGAAAATTTTTACTCCAAGGAAATGAAAATTTCTTTGTCCATAAGTCGATTTGGTTCTCGGTATCTGTATATTTGCTTGTCTAGTCTGTCTAGTCTGACGTGTAGTTTGGGTCGATTGGAAGTCGTTAAGGTGTGAATAGATATAAGTGCAAATGTTTTTAGCATATAACTGTGGTATGTCTAGGATGTCAAGTTTTTTGAATAGTTCGGCTGAGGGTGTGCGAATAGGTACATTAAATATTATTTTCAAAACGGATTTTTGGGCTTTAACTATTGAATCTATATTTGTTCTGTAAGTGCCACCCCACCCTATAATACCATATTCTACTATTGATTGGTAAAGTGAATAGTACATTAATTTAATGACAGATTTCGGTAAAACATTTCTGATGGAGCGAAAAATGAAATTAATTTTTTTTAATTTCATGCTTAAAATTGAGATATGGGGTTTCCATTTTAAACATTGGTCAATTGTTATTCCCAAGTATTTCGTTTGTCTAGTTTTTTTTTATTTCAGTACATATACAGTTACTTTGTTGGTCTTTGCAGTCATGAATTTTCAGTGGTCTATTTTCATTTGGTTGTCCCTGGTCCGTTTTGGTAAAAGTTATGTATACTGTTTTGTCATTGTTTAATGTATTTTATATGCATCACATCCTGGGCCCCACCACCACAAACACACCACGGGTCCTCAATATAGAACTTTCAAAATTGAATTGATAGGGATCTCATTAAAAAGGCATAATTGGTGAACGTTGCGCAAGCGCATAAAGTGATCACATAAACCAGCCGATGACAGGTCGTAAGCCCTGTAGGTGCCTTGATTTCCCGGTTCTCCTACAGTAAATATTCCAACTTCGTCTCTATTGAGATAATTAAAAATCTGTTAAAAATATCTTTGACTCCCGACAGGGAAAAAATCCAATGTTTGCGCATATGCAATAATAAAAATATTCAATAATTTTAATAATTCACGAATGTTCAGTTTAATACGAAAGTCTTGAAAGCAACTGCTTCTTCCGCCAAAACAAAATTAAAACGAGTCATTGTGTTTAAATTGAACAAAAACAAAATTAAAACGAGTGGGTTTTGGCCAATGCTATACTCCTTACTTCCAAGTCACTTCACGTAGTATTCAAATAATGTGTAAAAAATATTCAACATTTTCTTGAAATGAGTTTGTTTAATTATTTGTTATTGAAATATTTTACAATGAAAACTTGATAATTTTTCAATACCATTTCATGACAGTGGTATGCCTTTCAAGCAATTAAAATAATAAATGTCAAAGTCTTAGTCACTTTAAACAATTTAAGAGTAAAAAAATCGATAAGAACAGATCAGATATCCTTCAAAATCTAATAGGATCCAAGCAAGTATCAAATGAATAAATTTGCAAAATTTGAAAAGAATTGAATGAGTAGGTACCTTCTTAAGTCTATAAATGATAAAGTAGAATAAACACGCCGTACATAGTAGACAGCACACAGACAAACATTGTGATGAAACTTTCAGAATACAATCTAAACATTATACTAGCTGAAAATCTGCCGTCAAAAAATATCCTTTATAATTGCGAATTCACAACACCCTACTCTATCCCTTTGGAGTAGTGAGGAGTTAAAAATAATTCATATTTTTATATACAAAAATATTTTTTTTGGGATACGAAAATTCTATTAAAATCAAGAAAAAAAAATTCAAATAAACCTACGACGTTAAAAATAATGAAACTTGTGAGGAATTCATATTATTTACAGCCAATATAATAAAGATATCTCCGTGTACCCAGTACGAATTTAAAGGTAATTTTTTTGATCAGATTAAAAACTGTCACAATCAATCAAATATCCAGATGAAACTTAAAAGAAAAATGTGTTTCTCTTGAATGAACGAAGGTAATTTTTTGTCAACAAGCGTTTTAAAATCTTTTTTCATGTCTCTCACCGTAAATCATTATTTTTAATAAATTTTTCGCCGAAAGATGAGCATCAGCATGCTTTTTGAAAGATTCATAATTTAACTCAGCTTCACAATATTATCATATTGGATTTCTCAAACTAATCACTAATCATTTTCACAATGACCTGTCGCCTTTCCCAAAATACTTAACTATTTTATTGTGGTTTTCGTACTGATAATTTCGTTGAATCCACTTTAGCTTATCTGATATGATATTTGTTTATATTTATTGTGTTTATGAAATATATTGAATTCACAAATGAATAAATTGTAATAAAATACATTTAAATAATTAAAATTCATTGATTTCTTTGAGATTATGGTTTGAAGGTGCGCTTCATTTTTCTTAGTGTCACATTAAATAAACAAAACTTTTGTTTAATTATGTATCAAAGCTTCTACAAATACTTTTCCAAACATTTAAAACAACGAGGATAAATTTTGAATAAAAAAAAATATAAAGAACCTTAGTAATAAGTAATTAGTAACACGAAGAGATAACTTTCTTATATAATTTGATGTAGTTAAAAAAATGGCAATTAAAGGCTAATATTTACGAAATATTTCCTTTTCGTTATCACCTGTACGCTCCTTTTATTTTCTTTCCATGACCCAAAAACTCCCGAGATTTACTTAAAAAGAAGTTCAAAGTGTGCATTTTTTTATTCGACTTGCGAAAGTTTTTGTCATTTCCCGGGAAATAAAACGAAAACGGTACAATTCTTTTGACATGAAATATTTCACTTTGCAAGAGTAGATACCCACTACTGCGAGTTTCGCAACTCTAAAAGAATTGCTTATAAGAATATACAATACATAGGTAGTCAAAGTTTTGCAGAAAATAGATGTGAAATATCGGTGACTCATTTTCATCTTTACGCTGACAGAATTATCTGAAGAATTGGGAAAATATCTTTCGGAGAATTTTGGGGTGGATAAAATCGAACTGCCCCTACGTAGGAAAAATATTATCAATGTCAAATGCAATATCCCTCTCTGAAGTATGCTTAGCATTTAGAATATTTTTTGCATTTCCTATATTATACATGATCAAATACAGTCTCCTTGAATTTAGTTTCTTGACTAAAATTTGCTTGATAAAATTTACAAAAGATTAAATGAAATCGATCGTATGCGAAAATTTATAAATCGTAAAATTATTAGTCTACTCTCTACAGCATATAATATTTGTGCTAAAGCCATTCTGAACTGTCTTATCAACCAACTTCTTGTACTTGTTTCCAAAAGACCACCAGTCTTTTGGAATATTTGTGTCCCATGGAACAGTCAGCTCCACCTAATTAAATATTTTCAATAAAAGAGAGTATATTGTCAGGTCGGGACAAAGAGATGAGATGCAGATCTCTTTTGGATGGGTATGTTATCTCTCTGCTCTCGTATCCATCGGGATATTCCAGTCATCTGATGGAAGAGGCCTATCTCTAGCAGCGGCAGGAAGAAGGCTGATGACGAAGAAGAAGAAGAATTTAAAAAATATACTATTTACCTACATTCTATTATTTTAATGAACTCAGGAATTGAGAAAAGATTTGTAACTGCGCCCCTGTCAGCGAGCTGCAATGTGTATACCTTCGATGATACTCGAAGATTCACGACAATTTACGAAGATCAACAAACCACAGCCTATCGCTGTCGATGCAGGCCAATGCAAAGATATTCATTCGTGCGTTAATCGTTTAAAAGAATAGAGTAGCGTTAAATCTTAATTTATTAGTTCCGAACCACGACATCATGATTTAACTTATGATTTCATTGTATCTTTATTTTATACCGAATATACCAATGTTCATTATATACGTAGATATTTTATTTGAAACCGGTCATCACCATAAATTATATATTACCAATTATTTAATGAACTGATATTTAGCAATATCAATTTTAGAGGTAGATGTTTTAAAAAAATTAAAATCCTTTTGAACACGCACAGATGTACCTTATATAATAATTCTGATAAAATAAATAGATTAAGCATATACCACCAAAGATTAAAGACAAAAGATTTTCTTACAGTAAGATATTTGTTTATATTATTATTGTTTTTAATAAGCTGATTCTCTGTATTATGGGCTTGATAAAGGTACAAAAATTCAACAAGTTTAGGCAAAGTCCTAAGTTTCAGTCACTCAATAGTCTCGGTCGTCCTTGAAGATGTATTTTGAATCTGTATGGATACTTTCAAAAATCAACAAGTTTGATTAATTATTTATTATGATTATAATGGCAGAAAACATTTTCGATACTACCGCGGCAAAACTTTTCAAAAGGATTGGATAATTAATACACTTGGTAAATATAAAATTTGTGGGGTAAAACTTTGAGACAGGCAATCCTTAAGGACAAAATAACTCAAAATTAAGGTTTCCTTTAGGTAATATTATGTTCATCAATCATAATCTACTCAATTTGGTTCTGTTATTAGGTCTTTCAATTATGAAGAACCTCAATGTCTGCACTTGGGCAATATTATAATTTAGTTATAAGTTTACGATTAATTAATATCGTCGTTCGATATTTCGTATTCAAATAATTTGTAACCCTTTTTTTCAAATATGAAAAACGGTCAGCATCCATACCTATTGCATAGAAAAGATAATTTAAATGTGTGAAATATATGAATATGTAATAATTTTAAGTATATTTAAATTTATTTATTGTTGCATTGTAGGTACATACTTGTATGATTATTTAATGTACATCAATTGTGAACAAAAGTAATTGGTCTATCTTTTTTTCATTTCGTAGTGTATTTTTTCTGTTTATTTTATAAGAGTATATTTGTCACTTAAATAAATATATAAAGACTAATACTACGTATATAAGCTATAAGCATCTACAAACAATCTACGCCTATTTTTGTTCTCAAAGTAAAACGTAGCATTGACATATTGCGTTCATCTCGAGAAATTCATCTAATTTAACTAAGGATCGTTGTTGAAATGAAATGCAAGCATTATTAAGAAGCAGCAGGAGGAAGTCGGTGGAAATAGAATGAATGTGTTATGGGAGGAGAAGGAAAGAGAGAATATTAGAGAGAGAGACATGGGCAGTGATAGTAGATAGAAAGGCGAGAAGATGAATGGGTATTAGTTGGCTCCCACTCATTTGGCACTGATAAGATTGCCACCCCTCCGACGTGTATTCTCCTTAATAAACTTTTTTTGGAGGGTGGTTCACCTCTTAAATTAAATACTGAACACACATTATATTTTATGTCATAGCAAAATTCAAATACATAATACAACATATAGATACTTGCGTCAAATTTTGGTCAAATACATTTTTTGTATTTCCTTGGAGCCGTTTTGATTGAAATTTGAAATAAGAAAAAACATGTGCCTACATCTAAAAATGAAATTAAAAATGTAAAAAATAGAGACAAAAATTAAATCAATAAATTACTTTACCGCGTATCTGTCAAACTTACATTGACAGATACGCGCGCACTAAAATCATACATATAAGATGTAATATTATACCTATAAAATCATAAAATGCTTCAGGACATGTTCTTTTAACCTAGTAAAGCAGTTTACGTTCTCATTTAGGTTTGAGATTTTTTTATTATGCATATATGATATTGTATCTAGATGTACAAAAACAGTTATTTTTTTATTGTTAAATAATATTAAATAAAAAAAAGTCACTGATGCCTGATTTCCCCAAGGCTCCTTAACTTAAAAAATCACATTTATGAACCACTTAGCGCAAAATTGCATTTCACCAAACAATCTTAGCCTCGCTTAGCGACGTTGGCGCATAAAATTTTAAGTGGCGGTCTCTAGTGGATTAACCGTCATAAGCGTCACTTAACGCGTTTGACAGATAGATATTTGGGTTACGATTTCGTCGCAGAGTTGTTATATTATTGAATTTATCTTTTTTTTTTGGTAAAATTTAAGTTATATTTTGTTTATTATCATCTTGGAAGATGGCTGGATTCGTGAAATCGTTGAATAGACATGCTCCATCCGTTTGTTTTGAAGTAATTGCCGTGTTTTTTGATTCAATTAATTTAGTTTTTTCACTGGGGGTAAAATTTGTAGAACGTTTCCTTGGTTTATCCATAATTATACTAAATATTATACTCTGATAAATATGTCGAACCATCTCAACAATCAACAAGTGCGAAGCGAATAAACAGCCATGACAGCGAGTATATCCTAGGATGTACACCGATTTATTAAACCAAACCTACAAAAGTTTGGTAAAAATAGATTGGTTAGGTTTGTCTGTAGTTATAATTGCGGCTGGCATGAGCCAGTTGCATTGTATATTAAAAAAAGTAACAAATATTAAAATAAAATAACTAAATTGGTGTGAATACTAAATAAACTGTCCGTACATGATGTGTCAAAAACAAAAACTGGTGTACAAACAAGGCTACCCTGACAGCGAGCGCCGCTAGCGCCATCTGTTGGCGCCAGCGGCAATTACCTGTACTCATGAGATCAAAGTAGTACTTTTTTATAATTAATTTATATATAGAGTAAAAATCGTGAAATTCACACGTTAGAATATTTTAATGATATTTTTATAGTTTATTATGTATTTCTTATTTGCATATTTTTTAAAGTAACGTTATCTTGAGTCCATATTCATGTTCACCGGAAACATAACAAAAACTAATCCTGACCTTAGCTTAGTGTGGCTGTTATTTGTTGGTGAAATGCAAATTTATTAAGTAAGCCACTTAATCATTTAAGTTTCGAATGGGCACTTAGCTGATGTTCGATTTTGAGGGACCTTGGAGAAAGCGGCCGTGAGTCCTTGCATTTACAAAGAAAATAATCAAGCCACACTTAATAATAATAATAATGAACACTCTCTTGCACCCTGCGCAAGTGGCGAGTAAATTGCCGTATGGCAATTTCTTCTAACTAACCAGTTTTTCCAGCCCATAGAAGCAACATTAGCGTGAGAAATTAATTGAAATAAATTTCTCCTCTGCTGGGAATCGAACCCAGGACGCCCGCACAGAAACTAAACGGCTAACCAACTGTGCCACGGTGCATCCTTGTCTTAAAGTTGATTTTATCATAAATCCACTTCACACCAACACGCGTAAAACATCTCTCATTTCATCGTTTATGAAATATTATGTGTAGGTAAATAGTATTTTTTTAAAAATACCCATATCCAATATCAAGCTACCATATTTTGTCAAGAAATGATGGTATCATCTCAAAAACCTAGACTTAATTCACAATGAAATAACTGTGACTTATTACTAAATTCACGATGAAATAAAGAGATATAGGTATTACCTATATGAAATCTGTTTTATTGTATATAACACTTCCTTACTTCTTGTTAAATATTATCTAAGTTTATTGCCGAATGGCAATCCATTCCAACAGACCAATATTTCCAGACCAGAAAACCATGAACATTAAGATGACATGAGAAATATTTTTTCTCTCTCTACTGGAAATCGAACCCGTTGATAACGAAAACAAAAGTGATTATTAACGAAACCAAAATTTATTAAATATTTATCCATCTAAAATTTGGTAATTATTTTTTCTTCCCGTAAACTACCCACAATACCCGCCCAGTAGAGAGGGGAAATATTGGTATTGAAAAGCTTTCTAAATATTTGAACGTTTTATCTTGACCCACCCCCGCGTTCCATAGAAAAGATTGGTAAATAGGGGAGGCGCCCTGATAAGAGCACTTGGGACGTTCAAATTTGAAGGGAGTTATCATCTTCACTGCCGTTTGACAGGCAAACTGTCAATGACAAAACAAGCACGGAGACAGCAAGGAAAAAAGTAATACGATAAGATGCATTCATTGTCAAATACATTTTTATCTTGATGGAAAAAAAATATTACCTATGTATGTACATACTTAAGTTGAAACGTAGGATTTATTAACATAATTAATGAATATCTACGTCTTTAAGGGACGAGCATTTAAATTGTATACTTATTAATAAACATTTTTCCTCCTCAGTACCCCAAGGGGATATAGTGGGGATGTATGAATTCGCATTTCATAAGGTAATTTTTTTTATTGCAGATTATCAACAAGTATCATGCTGAGATTGTATTCTGAAAGTTTCCTCACAATGTAGCTGTGTGTGCTGTGTACTATGTACGGCGCGCGGCGTGTTTATTCCACTTTATCGATTATAGACAAAGTACTCATATTATTATTTTTAAATTTTGTAGATTTGTATATCTAATACTTGCTTAGATCGCATTGGATTTCAAAAGATATCTGATCTGTGCTTCTCATTTTTTTTACTGTCAAGTGACTTCAAGCTCAAGAAACTTAAAATTTCATATTTTATTTTGAAATTGCTAAAAAGGTACGTCACTTTCATAAAATGCTGAAATTTTTGCATACTAAATTTGAATACTTTGTCGAGTGACTTCATAATGAGAAGTATAGCGTTGGCCACAACCCACTCGTTTAATCTAGAAGGTTTGATAACTTGAGAATTTGCAAGAAAAAAATGTTTGTTTATTTTAAATGTTTATATTTAACTATTTGTTTACATTCGTTTGTCGGCCTTTTTGGTTCAGATAGTTAAATCTCTGCCGGGTAAAAAGGTTCCGGTTTCGATTCCCGGTGGCGACACATTTTTGCATTGTGTTTTCAGTTTGTATTTATGAGACAATTAATATCAAGGCTCCAAAATGTAACAAATTTACCAATTGTAACTTGTAAGTTGAGTGTTAAATTAATATTTGACATAATAGGTACCTACCTATTAATTGCCTGTGAAAAATGAATATTATGAACGAGATTTTAAATGAATATAGGCACAAAAATACATCATGTCATGTCTCTCACGGAGTAGGCAAAGAGGACCGATTAACACGAATCCATCGCCTCAACAACATTTTTGCATCTTCTCGAACATATTCGTCTGTTATTCAAGATTCTTACATTTGCCTCTGGATGTCATTCACATGATCAGGCCATCACTTTCACATGGTCGGGCCATCACTCTCACATGGTCGGGCCATCACTCTCACATGGTCGGGCCATCACTTTCACATGGTCAGGCCATCACTTTCACATGGTCGGGCCATCACTTTCACATGGTCGGGCCATCACTTTCACATGGTCGGGCCATCACTTTCACATGGCCGGGCCATCACTTTCACATGGCCGGGCCATCACTTTCACATGGTAGGGCCATCACTTTCACATGGACGGGCCATCACTTTCACATGGTCGGGCCATCACTTTCCCATAGTTGTGCCATCACTTTCTTGAGCAAGCCCGACGTCTTGTTCTATTATGACAGGCTTCGTATGTTTTCTTCGTCAGGCGTTCATCATTCATTCTTTCCAACTTACTAAATAAATATAAAATGTGATATTCAATTCCGTTGAAGGTGGTGCAGAAAAATTTTACCTACTATGACATTATTTCAGTATTCAATGTATTTCTAATGAAAAATCGGATTATGGTGGACATACTTGTTTAAATATACAGGGTGATCTGCCGTAGGTTGAAGCTGATTCCTTGATTTATTATGGGGAAAAAAAACGTAAAGAAAGGGGGGAGGGGGCGTTTATCTTAAACAGCCACTGATTTTGTTAAAAATATATCATGTTTTAATACCAATTTTTATAGTGAAAGAACCTACACATGGCTATAGCGGTTGCATTTTGACAAATATCATTAATTTTTTTATGAAACGAGCTTTATTTGATAACTCGAAGGTGTTTAATATGGTCGAAGTAATAATTAAATATTTATTTATTAAAAGGACATTAGTTCTGATTATTTTTCCATAAACAACTTTTAAATTCTTCTCTATGATTTCATCATTTACTTTTTATTGTGTCCTCTCTACAGCCCATACAGTCCGATTGACTTCATATTACGTAAAGTCCATAAACTTAGAGATGATTAGTTTTCCACCGTCAATTTCATCTCTATAGTTTCATCTGTCCAAATTTTCAAAATGCTCTCACGGTCTGGAAAATCGGGGTATTTTTTATACTGTATAAAATTTTTATACAATAAAAACACACTCATCAAAAATGCATTCAAGGATTGTCAAAATTTATAGAAAAAATCTTTGGTCTGCCATGTCAATGTGAAATAAATTTCATATTTGTATGAAAAATGTATATAACAGAAGTAACATAGCTTCTGCAAAGGAAAATTGAGTCATCAATTTTTCATATTGATATTGTATGTATCTCTATAGACAAGTGTATTTTTTGCTATCCACTTCTATATTCCTCATGGTACCGAACACCGCATTCTTCTATCTTGACACATACATCGCCTCATCAACATTGATACACTGTCTCATACATGCTCATCTTGCTAGTTATGCAATTTTACTTAAAATTTCTCAACAGGTAGAAAGTGAATACTATGAGTTTTGTGACAATGTTTTTGGGTGTTTGGTGTATTGTGAAAACTTTCGTCCTCTGGGATCTTATATTTGTTTAAGAATCAAATTGAAATGTACTTCATAAAAAATGCATCAGATTGTCAACATTTCAAGAAGAAAATATGAACACTTACCTACTGTGGTGTGGAGAGTTTAGTGTTGGCTACAATCCACTTGTTTTTTTTATAAAGAATGAATATATCCTTGTAACAATTAGGTACATATACATTATACATCCCCATACGTTCCCTTAATCAATCATATTATGCTGTGGTGATCGAAATCGGTCGTGGCAGAATTCGAACTCGCGAACATTGGATTACTAACCCAGCACGATAACCGCTCTGCCAACACCCATCTATGTGAATAAAACTTAGAAAATAGTGTCCTCAAAATATTTTTTCACTAACCTACTTGTTTCATCACAACGAGTTTAGGAATCAGCTGAAAAAAACTAGTCCTAAATTGTTACTAAAATATCTATATCACCATCCTGTATAGGTATTGCTTTGAACTCGATTCATTGTGAAATGTTCTGGATGTGAAAAATCTGCTCACTACATGCACGTTACATATAATGTTGGTAGGAATTGAGTTTTTGCAACGAGCGTGAACACGGCGGGTAGGTACGTAATATCTATTATATCCGGAGATATTGTGAAACTCTGCTAGGTGGCAACAGTTTTCATCAAAATGATGAAAATTCCCGGGCACTTTCAATTGATTCTATACCTTTTTTTTAACCACAGCCCCTTGCAAAGAAGATATTTTGATCCGGCTCCTTTGAGCATCAAATTAACAGAATTCGGATTTAAACTTCGCTAGATGTAAAGATGTTTTAATTCAATGTTAATATTGTTTTGAATATAATTTTTATATTACTTTAAAATGTAGAGTAACACCTTATTTTAATTTGAAATTTAAAGGATTCGGTTTTATACTTCGCTAGAGTTGGAAAGATGTTTTAATTCAATGTTAATATTGTTTTCAATATAATGTTTATATTAGTTTAAAATTAAGTGTACCAGCACCTTATTTTAATTTCGCGGTTTTAGTGTGAACGGGCCTTTGAAATGGAATAAATTGCCTCTTGACATACGTGGAGCTCAGAGCATTGACACCTTCGGTAAACTTCTTAAGACTGCCTTGTTTCGTAGAGCCAACAAATAAGCTATAGCGCCCTTGGAGTGATCTTGTATCACTAAACAGCGCTTTATAAATTTGTATTATTATTATTATTATTAATTTGAATTTTCCTATGGCTTTTGATATTTGTTCTCTCACAAATCCAACATTAAATTATAATAATAAAAATGTATGCAAGCAGATACACATCGATTAAGCAAAAAAATAATAATTATATAAGCCGACCGCCGTGACACAGTTTGTTCGATTCCCAGCGGAGGAGAAATTTATTTAAATTCATATCTCGCCAAATATCGCTTCTCTTGGCTGGTAACACAGGGTGCAAGGAAGTGTTTATTATTTTTATTATAATAGATTCTCCACCACCGTGGTTCAATACTCTTAATCGGCATTTTTTAAAAACAATACACTTTATTGGAATTTATATATTGAAATAGAGTAATTACATATAAGAGCAACCTGCACAGTCAATAAAAAACAATAATCTCTTGTTTCTTTTAAACATAATAAAAAAAGGACCATCGTGATAAGAATAAGATAAAAAAAACATAAAAAAACAATATAACAAAGCAAAACAACAATAATAAAGATTGGTTGATGGCAGAGCGGTTAGCGCATTGGGTTAGTAATCCAGTGGTCGCGAGTTCGAATCCTGCCTCGACCGATCTCACCTATAGCACAAGCATTTATGCTTATTTTAGGGAACGTAGGAAGATGTATATGTACTTGTTTAACAAGGACATATTCATTTAAAAAAAAGATCATATTATACAACCTTAAAATAAAAAAAACAACTTATTATAATTGTATTTGTTAACATAACATGAAAAAAAAAATATTCAACAGTTATTAAGAGGACATAATATAACGCTAAACTTAGTGACTGAAAACATGCTATATTAAAACCGCCCAATGCACTATGAAGTTACGTGTTAGTAAGGGTAAATATCGCATGCGTTAAAAAAGGTTTATACGTGATTTAAATTATCGGAAACCCCAAATTTGTTGATTTTTTGCATTTTAAGAACAAACCTTACTTGAAATGTAAAAACTTAATTAATCATTCACTTTGATTTTATGCACTCTTTAAGCACATAAAAGATTTATTTCTCTACGACACATGTTTATGGAGTATTTTAAAAAAATGCTGTAAAAAAGGATATTTTTAATAATTTATTTATGGGAATTTAGGCTGAATTTTAAATTTGTGTGACGAACATTCACCAGAGAAATGTTGAAAAGACTTATACTGCTTTTTCTAGAAACACACTGTTTAACATATTTGATGGATTTGGTTTGAAATTGAGGTGTTTAGATTAATAAGAGATATCCCACCAGGCAATGCCTGTTTATGGGTATTACAAAAATCTTAGTTTTATAAAGTTATTCATCTTCAGTTCACAATTTATTTATCATAAAATGTATAATAAAGTGATAACAGAATAAAACAAGTGGGTTGTAGCCAACATTAAACTCTCCACACCATAGCAAGTGTTCATTTTTTCTTCTTGAAAGGTTGAGAATCTCTAATTGCATTTTTATCGAGTGCACTTCTATTATATTCTTAAACAAATATAAGATTCCCACGGGAATTTTTTTATCACAATACACCAAACACACAAAAACATTGTCACGAAATTCATAGTATACATTTTTACATGATACCTGTTGAGAAATTTAAAGTAAAATTTCATTACTAGCAAGATGAGCATGTACGAGATAGTGTATCAATGTTGATGAGGCGATGTACATATGTGTCAAGATAGAAGAATGCAGTGTTCGGTTCTCACTGCCTACCCCTTGAGGAGATAGAAGTGGAGAGTAAAAAATACACTGGTCTCTAGAGACACATACAATATCAATATGAATTTGATTACTCAATTTTCCCATACACATGCTATTTTACTTCTGTTATATACATTTTTCGTACAAATATGAAATTAATTTCACATTTATATGGCAGACCATAAATATTTTTCTTTAAAATTTGACATTCCTTGAATGCATTTTTGATGACAATATTTTTATTGAATCGAAATTTTAAACAGTATAAAAATTCCTCGATTTTACAGACCGTGAGAGCATTTACAATATTTGGAGAGCTGAAATCATAGAGAAAAAATTAACGGATATCTATGGAAAACTAATCAGCTCTAAGTTTATGGACTTTACATATATCATGTCAATCGAAGCTTTAGTTTGGTCACAAAAAAAACAACGTAAATGATAAATTCACCGAGAAGAAATTAATAGTTGTCTATGGAAAACTAATCAGCTCTAGGTCTATGCAATTTACACATATGAAGTCGATCGGACTTGGACTGTAGAGAGGATACAAAAATGATAATTCGTACTGCATACGCTGTACGCCATACATACAAACACATCTCGACGAAACTCATAGTGTGCACTCTCTACATGATACCCGTTGAGAAATTGATGTAAAAAAACGATTATAATTGTGAAATCATGACTCTCCACTATTCCATAGTGTAGAGAATAAGTTTGTTAACTCTCATTTCTTGGTGAAACTACTAAAATTAAAATAAAAATAAAAATACGCTTGTTTTAGTTTCACTTTTTATAAAATTTACAAAGATTGGTACTAAAATGCATCGGTTATTAAAGGCCATCATAAGATTTTGCAAAAACGAGGACAACTTGAGTACATAATTACATGCTTACTTAACAACAAACAGTATATAAGAAGTGGTTGAATCTTGAGATATAATTTTTTTTTCTTTTAAATGAATATGTCCTTGGTTAAACAAGTACATATACATCTTCCTACGTTCCCTAAAATAAGCAAATAAATGCTTGTGCTTAGGTGAACGAAATCGGTCGAGGCAGATTCGAACTCGCGACCACTGGATTACTAGCCCAGCGCGCTAACCCCTCTGCCACCGACCTATTTAGTGTGAGAGATATTCGAAATACATATCAATATTCACAGCAATCCATTTTCAAACCACAACGTTGAGCAAGAAGGATTTTAAATTTATTTTACCAACATATCCAAGGAATCTATTGAGGCTTATGTAGACAGATGAGCAGTGTTGAAAAATGAAACCAGACCAGACATCGCAGGCATCGTCTAACCCAAATATCTGATTCATTGATCCACATTTGCGCGGGGATGCTTCACTAAGCCGTTTTTGGTATATTAACGTGACAAACTTGGGAAATTCCCTTTTCGATTTCATGTTCTCGCGTGTTTGAGAAATGACTTAGCACAGGATAAAACGACGCGAGCTTAGCGCCGAAAAAAAAACACTGCTCTGACAGAATTGTAAATTACGCGAAATTACCGAGGACGCGTCTCAAACTTTAATTTTATCTCGTTTTTTTCTGAATTTAGGAAAATATTTGCTGTGAGGCGATACTGTGAAATTTTTCACAGATGCTTAATTAATTATAACATTATAGGATGTTTTATACCTATGTACTTCGACGAATGTAAATCACGCCTTGTCTCTTGTGGGGTAGGAAGAGATAAGTGAACGCAATAGACTCTTTTCCTATTACTAATGGATCCCCATCCATGAACTAGCAATCCTGAAAAGTTGGCCATAATGCTGCTAGAGATAGATGTTTCCCAAGAATTTGAGATCTTGTGTGCACTTGGAACAATCAAATGTGATGGGCACAAAAGACTTTCAAATTACGTTGAAGGCAACAATATAAAAAAATATAAACCTGGGACATATGTAGAATTCGACAGGATACGTAAAATCACAATATTGAGCTTGAAAGAAGTATTGGATCAGTTTGGTTTAGATGTCTTCCGAAGTATGTACCTAGTATCTTGAATAACCGAAAAACACCCATCAAGATAAAATAATAAATGAATCGGCGAGGGCAAAAACAAAAGTCACTGATACTATCCACCGTGTGGTGGTTCTGCACTGGAGATGGACAGGATCTTGATATGATTGATATGGATATGTTGAAATGTATGTTTTAAAATTTCTACCTTCAAAACAAACTCCTTCAAAAACTCATTTATAAACCGAAGTTGCCATGCTTATAACCTCCACTTTAGCTCAATCGACCCTTTCATATTAAATAAAACAAATTTTAAACAACAAATCATAGCAATTCTTCATAATTCCTCTCCGGCTCCTTAATTTCAATACAATATACAAAACTCTCTTCTCACACACTCACACACACACTCACACACGCACACACATTATACACACACCCTTATACACACACGCACACGTGCTCTAACTTTTATCTATTTTTCTTCTGTAAAAATATATTATTTTTTTTTGTACTTATTTGAAGCCACTCGTTGCTGGAGATAGGTCACCCGCCCAACCGAATTAGCTAATTTCAAATAACACAAATTTGACTGGGGCCATAAAACTATACCTATATAGTATTTACCTGCGTGTAGCCGCGTGAATATTCTTTGGCTATTTCACATTTATTTATTTATATACACGTATGTGGGTACTGTGTGTGTACTGCGTGGAATCTGCAGTAACGAGATGGTTTCAATTAACTTGATTAATAAACTTTGTTATTACTCTTAACCAGTGTATAATATAATTATATAATGTTCGTCTATAATTGGCTTCATTTAAATGTAAAATGTTTATCTGTAATTTTTTTTATATAGCTGTTGACAAACTGTTAAATAAAATAAATAAAAATGAATAAAAAATAAACGAAGAGCACGTTGACTTGGAAACCTGGTATGACAAAGAGAGGTGCAGGGCGATGAGAGAATACCTTAACCCATATTCTTGCGTGTCCTGGATACAGAATCAGACTGCACAAGTTAGAGCGGCGTGGAAGGGAATGAAGGAGTGGAATATTTTTTTGTTATATTTTTAACAATAAATTTTAATTATAGGATTGGAGAGGACCTTCGTCCAGAAGTGGATGGAAATAAGCTACGGAAGAACTAAAAATAATTGATATTACTGAACTCATTACCTATTCTTTTCACTGGCGTTCAATTTTATCTGGTGGACACACAACTATCTATTTATGTATAAAATGTTTTTTTTGGCTCTCTCCAAAAATCGTTACTTAATGCCCTTTCCCACTAAAGATAGTAACTAAAAGAGATTGGAATAAATCTGAGGTACATCGTAGTAATTCTTTCAAGGCGAGTGGAAAGGACTTTACCCTTAATAAGATAAATAATTAGTGTAATTTTGTACACAAACAAGAGTATCCCGGCCAGTAGGTAGGTGCTTAACAACAAAATTTCGTGCTAATAAAAGTAGGTTTTTATGTATCTCATTATTTCACGTTTAACCGGGAAACTGTTATATTTCATAATTAAAATATTTTATGTCTGTATTATTTGCTGTCATATAATATACCTAAATTTGTCCCTGTAAAAAAATATTATTATTTTATTCAACAAAAACCTTTGGATTACAACTCACATTCATTCATTCATACTATCACGGCATATCCCACAGTGTATTCCACTTGCGACAATTGCGCGAGTTGGTATTGCCTTACAGAACAGGAAGTAGGTACGACACATGCGGGTATCCTCGTAAAACACGTTAAAAGGCAAAATTCAGGTTGGTGAACCACGTTGCTGTCTACGTGAAATGCTACTTTGTTTTTTTATGAATCAACTCTTAGCGTACACCCGAAAACGAAAAAATAATGGAAGAAGGGGAAAATTTATGATAGAAAAGAATGAAAGCACTGTTCTAAGCCTGTACCTTCACAATTTTATTGAAATTATTGTTACAAAAATATATCACTATAAGAAAATAGTGGGTTATAGACAACTACCTACTTCTCACTATCATTTATAATAGATATATCATTTATAATTGTTTTTTTTTCTTACAGTTATATTATACCTTCTATTTAAATGCTTCTCTTTCCCCATACACAAGTGTCCGCACTTCTAATGGGGCAATATTTTTGCATTATTGTTGTATTTAATTTTCAAATGTACTTTTATATTCTGTAATAAAAAAAAAATATCCATAAAAAATACTTTGAAGAGTATTTTCAGCATTTTCATGAAATGAGTTTGTTAAATTATATTTGATATATAAATTGTCTTATGAAAACTTGATAATTCTTCAATGGCATTTTATAATAGTGGTGTGCCTTTTTAAAAATTTTAAAATAAAAATATCAAATTTTATGTTTGGGGATACTTTAACATATTTGACAGTTAAAAAAATGAAAAGCACTGCTCAGATATCCTTCAAAATCTAATGGGGTCTAAGCGAGTATTAGATTTTATACAAATTCGTAAAATTTGAAAAGAATCGAATGAGTAGGTACTTTAGTCTATAATCGATAAAGTAGAATAAACGCGCCATACGTAGTAGGTATATAGCATAAAGTTCACAGGACACACACAGATACATTGTGATGAAACTTTCAGTATACAATCTCATCATGATACAAGTTTATAATCTGCAATAAAAAATAACCTTAAAAATTGCGAATTCGGGAAGTAAGGAGTAAAAACACTAAAGAAATGTTACATTGCCAAAGTTCAAAGTTATTTCCACAACATTATTCGTATGGTAATTAATTCCGACTTATGTTCAGGCTTACACTACAGATCGACAGGTCATGTATCATGTCATACCCTCGATAAATAATACATTTTTTTAATCCAAGCCATTCATTTGATAACACGTAGACTCCTAAAAGTTTCGTAATCGATTTTCTCTTCGTTCGGAAAGTTATGAGTTTTGCAGATATTTTGTAAGTATGTATAGATAAAGTACACTACCATCACTATCTTTATAGACTTCTCTTGTCAGATCCGACACTAGAGTTTCTATCCTTTTTTTATATATGTCAATTCAATAAACTTCTTGTTTGTGTACAAACAGAAACAAAAAATATATATATATATATATATTTATTCTATAATAGATTCTTGTGTAAAAAAACACGATATTGTAGGTATATTGAGCGTTTCTGAATAGGTTCTTATGAAAAAAAAACACAAAATGTAGTAGATATGTTATAAATATAAAAAAAATACTTGGTAATAGTTCTATTGTATTTATTAGATTATCGACGCGTTTCGTGCAAGGCACATCGTCAGAATAATCCCTTGATGATATCGTCAGAATAAGTGCCTTGCACGAAAAGCGACGATAATCTAATAAATACAATAGAACTATTGCCAAGTATTTTTTTATATTTAATTACATATCAAGCTACAATAGTTTATATTTTATTTTTATAATAGGTATATTTTATAACAAGTTTTAGTTAAATACAAGTTTAATATTTTTCTGTCAGATATAACGCAAAAAAAAAAAAATCTGCCACCTCGGTACAGGCTCAGCCTAGTGAGGTGGTATATACCAAATAATCGTATAAAAAAATGTTTCATATAACTTATTTAAATTGTATTTTTTTGTAATATTTTTATTGTTTGTAACTATATTGTTATATTTTGTTTGGTTTCAATAATAAAAAAAAAAAAAAAAGAAAATCTACATACAATGGAGTTCTATCAAGAATTGTCGATCGACAAACTAAACTTACAAAATTGTAGGTATATTGAGTGATTCTCAATAAGTTCTTGTGAAAAAACTACAATATTGTAGGTATACTGAGCATTTCTGAATAGGATCTTTTATATAAAACACAATTCTGTAGGTATATTGAGCATTTCTTGTGAAAAACTACAATATTGTTGGTATATTGAGCATTTTTATTTAGGATCTTGTGAATAAACCACAATATTGTAAGTTTATTGAGTTGGCTGAATAGGTTCTTGTGATAAAACCACAGCATTGTAGGTATATTGAGCATTTCTCGATTGAAAAAATTGATTTTTGGATATACCTTTCAAGTTGCAATAAACTAATGATGAAGACTAAGAACAAGACCAGAGTTATCTTGGTCTCGCACCCCCGGTCTTTGTCTTACATTTACAAATCAATGTGTTCTCGGTCTTGCATACCCAGACTTGGCCCCGCAAGTGTAGCAAATCTTCCAAAAAAAATATGTTTCTTTGAAAATTCAGTAATTACAATGAATTCACAAAATGACACCAATTTATAGTATCGTAATTAATTGCTTTACCTTTTCACATTTTTTTTTAATCTTACAAAATCGCAAGACTCTTTGCATTGGGTCTTGGGACTCATGGTCTTGCAAAGCCTGGTCTTGATTTTTCAACCCCCAGTCTTGGTTTTGCAGTTGCACATGCGGTCTTGGTCATGGTCTTACAAGTCTTTTGCTCATCACTATAATAAACACGCTACTTATCACAAGAAAGTTCTTTGAAGAAATATTGAAGTATCTGATCATTTTCACAATGACTTATTTTTAATTAACTAGCAAAGCCCGGCAATCTTCGTATTGCCTGTGTATAGTTAAAAATGGTCGATCTGTATCTTATCTTAAATTTGTGTAGAAAACATCAGGTGATGGGTGTCAATGTTATAGGATAAGTGGAATGTATAATAAACGACCTCACCGATGTTTCCTTTATTTCTGGTTACTTTGATTTTTTTTTCTGAGTACTGGTCGAAACATCCACATGCAGTGATCTCCAAACTTGCACTAAACATTTTTCAATTATCACTTATTTTTACCCAAAATTTTTGCAACTTTCTTTCCAAGTGACAATTCTCGAACATATCGGTGAGGGGTCAATAGGAAGGAAGGGATACACGAAAATATGCTTCTACAATTTGTAATTATGATTCCTTCCTTTTTGTACCTCCCGACGCTTCATTCCCTACAGTCCCTTCAATTCCTCCAGTACCTTCAGTAACTATCATCCCATTAGTTTCTCCAGTCCCTTCAGTACCTCCTGTTACTTCAGTACATCTCATTCCTTCAGTACCTACCTCCCATTCCATCAGTGCATCTCGTCATTTCAGTGTGTTTATGCAGTGCTTTGCATTTACCCATTTTGATGGTGTCCTCTCAGGAAGGTGAGTCCCTGTGAAAGTTTCCATATATCTCTATGATTTCCATTACATCGGATGGGATTTTTGGTTTATATTTTGAATGACTCGCTCTCGGTATGTACACTGTACAGTCAGAAGTCCTCTTGATTGTTTTTACTAAGGTTTCAAAGTAAGAAAGGGTTGGTTGATATATTTCTTTGTTTTATTTCTTTGTCCACGTTATTACTGAACTGAGTCCAATTTGCTTTCTTGAAGTTAAGTCTAGGTCTAAAAAAGGACCTTCTTGAGTTTGATAACTGCCAAGACCTAATTATAGTGCAGTCATAAGAAGCATTACAAGAAAAGATCTTAAAAAGAAAATTAACTGGAACTGACCACCACATCAGACTTATTATAAACTAATCGTCTTTCATTTTTTAATTACCCTGATGAAAGAACGGTTATTTTCAAAACCAATAATTGGTAAAATATAATATCTTTTTATACACATAACCACAAATTCACTTCTTTTTCCCTTTATCCCTCTATCCTTTCTCCTCTCTAATCCCTTATCCAATATATACTGTCTCTATCGGTCTATTTTTTTTTATTTTTGTTTTTATATTTATTTTTCATTTCTTATTAATTATTTATATGTATTCTCTTGATAATTGTTACTGATTCAATTTACTATGGTGGTGGACTGGTAGAAATTGCCTGCGGGCAATAAGTCCGCCACGATATTTATCACCATAAAAGTTTTCAATTAACTAAATAGTAAAATGTACAAAAAATGTGGTGAATACAAAGACACAAAAATTAAAAAAAAAAAAAAAAAAACAGATGATCGACATTGATATTGAATTTTAGTTGTGTTCTATTTATTTTATTTTACATAGGACGTGCATACAATTACTAAAACGAAATAAGCAAAAATACAAATAGGATATGTACCTCTTAATACCTAATATACTATACCTAATATCAAAAGTTTGGTATATGGTATTTTAAATATCATATAATATGCATAAATAAATAGACGCGTACGACTATCATTTACACTTTTTTAAATACACATACCTACTAAGGTAGACGTACAATAATGGAAAATAATATTATAGATGAACCACAACGTGAAACCACTATAATCGTTCAATATTCGATAAATCTGGAGTGCGCCTTATCCCCAACACACGTTTGTATAAATTTTCCCCAAATCACGAAGAATGCCGAACTCCTGATTCGTGCATACTCGTATTATGATTATAGGCTATACTGATTGACTATTGTAAGGCGCAGTAAACTACAGTATATGTGTGTGTGTGAAAGATAGAGATATAAATTAAGAGTGTGGGTGCGTATGTATGTGCGTGTGTGTGAGGGTGGGTGTGTATGTGTATTAACATGATAGATGAATTTTCGATAGATAAATTTAATTATTTATTTTTTATAGCTATATTTATTTTTTTATATTTATCCTAATTCGTCCCTGGACCGAGTAAGACATTGTACAATGTACACCGAGCATAGGACCGCTATTATCCTAAATATTGACGACATTTCCAATACAATAAATAAAAAAAAATGCCAATATTTTGTGAGTTTTATGACGGCGTATATTTTACGGCGGTATAGCTGTGCTTCTATACATGTTGTATAAGTATTTTTATTTATTTGTACGATATGTGTAGAGTACATGTAGGTACATATCATACATACCTAACACTCAAGTGAAATTCATTTTTTTTCCAATTTACAGCCACCCCGAGATCTAAATATACGTTTTTGGATCGTAAATATTTCTCCTTCACTAACATCCGTGACACATTCTTACTTTCCCACAGATGAAAAAAAAAATCCTTCTGAAAATGTTTAATCTTCTCCGCACCTTTCGAATTTCCTCTCAATAATGTTTTAATGCGAACTTACAATATAATAAAAGTCAATTTTTTTTTTAATTAAATTCAGTTGCCAGTCTCAAATCTGTTTCGAGTTGTTTGAACCCCACCACTCCATTGAACGTTTAGTATTGTTGTGCAAAACTTATGTGTTTACGGGGTACACAATATTGACCCACTATATTTTATCTACTAGTTGCATGTAACACATGAGATCCAACTGTCGATGGCGATAGTATGCATAATTGAAGAATACGTACCAAACTATAAACACTTAAACACAAATTAATAAATATTTTAAGATATTTTGTTTTCTATATATAATATATAGGTATACGTGTCAGGATATACGTGTCATTTTTCCTACCCAGAATATGAAAACAGCATGATGTATTTTTGTAGATTAAGTAGGTATCAAAGTGGTATCAGGTTGATAACCCCTGACTGAAATGTAAATTCAAAATTCTGAGTATAAAAGTTTAGGCCTGTAACTTTCTATATGTTCTGAAAGTCCCCGCAGATATTGTGTAGTGTATACTGCCAAACAAATTGTATGAAGCGATGTCGTCACTAAATTTAATTTTCAAAAAAATTGTTTAAAAAAGTTTGAGATGCACTATCACTATGTTAATATTTTTTTATAGCAAATTAAATAATCTAGTTGGGGTATTTCAGATTTTTCAATATTTTTGAAAACTTTGGAAATAAAGGCAGTTAAACACATAAATTTATCATAAAAAAAATGTTTGAGAATTTTTTTTGAAAAAACAAATTTGAGTTTTTTTATTTGTCTATATTTATACAAATTTTCAGCGTTCAAACTTTTATGGTTTTTGAGATGTATGGAAAAATAAAGAAAAATTCAAAAGTTAATAACCCCTGACTGAAACAAAAATTCAAAATACTTAGTAAAAAAGTCTTGTAGGCCTATAACTTTATATATATCCTGAAATTTAAGGCTCTGTGAATTTAGCGGACCAAAAGTTATAAGGGACACACACACACACACAGAAACACAGACACACTAAATGTTCTACTTCTAATTCTGAGTAAATCCGTATATACAAAACATATATGCTGCGAATCCTCTAAGTTGGTGTTCTTTGACTTCAAAGTTGAAAAAACCGTGAAAATATAGACCTGCAGGGCTAGGTACTCATGAAATTGATAAGAGTAAAATTAAGATCAGCTTCAGACCTAAGCAATCTTTGAGGTTAAATTAATTGAATACTAATATTAATTTATAAAAATATCAATGACAATTTCATACTAAACGTTGATATTAACAGATGTTCGTGATTAAATAAAGAGAAAGATTTAGTTTGGATTATAATCGAGTACTGATTTATACATTTTTAAAATTTAGGCAAGCTAAGAAATTATTAAGAACGTGCCCCCGGTATACAAATCTCGCGTATCTTTGCTTCTTGGCTTGGTACTTTGTCGATGTGTTAAATGAAATAAATTCTCTTGAATAAATCGACTGTTGGAATAATACATATATTAATAAAGATAATGTTATGTATTAATAATTGTTATGTTATGGCATTATTAAAAAAATAATTCCCAACATCCCATCACTGCATTTCATTTTTATATTATAAGTAGGGAAAAATTATGTAAAAAAATTACAAAGACTTGTACTATTATGTTTTTAAATTACATTTAGGTACTTCTTAAAAAAGGTTTTTATTTAAAACTTCAAGATCAGTTGGAACATTAAAATAAACCCCTTAAAAATATAACAAGATGGCTGTTTTATTTCATGGGTTATTAATGATCATTTCTGGCTTGCTCCTAATTAATTACTATTTCATTTCAAAACATAGGCAGGTGAGTTTGAACGGGAAAGTCTATAGTGACACACGTATATATTATGTAGGTACCTATACATCTACTTCTGATCCATTAAATTTGTATTTTACGTAATAAATTGTACCGCATAAATAATTATGTTCATAAATTACTGTGTTATTTCTAAATGAATGCTGTAATATAGGTTTATGGAGTAATGAAGGGATCCCATTTCAGCGTAATTCTCGTAAAATGAAAACATCTTACTTACAGGTTAATGTAGTAGTAGATGGATAATTATATTGTAATATCTTATAATGTTATGTCAGAGTTGAGAAGACGCCCTCCGACTTCTATACCCACTTCTACACCCTTAATGGAATAGTTTTGGACTCTTTTACGACCTGGATATTCCGCCAATGATCCAAATTACATCTATGTCTTCCATCATTCCGAGTCTAACGCTCTTCGGAGCTGCGTCTCGGGTACCAAATGAAATTGAACAAGTTTTTCCGGAAAATGGGCTTCGGGGAAACGAGATTACGGAATAAAAACAATTTGAAAAGATACTTTTTCCAAAAATACGGGTTACAAGCGCCTATCTTCGGTATGGCTCTTTGAGTAAGTACGTCGCAAAATCTTTGTGTGAAACATAAAATAACTCACAGCCATGTTTGTATTTTTTATATGATAATTGTATCGCAAATGATACCTTGCATTCTGACTCAGTGGCGACTAAAATAGATACACATCTAAATACTGACTTATCAACTAGAGGCCACAACTGACTTTTATTTATGCCGGGTTCGATTGGTAATATCGTAATTAATATCGTTAGTCTCCATAATAAAGCAACTTGTTATTGGGTGCGTGTTAAATTAATATTTGACATTGCACATGTTAGTTGCCCGAGAAGCTATATTAAATATATTTAAAAAAAATGGGCAACGTACAGAAATAAAAATTTAACAATATAATAATAAATAAGCATAACACAAGGAATGGTAACTTTATCAACCCATCTTTGTTTAAATCATGAAATTTTCTTGTTGTAACATGTACCAATTGCTGGTAACAAAACAATCAATTTTTTCTGCCTAATCTGGTTAGTGGAAAGGGTCCTGGATATACAGAATATGTCCACGGACCTGCCCCCCTAGACAACATGCCATTTAAGCTAAGCGTTATATCGCTAAGCGATAGTAAATGTATGGAATTGGTGGCTATGACATCACGTGACAGCCACCAATTTCATACATTTCTATCGCTTAGCGATATAACGCTTAGCTTTAATGACATGTTGTCTAGGGGGGCTGATCCATTCTAAATTATTTCATGTGGTAAGGCATCGGCACAATGGCGAATTCTGAGTAACGTTAGTGTTTTTTTTTGTCTAAAAAGAACGTTGAAGTATGCCTTGTTCGTCTGTTTGGTATTGTTGGTGATTGAGGAGACAGCCCTTCTGGCTTGCCTATATAGATATCCCCACCAACTGTGGACCAACCAGTTTCTCATTTAACATTCTCTCAGGCCAGTCGCACTAATAAACATCATGTAACCGAACACCAGCATTTTTCATTACGTCCATAGGTATTTCCATTTTTCATTTTCATTTTTCATAGGTATCGACCTTCACATCCACAGTATGTTGAATTTAATAATTTTCAGAATGTCTGTACAGTCAACATTGGAGTTTGCTGTTTCATAAGGGTATATTTAGTCTGAGGACCTTCGTCTCGTCTGTAAAGTCTCCAATGCATGTCTGTAACTATTCCCAAATTTGTACTTCATGTGTCTCAAGAATATGTGCTGTGAACGTTTATTCACTCCAGATGTCTGATACATGTTCCAATGGACTTCGTACACTTGTGTTATATATGTAGTAGTTTTTATAGAGCAAATAAAAAATTATAGTTACTTTATCTCAAATTCACATTTATTACTCGTATTTATTAGAATCACAAAATATTCGTGTAATTTGAAATTTTAATAATTCCTAACGTATTTTATGTATAACAATATTTTATATCAAATTAATTCAAATAATTAGTAAAGTTTTGAGTAAACAAAACTTTAATAAAAACCTACGTTAAAACTCATACAAAACTTGTTATATTATTTCAATTAAGTTTCAAACTTATAAGACACACCCACATATTATACGAACATGATAAGTCTCGTAAGGCGACAGTTGCAAGTAAAGTATTTACTGTGATCCATCAATAAATATTCGGTCGGTATTTACTGATGGATTAATAAATTAATAATAAAATCCATAAATAAATATTGACATCCATCAATACACTAGACTACACGTTCAGTTAATACCACGATACATCAGTATTTACTGACGGATCACAGTAAATACTTTACGTGTAACTAGGCGACAATTACACGTAAGGTATTTACTGTGATCCGCCAATAAATACTGATGTATCGTGGTATTTACTGAACGTGTAATCTAGCGTTATGATGGATGTCAATATTTATTCATGGATTTCTAGATTTCTTAATTCCGTATTGACGACCCTTCGGATTGTGATAAATATTGATCGTGTAATCTTGCGTCAATATTTATCACATCAGTACGCAATACGCTAGCGATGGAGGCGGACGGTTTTTTTGAATATCACAGAGGTAGAGGCGCCCTCGTTGCGCCCGTCTCGTGCCCTCTTGACTAGAGATCAGGAAGTTTTAAGAGAGTAAATCCTAAATTTAGAAGTATTATCGGAGGTATGGGATAGTTCCTCAAAAGATTACAAAATTATTATAAAAAAAGGAGAAGCACTGCAAAAATTACTGAAAATTTTCCGAAAAGTGGATAGTGACGCCACGATTGAAAAAAAAAACATTTTACGCTCGACCTACCGGGAAAAACTCAAAAAAAATACTTAACTCAAAATGCTCAGGAGTCAGCAGCCGAAAACCTTATGTCTTTAAAGTTCCTTCATGTTGCCAAATAATACAAAGTTAATGCTAATTTTTCTTTCGGGTAAATATATTTTCTAATCACTGTATCTTGTTTTGTTAAAAATGGGGTTACCATTGTTAGAAGTTCTTCAAAGCATATTTCGGGCATTTGAAAATAATTTTCGTAATCAACCATTTCGCCATGTAGTTTAATTTCAGTCATTAAATTCAAAAGGGTGAACCTTTCTCTTTGTTGTTACCAATTTTTTGACCATCGATTTCTTTTAACTTTTTTTTTAAAAACCAATTGCTAAAATAATAGCCACACAGGCTTTAATTTTTAGCTCTGTGTCCATTTTAACGTGTATTCAGCAAGAAAACGGACACAATACTGACGTTATAAATACTTTGTGTGTAAGCTGGTGTATCAATTCATCAATAAATACTGACGTCCATCAATAAATATTGAATTGATGGATCACATTAAATACCTTACGTGTAACTGTCGCATTAAGTATAAAAATAATCATATTTCTGATAAAGATTTCGAATAATTTGCGTAGGAACTGACAATAAATTGGATCACTTTGTAAATCTCTATTAATAAAACCAATAACTGTTGAGTGGTTTGTCTGGGGTAAAGTCAACACTTAACTAAGTCACACAACGGCGTGGTATTGTTATAGAATTTAAGCGATGACAGCACCTATCAATCCAAAGTTCAATCCAATTATAAATTCAAGATAGGCAACAACAGTCTCTTCGACGAGTGAGGTATAATCAATTAAATGTTTAAATGTTTAACAGCTTTCAACTATTATTGATATGCAGCCAATTTAAACTTCATATTGATTGAAACACAAAATATGTATTTACATCAAATTTTACTCTGTGTGCTGATTTTTTATAATATTCATAGTTTACGGCTGAGGATGTCATCTATGTACGTAGCAGTAGCGGAATACCTTATAGAAGCCGAAAACTTTGGCTTGCCTAAAAATATAACACGTATAAAAATACATAATTTTTAATTAATTAATTTTATTTTATTAATTTTTCCTTCTTCTTTTTTTTGCTTTATCTTTTTAGTTCAACTTTTGTTTTCTTATTGTTCTCCTACATATGTATATATGTATTTTAAACTTTATTTTTAACTATGCAAAGTAATGTCTTTTTTGTTAATATATGAATGCTCAGAGACGTTGATTGTACCTACCAAACTATGCACAATAGCTATGAGGGAGATACCTGTTATTGGAGCAATGGAGATTCTTATGTTTTTGTTTCATGATTTCTTTGTTTGTGTTGTTCAATGTTCTGTTGGTGTCTATGTATATTAAAAAATTAAATATATATTATATAATCACAGGCTAGAAAACTGTCATTTTTTGGAAAAAATAAACAAATTTTAGACCTAATAATTTATGGATCGTTTTATTGTAACTATAATACAAAATCCAGGTGATGAAACGTTGATGCAATTCTTTTTAGGCCCACAAAGTGTAAATTTTAATTTGACATGTGATTGAAAAATATTTTTCTTGGCCACCGAAATAAAAAACGAAGAATTTATGCCAATCAACTTTCAATATTCGACATTTTCCAATTTCCTTTCAGGGCTTGCGTAGTCTGAAGGCTCTAGGCTCGCCCCTGGTACGTAGGTAGACTCAATGATTTGATGAGTGGTCAGTCACAATATATGTAGGACAGTTTGAGCAGAGCAAGACGTGGTTTATTGAAGATCATATACAGGACTATACAATGAAACTCAGTAAAAGGAGCTTTACGCTTCTTATTACGACGAGCTTCTCGAGGTAATCGGGAGTCCTTCTTGTAATATTTCTGACTATTCGAATCAACATGCTGTATTTTAATATATTTGGGATCTATATTAAAATAAAAAATAAAACACTTTAATAATTCCAGTAAAAAATTATTGCGAACCCAAATGTTTCGTACAATGCACATTTCTATGGTAATATAATATTTTCAAAATTGAGTGCGAAACGAAAAAGTTTCTTCGTCATTATCAAATGATACTAGTTGATAATCTGCAATAAACAAAATACCCTTATAAATTGCGAAATCCCACTTTATCCCTTTGGGTAAGTGAGGAGTAAAAATGTCACAAAAATATCATTGACTCCCGAGAGGAAAAAAAATCAATGTTTGCGTAAATATTTTACCAAATTTAATATTAGGTACATTTTGAAATCTTTATTAATAACAAGATGCTTTTCGTTAAGGGATATTTTAGTGATATCTTTCCAAGAATATTTTCATTTATAAAATCAACCACATTTCTGTTGCTATGTTAAACTATAATATATTAAAATATAAGTATTTTGGTCCATTACCTGTCAAATATCCACATAACATGAATCTCACACGTACTGTAAATTTCCTAAGAATTAACCTTCGATTCGATGTCTTATTTCTTCATTTATTTTATTACCGAGAAGATTTATTCTTTTTTTTATACTCAATATGAAAATAAAAAAAATCAGTAAATTATTTATTTTTATCAACCAGAGTTTATATGTAGGTTGTATTTGTATTTATATTTGTATTTGTATTTGTATTTGTATTTGTATTTGTATTTGTATTTGTATTTGTATTCGTATTCGTATTGGTTAGATACCTATCCTGATTGAAGGTCCCGGGGTCAATTCCCGGTGGAGATACAGTTTTGAATTATGTTTTCAGTCTGGATCTGTGATACGATAAATATCACAAGTCTCTTGAATGTGGCAACTTGTTATTGGGTGCTTATGAAATTAATATTTAACATAGTACCTGTGATAATTATTTTTTTATTTTCACATTTACGGCTTGAAAGCCTATTTCAGAAAAAACCAACAAGTATAAAAAATATTAAAAATTCAAATTTAAAATAAAAGTTAAACAAACATAATAGTATCAATTATAAAACACAGTACATAATTAACAACAAAAAACAATAAATATAAAAACCCAAACACAATGATTGACTATATAAAACCAACAAAAAGAAATCATTATTCACAAACCAAGAGTTAAAAAGTTAAAAATTTTAGATTTTAAAATGGAGAAATCGTCGGCAAATATATCAGAATGAATCCTCACAATATTACCACGTCTATGCAGCCTTGGTATAGGGGAGTGGTAGGGGTAGTTATTCTAGGAATGGCTCTCACGAAACATAACACACTTGCCCACTTTCTCCAAGGTTCCTAAGTGAAAATATCAATTTTTTGAAGTACTCAGCGTTAAATTTCGTTTCACCAAACAATCTTAACACAGTTAAGTGACGCTGGCGCATCAATTCTTAAGTGACGGTCTGTTGTGGATCAAGCCACACTCAATACATTTGACAGATAACATTTTGACATTTAAGCACGATACCGTCTTGGAATATCTGTGTTTCGTGTTATAATTTAAGTTAAATTTGATTTCTATACTATCCAGACACATCATGGAAGACTGGGTTTGTGAAATAGTTGAATTGGCTAATGAAATAGACAGAAGCGGGTTATATACCCCACGGCGTAATAAACAAAATAATTATTTAATTAGCCTCGATGATTCCAACTTCTATAAAAGATTCAGGATGTCAAAACGTTGTTTTTTGTATGTGTTAAATAAAATTGAAGTTCATTTAAAAAAACATAATAACAGGTAATTCTAATAATATATTTCATTTGTGTTATTATTCCGCCTTTCATTTATTGAATCATTCTTTGTCATATTATAATAATTATACACCTATATTATAGGCTAAATTAAGAGAAAATATTATTATCATGTCTTTTAATATTGACATTTTGTAGGAATTTTCCAGTTTCACCTTGTAACCAGTTACTAATTGCACTGAGGTTTTATGCAACTGGTAGTTTCCAAATAACCAACGGAGACTTCTTTGAAGTAAGTCCGGCTACTGTGAGTAGGTATGTTAAAAAGGTATCATTTGCCCTCGCTTCATTAGCCAAAGAATACGTTTATCTACCTACACCTAGAGAAGTTGAAGATGTTAAAAGAGACTTCCATTCCATTGCTGGATTCCCAAATGTGATTGGTACGATAGACTGTACTCACATCAAAATTCAATCTCCAGGTAATGACATATACATATTCTTTAAAATGTATGTATCTATGGTATAATTTTCTAATAAATTTGTTTAGATATATCTCTAGAACCTTGTCACCAACATCATTGGGAACGTAATAGGACTACAGTCCTGTTCGTCTTCGAGATGCCTGCTTTTCTGACAACACAATAATAAGTATAAGTTTGTCCGGAGAAGAAGCGGTTAGCTTTGTAAATGTTCAACCTAAAATACGAAATATTAACTCGTGGTCGTAATAATAATTCATTTTCCTACATCACAAAAGATTATTTGTTGTTCAAGATTCTTATGTTACCTTCTTTAAGGATTTTTTTTATTATTCTGGAAAATGATATGTATAAATAATATAATACCTATATAATAAAAGTGAGGATTTAAGGACAGAATGCATGATAAAGAAGGATATTATTAGTAAATTAAAAGTAAATGCCATGAGGTGGTATAGGCATATTGAAAAAATGAATGCGTAACGACTGACCAAAAAAATATGCATCGGTGTATGAGTGATTAGCGGGGCCTCCCCAGAAAGTTTATTTCAGGTTTATCCGTGTCTCCTTGCCTATCTTTTAATATATTTAGAACATAACCGCCGTGGCACAGTTGGTAAGTCGTTCGGTTACTGTGCGGGCGTCCTGGGTTCGATTCCCAGCAGAGGAGAAATTTATTTAAATTCATTTCTCACGCAAATATTTCTTCTCTGTGCTGGAAGCACTGGTTAGTTGGAAGAAATTGCCATACGGAAATAAACTTGCCACTTGTGCAGGGTGCATGGAAGTGTTCATTATTATTATTTATTATTAATATTATTAAAAATAACTATACAGTTCAACAAATTTTCCATCTCTCTTGCGTATTGGTTTCAAACATACAAATCTATTACCTTTTTATTTTGATTGGTAAGTATATCATTATGTAACTGAATGAAACATTTGTTTTTAGGTGGTTCTGAAGCAGAGACGTTCAGAAATAGGAAAGGTTACTTTTCAATCAACGTACAGACTGTTTCTGATGCTAAATTACGTATTAGAGACATAGTTGCAAGATGGCCTGGGTCGACCCATGATTCTGTTATTTTCCATAATAGTCGTGTACGAGCCATTTTTGAAATGGGTACATATCAAAATGGTGTGTTATTAGGAGACAGCGGATATGCCTTGAAGGTAACAAATATTTTTACTTTTTTTTTACAATATTGTTTCATTCACTCAAAAACATAATATATGTACATTCCCTATAATAATTAAAAAAGCTTGTATTAAAGGTGAATGAAATCAGGCGAGGCAAGATATGAACTTACGACCACATTATTATTTTTAAAGAATATGTACTTCACATAAGAACATAATAAACATTCCTTTATAACATAATATACAGGTTGTATAAAAATTTAACAAAATCAGTTGAGGCGAGATTTGAACTCGTGACCACTGCATTATTAATCCAGCTAATTTGTAGTTTATTCATGCATCTTCTGACATATCAAATGAGGTTCATTTATATTTACAAATATAATTACTATCAGTTTGATGTAATATGTTAACAGACAATGGTTAAAAAAAGACATAGTAAAGGATAAAACAATTTATTTTAAAAAATCTTATCAGTTCTGCCAATAACATAATAAATCTTTACATAACTATGACAAATAATTTACATTATTATTTTTAAAGAATATGTACTTCATACAAGAACATAATACATTACCTATTCTAAGTAAAAAAGGTTGTATAAAAATAAAAAGTGAACAATATCAGTTGAGGCGAGATTTGAACTCATGACCACTGCATTATTAAATCCAGCTAATTTGTAGTTTATTCATGCATCTTCTGACATATCTAATGAGGTTCATTTATATTTACAAATATAATTAGGTACTATCAGTTTGATTTAATGTAAAAAAAGACAAAAGACATAGCAAAGTATAAAACAATTTATTTTAAAAAATCTTATCAGTTCTGCCAGTAACATAATAAATCTTTACATAACATAACTATAACAAGTAATTTACACACAAAAATATTTTCAGTATATAGAAAGTATTAGCAGGAGACATAAAATTGTTTCAAATAACCATTAGTGTCCATACTTGTAAAAACATCTGCACAATTGTGGTCATCTTATCTATGTATAGTTTCTTCCAATTGTACAGCACCTATAAATATATACACATTATCTTATTGAGTTTAAAGATAAACCATATGACAGAGTAATGCCATTCCTTGAGTATTGATGTTATTGTCAGTTTCATATAAAGTGTTATCAAGTTACAGCTCCATAATATCTCCAATATAAAAATAATATTTATAATTTATAACTTCTTCATTCACATTATTTAAATTCAAATAAAATTTATAGCATTCAGTGTAAATTGCTTAAATACAACATCATATAGGAGTTGTCACACATACTGTAAAAAATATTTTTTATAAATATCATTCGATCAAAAAAATACCTCTATGTTTTTGTATGAGTTTCATGACAGCAGTTGATGTTTTGATCCATAGACAGATAACACCAGCAAATATGTTTTCCTAAAAATAATGTATTACACATTAATTATTTTGTATATATTTTCAGAATTACTTGCTAACACCGTACCTTAATCCACAAACACGAGTTCAAGAAAAATATAATTCAAGTCATATCAAAACTAGGAATACAGTAGAGAGACAATATGGCGTGTTAAAACGAAGATTTCCTGCTTTGGCAAATGGCATGAGATTAAATTTAGACACAACAATGGCTACTATTGTTGCTTGTGCAGTACTTCACAATATATGTGTCAATAGAGGAGAAGAACAGCCATATGAAACAAGCGTACTCGATAGTCATAATGAGAATGACGTTGTTGTACCCGAAAATATGGGAAACAATTTACAACGAGATATGATCGCAGAAAACTTTTTCTCATAGTTTATGGAACTTATAAATATTTTCAGAATGTGTTTGATATATTGTGAATATTTCTGAATAAACGGATTCACTAACATGATCAAAAACTGTGTATTATTAAAATTTAGATACACATTTTATGTACTTATAGCATAATAAATTAAATACCTGCACTCCTATCCTCTAAATTTTTTTTATATAGCTCCTTCTTCATATCTAAAATTTCCACCTCCAGCGAAGCCTTCCTGGATTCCTTTTGGAGTATTTCTAGCTCCAGTTTATTTTTTTCGCTCAAAAAATTGGAGGTTTGTATGGCTATAGATAAATTCATTTCTTCCGTTTTACTTTTTTCTGCAACAACTGTTTGTAGGTGGTCGAACAATTCATCTTTTTGGGATTTTTCGAGGCATTTCTTTCTTTTCTTCCTTATTAGGGGAGTATTTTCATTTGTAAAATCAGGATTGTGAACTTCCTCATCAATCTGAAATGATTGAAAACACAATAATGTAACTTCAATTACAGTTTTACTTAACGTAAACTCAATAACCTACAAAATATTTACAAATAGTGCATGTTAGCACGTTCTTCAAGTTTCTTACATTTCCCTCATTCACACATTTGTGTCATTTTTTTTGGATGACATCGACCTCTTGTTCTATTCCTCATATTTTACCCTGTCATACATCGTCCTTTCTATCTCATTTCAATTGGATTTAATTAGCTTTCTTGTGTCATTTGGTCTAATTGCATTGTGAATGATAAATTTGGCACCATTCGGTTCAAACACACTTCCTAGATACATTCTTACCCATGTCTGCATACATCAAAACACACTTTATTACAGCACTCAGTTTCAGGTTCTTGCTTGCAATTCTATGCAGAAGTCAAGGTATAGATTGGCGAGCCATGGTGAGAGCATGCACCTCTGTGTGAAACTGTTTCTGTGTCGTAGATACAAACACATCGTACATTTTCGTCTAATATCTTCAGAATAAAAATAAGAAATAAAAATTACCATAATTGGAATATCGTATGATATTAATGGGGAAGAGTCTATGAAGGCGGCAGGTGGAAGTATTTCAGGACTCAGGACAATTGCTGACGGAGAAGGATCGTCCACATCTTCAAACACCACAATATTTTCATTGAACATTCCATCGGAGTCAATGCTAAAAAATTATAACACAAAATTTAATATAGGCAGATTAATATATTCATGCATTATTAAATTATATATATTAGAGAAAGATGGTTTGAATACATTTTAACATGTCACACCTTGTAAAACGTCCTAAACCCATCGACCGCTGTTATTTAATATTCATAATAACTAATATTTGAAAGAAATCCCTGTCTTGGTCCAACTTTCCACCGCACACCAACTCTCGTTTGTAAACAGTGTGTCAAACCAACTTTCGTGTATAAAACTTTATTCTATTCAACAAATTTAGATACTTTTTATTCATCTACCAAGCTCTTAAAAAACTATCAAATGTATCGCTGCTTACGTATGTCCATGATAAAAGTTGATTTCTACATATTTACCAAATCACAATATTAAATGAAAATAATGTATATTATAATATTCTTACTTGTTCGCGAGTCCTGAAGCACTTATTCCCAACAGCCCTTCAACTCTATCGAGCAAAGGGTCTTCTTTTACAGAAGGCATAGTGCCTCCACCAGTTTTAAATATGTCGCATCTTATTTTCGCTCGTCTCATACGACAATCTCTCCGTAGGTTATCCCATAATTTTTTTAGGGAGATAATGGGCCTGTAAAACAAATTTTGAGTAAGAATATTGTTTGACAAAAAACATATTAAAAAGACAATCTAATCATCACTTTCAAAACAAAACAAATAACTACACAGACAGGCTATTAAACAACATAAGTACATTGAAATAAAAAGAAAAAATGTATTAATGTTATTTTAATAAGTACCTATGTACAAATATATTCTATACTGAAAAGTAAAGATATAAAAGATAGGTGGTATGTTTCGTATGTTTAGACATATTTTTGTGTCTGAAACGTCAATTTATAGGCATGGTTATAGGTTAATGTGTTTGAATAGTCGCTAGTATTTCAAACTCTAATCTTAAAAAAATGTTTCAATACAACTGTAACGATTTAATATTATAATATATGAACTTACCTATTTACTTCGGAGCTACTGTTGAATTGTTCAGCCAACTTTTTCCCCCCTTCCTCTTTTACTTTTAATGAAGCTCCATCCGTAAATTTGTTTAAAATCGCTGGGCAGTTTGAAATAAGCTCGACAAATCTTATTTTTTCTCCCGTTGTAAAATTTGAAGAACGTTTTCGTTTTATTGAATCCATAATCGACGTGAACCGATGTAAACAAAAACAGCGAAGGTTATATTATCTTTGAAAAACAGTGCAGTAATGGCGTTAGACGGCGTGAGCGTTTGTCAACAGTGAACAGCTGGTACAAGCTGGTACACAGCGCACTCGACACAAATGTGTACTGACGAGATCAAAGTTATACTTTTTATCAAACGATTTCAAAAAAATATAAAAATTGTGAAATACACATTTGATAATATTTGTTTGATATTTTAATAAAAGGCACAAGATAAATCATGTGTTTTTGATTTTTATATAATTTAACTTGAGTTCGTATTCTTATACACCGGAAACATAATGAGAGTTGAGTCTAGGGCTCAATTAAGAATGTTGTTTTTTAGTTGGTGAAATGCAAATTCATTGAGTGATGTACTCAAGGATTTGAGCTCCGAACAGGTAGTTAGTTGATGGTCCCATTTGATGTTCCTTGGTGAACACGGCTGACTGTGGTTTTAGTCGGTACATTAATATTTATAAATTTAAGGAGTTCGGGACAGTCTATAGCATAGTTTAATTTATAAAATTGTTTATATATTGAATGTGTATTGAACTTAACATAAAATAGTTTGATAATTTTCCAAAAGGAAATGTTGGTTTGTAAGTAGTATTAGGTAAGAACTTACCTACAATAAAATTCTATTAATAATCTAATTCAATTCATAACAAATTTTATTTGAAAATATCATATTCTGTGTGTAACTGCAGTGGGGGAGGATATTATAAGGAGGATCTGGCAAAGAAGACGGCACTGGAGAGATCATTTAGAGACAATGAATCCAGAAAGGTTGCCAAAGATTGGAATGCGAGAGATACCAGAAGAACGCCGACCATCGGGAAGACCATCAAAGAGATGGATGGAGAGCTGGACGTCCTCGTCCCAGGACCCGTAGAAACAAATTATACATAGATCTACCAAAAGAAAAATAAGAAGATAAAACGAAGAAAAGTCTTATGTAAAGGGACATGATAAGAAAAATCAAAGATTACAATTCATACAAATATTCTCTTGTAATTTACTATGTCAACAAAAAAAATATTAAGTTTAAATAAATCAAATTTAATGATTCGATTAAATAATTTGACAAGCTACATAAATATCTTTACGTAAAACTATACCAGATTTCAAATACCTTGTGAGTAAAGTATATGTTTTTTCACATCGGAATTTTGAACGTAAATTTATGAGGGACTTGTTTTCTTTATTTCAGAACGATGTTTGCACAGTCAGACAACACAGATTGGTAGATACAATTCATCTCAAAAAATAACATTCAAACAATATACTTTCTATCAATCTAAATGAATTCCAGCGAAAAACTCTATATGCAAACATGTTACGAAAATACAACTTTATAATAATATTTCGATAAACATATTCAATACTTATTGTATATCTATATAGGATGACCATACATTTAAGAGCATTTAGAAATAAAAATTCTTAAATTTGTTATGGGTACAGTGTGTTTGTAAAAAAATACCATAAGTATTTACAACGTTTGTCTAGTGAATGGTCGAAACACAATTTTAAAATTTATCATAAATTTCACTCAAAATATCATTCAATATATACTTATCTAATAAATATTTAAATGAAAATATGTAAGTTTAAGTTTTGTAGGCATTGTTTGTCTTTTCTTAAACTGTTATTTTTTTATTTATATAAAATACTCCCGTCGTCAAATGGCACAAATCGATCTATAATGGTCGTATTGCCTATATCAAAATAATATAATACTTATCAACAGCATTTTTTAAATAACTCCATAATTATATGTCGTAAATAAACAAATCATTTATGCGCTTAAAGAGTGCATAAAATCAAAGTAAATTTCCGATATCGTTATTTTGTTTCAAGTCAGGTTTGTTCTTTAAATGCAAAAAAATCAAGAAATTTTGGGTTTGGGTTTCCGATAGTTTTTATCACATTATGAACGCGAATACGAACCTGAATACGAACGCGATAGTAAACCTTTTTAAAAAAATAGTAAAAACTGGATGTTTTCCATTTAAATACCGATAAATATGTGTGTTCAATTCAATTTATATATTTTTTTGTTACAAATAACAGTAAATCAAACCCGTTTGTAATTTAACTCACATTTTTACTCTTAGTTACATAGATAGAACTTTTATTAAGAAACATTGCTTATGTAACAAATAATAGCTTTGTTTCACGAATATAATCAAATTCAAAATCACAATTAATAAATCGCATAAAATTGAAAGAAGTATTCATCTCTTTGATTCGACCGATAAGGAGTTCAACAGTATAAAGGCTGTCTCAATCTCAATATCATTTCAACAGTTTAAAATCTCATGTCTTTGAAATATTTGTTTTTATTTCATATAATATAATCTGCTAACGTTGATATGTATATCGAGGGAGATCGCGATCCACTTCCACGCCGGCGACGCTATAGAGCCCATTGGCCCTGTTCACCACCGGACGCAGTCGCAACATCGGACAAACACAAAATATCCACCATCCATCGGGTTCAACCACTGCCCCCGAGAATCCAACCTCACACGTCAAGGCATCCGATTGGTTTCAAAATCGGCCGCTATGTTCACTCCGTTTCAAGTCGGAGGGGCTTGTACCCCGACCCCTCGGTCCTCGTGTTGGCGTCCGAAGGTTCCGCGGGCTAACACCGGGGGCATCCGACGCAATCATCACCTGTCAGATTTGACGTCTAGTTGTCAACACAGGATGTCTGACCCGACGTCTGCGCCGGCGGTGTGCCCGAACCACACAACTGCCGAGCGAGACTGAAGACGTTCGTCCTGCTCTTCTCTAAGTACAGAATTGACGAGGGCGCAACAGCGTCGGCCGCCCACCCCCGCCTTTACTGCCTAGGCCCTTAGAGCCTCAACCTAAGCCCAGGCCTAGTTGATATGTATAGATGTTATTAATGTTTATAAATTGTGTTTCTTTGGTTAAGCTTATGGTGCATCACCTAATATTTTGTTGTGTAAAGGGTTTTAAGCCATGATTATCTCAATAAATAAATAAATCAATATGAAAAGATTCAGGGGGGCTATTCATGACACGTTCTTACTACGTTCTTATCTTGTCTTAATCTTAAAAATGTAGAAATCATTACTCGATAATATTCCAATAGTAATCTTTTATTAATTGTTGTATAAATTAATATTATAATTCAATTAATTTAACCTCAAAGATTGCTTAAGTCTGAAGCTGATCTTTATTTTAGTGTAATCAACTTCATTTGATTGGTTTCAATTTGATCAACACATGGTCACCGTTACAATATTTTTGTTTTACATACAAAGGTGTTCCATCTTCTGAAATTATTTTTCAAAAATCTGCTCTACGTCAAGTGCAAGCTCTGAACGAGATGATATTAGAAATATGAGTACTTAGATGCCTATGTAAAGTTAATGTTCTTTCGCGAACCAAGTATTGGTAAATATTTTCACGTTTTGGAGCGCCGTATTTGCAAATAAACTTTCACGTTTCTTTGAAACATTCAAAGCGAAATTAAATTACTGTTACTTTAGAATATGAAACTCAATATATGGAATACTCTACGTCTTGAAAATGGATATAGGATGTAAATACGTATATTGACAGGGAAGAAGTCTGATACTCTTATATAATACATCAAATTGAATGAGATTTCCTTGTTTACCCTGAAATATACCATATACATTTATATTTTGTACAGAAATGCCAATAAAGCCACCACGAACTGAGATATAATTACATTTTTAAAATTTTTGTGATAGGAATCAGTCATGTAGCATTTACAAAGGAAATAATTTATTTATTTTATTTACTTATTTATTTATTTATTTTAGCATGAAAAAGAGGCTAGAAGCTCACTGGTATTATGCATTTATGAACAAATAGAATGATTGAACGATTAAATTATCATCCACACCCCCCACACATGAACGCACGTACATATATTTCATCCAGTCATACATTCAGCATTCTTACACAAAGAAAGCCTGTGCTTACGTATGGTCTGGAAACTATCACGCTAATTGCGAGGACCGGACCATACATAAGCTAAAATGCACTCAGAGATCCATGGAAAGACAAAAGTCTAAGAGACAAAATTAGAAATGAAGAAATCAGACGACAGACAAAAGTTGTTGATGTCTTGGATCTAGTTGCTAAACTTAAATGGCAATGAGCAGGTCATGTTGCAAGACAGGGTACGGACAGATGGGCTCCCAGAATTCTAAATTGGAGAACATGGGATTCTAAATTGGAAATTCCCAGAATTCTAAATTGGAAAAGGGGAATAGGCCGGCCCCAGAAAAGGTGGGCCGATGATATTGTCCCTATCGCTGGAAGCAGATGGGTTCAAAAAGCCCAAAAAAAAGACGAGTGGAAGCTTTTAGAAGAGGCCTACATCCAGCAGTGGAGAGATGGCTGAGAAAGAAGGAGAAGAAGAAGACACAAAGATAACATATTTTAGAAATTATTTTCTGCAGGAACAATAATAAAAATGAAAAAAAACAAACATTAGTTAAACAAGAAACATTGAAAACGATAACTAGTACATGTTATTAAAATTGGCACGTTCTTAAAGCACTCTTGAACAATGCCCGTGATTGTGTATGTAAATATATCGACATTTTCATATTGATAATGTAGTTTGTTGTATAGTCTGAGTGACCGTGGTAGAAGAACATGGAAGCCCAGGTTTGTATTGTAATGTGAGATGTTTAAAATGTTTCGTAATCTGGAGCATTCGAAATGTCGGCCTTAGAGGCTCACTTTGATATTTTATTTCCGAGTCGAAAACCGGGTTCAATTTCAAATTAAGTCAAATTTTTACCTTAGATTTAAAGTCAGATTTATGAGACGGTTGTCATCATAACTACGGTACAATTCCTATTGACAACCAAATGTTTTATTTGAAGAGGCATATAGTTGTAAGAAATTGCCATTAGGCAATAGGCCCGCCAGTGTATTAATTATATGAACATAAATATTTTTATAAATAAATATGATATATTGCTTTAGACAACTTATTTATAAAAATTATTGTACCGCAGTTCAGTTGAACTCGATGTTGAGCTCTATTTCATACCGAATTTATTTTTATTAAGTAGGTAGTCATGACACTCATGACCACAGAACACGGGCATATTTTTTACTTTATGCGAAAGTGTACGAGTCAAAAGAGTCATGGCAGCTGATATCAAATAAAAATTACTTGCAACAGGAAATTAATGGATAAGTCGGTGTTCTGTCTGTTAATTTTGTACTATAATTGATAAGTTAGACCTTAACAGTTTTAAATCTTCAAAAAGTTCTGTCATAGATATGGTGCCTTACTGCAGGTTGATTCCCATTAAGTCTATTTTATTAAAAAGATCTAAGTCACACCTTGCTTTGACACAAATGCTTTACTAAGTCACAAATGCTTTACATTTGAAAAGATCTGAAGTCGATGACAGTCCACGAGTATGAAGCTTTTATTAACATTCGTCGATTGTTCTTTTGCACTTTTCGTGCTATGCATTTTCTTTTTGTTGCTCATTCAGCGTTGTGTGAAGTGGCCGTTTACAGTCCCCACATGCAGAGCGGGTGGTGGTGGAAGTAGAAGTGAGAACTCGAGTGGAGCCGTTAACCAGATTTTTTTTTCATCCACAAACTTGACACATGTCAAATCATTTTTTGTTTCCTACTTTCGTATTTTGTTAGAACTCAGTTTTATTTTCTTAGCTAGTTTCATTATTATTCTGACAATATAATCAAACGCATCAATGTAATCAAAACAAGTAATAATACATAATTAAGCAATATTTCAATTGTTTGAATAATCAATTATGATTAATGTTGAAATATTTTGATTATTACACAATATATCAACAATAACTTGACGCAACAAAGGTAACTATGTATAAATAATTCTGACGTCACAAACATTCAAATTACTCATATACACGTTAAGAGTCCATTTATTACAACGACTATGAGTACAAAAGAAGCCGTCTTAATTACATCAAAACCTTGATTTTCCCCCAAGGTTTCACGAAAAATCTTCCAAAGCTTCACGTGTCTGTGCCTAATAACAATTATTTTGCTGTATTTTATCTCATAATCCTCTTCGGGCCTCTCGAAAACTGAAAACCAGTTTGAAATACTCTCTAATCTTGATGAGAAAATATGTTGGGAATTTTGATAATGTTGAAGTAGGCAGGTACTAATTGAGAAAAAATATTATTTTGAACAAGATTTACAAATTTTCGCCGACTTGTAAAAACCAGTACCTATATGTGAAATCATAATTCAAGAAAAAAAATTATGACAGAAAAAAATGAATTTTCAGTTATTTTTTTTCAGTTGGGTAATAGAATCCACAAATGAGCGAAAAACGTGTAAGATAAAATAAATAAATATTTCTGAAAGGATACCCCAAACATATTCCATTGGTACACACACAAAAAAATTAATGCCATCAATTTCTGACTTATATACATAGTCCAACTGTCGATTTGTTGAAGAGAACTTTGTTCTCTTAACATATCGACAATGTTTCAAGCCAGGATACGAGAGATTTGTATGCTGGGTGTATATTTTTCATGGTTTTTCCAACTTTGAAGTCAAAAAACACCAACTTAGAGGCTTCGCAGCATATATGATCTACATACAGATTTACTCAGAATTTGGAGTAGAATATTTTGTTTCATTTAGGGGTTATCAACTTTTGAATTTTTACTTCATTTATCCATATATCTCAGAAACTATAAAAGCTAGAACGCTGAAAATTGGTATGAACATAGACAAATACAAAATCTAAAATCTGTTTTTTTCAAAAAAATTCCAGAGTTTCTAAATATTTTTTTATGATAAATTTATGTGTTTTACTGCCTATATTTCCAAAAATTTTAAAAATATCGAATATTCCAAAGCATCCCAACTAGATAATTCATGTCTAAGAAAACACAATATCTAAGAAGATATCTACACAATATCTAAGAATACTTAATAGTTTGATACTTCATCTCCAAACATACATACATACCATCATGCTGTTTTCATATTCTGGGTAGGAAAAAAGGACTGACCTCCATACTATCCTATCTGAACATACATGTGTTGTATAGAAAAAAATATCTTAAAATATTCAATAATTTGTATTTATGTGTTTATAGATTGGTACATATTCTTCAACTATACATACTATCGCTATCGACAGTTGGATCTCATGTGTTACATGGAACTAGTTATTAAAATCCTCGTTTGTTCTTCAAACAACTAACTTTTCTATCCATTAAAGCTGACTTTATTTTAAATCCTTTTTATAAATTAGATACGACTGATTTTGAATCAATAGATGATAAGAATAAGCAAGGCAGCATGTATCCACTCTATTATGAAATAGGATAGAAGTACGAGCTGACTCCAACAGAACAAAAGGCTGTCTTTGGAGTGGCTGAAATGAAGACCCACGCTCCATTACAGGAAGAACCCTCAGGGATCTCATCAGAAATGAAACGATCTGTATGCGGTGTCGAGGACATAACAAGATGGAGACAGCAGAAGACGCTCCTGGAGATACCACGTCGAACGCATGGACGACAGTAGAATTGTCAAAAAATTTAATACAAAATATCCAACAACAGAAAAATACCCGGAAGACCTGCAAAGAGATGGAAGGATAGTTGGAACTCCTCCTTCTAGAATAGTCCACCCTCACAAACAGGTAAAATAACCCAATATACGATGATGAACGATGATAACAATGATTTCAAATCAAATGAATGAATGAATAATTTCAAATCAATTAATGATACGAATGCTTTCATATCATGTGCGATATCGGCAAAGAACAGATTGGATTAGACGAACGCGAACAGAGGCGAGATGATTGTTGCCACGTTCAGGTATGGATGTAGGTATGATGAGTTTTAGGTATGTCAGGAAGATGAGGATAGGTACAAAAAGGAAGTATCTGTCATCTGCGCCAACATATCAAATGAATAAATAAATGACATCGAATCAATGAGTGATTTCAAATCAAATGAATTATTTCAAATCAAATGAATAATAATAATAATGAACACTTCCTTGCACCCTGCGCAAGTGGCGAGTTTATTACCGTATGACAATTTCTTCCAGCTAACCGGTGTTTCCAAGCCAGAGAAACAATGTGTGCGTGAGAAATGAATTTAAATAAATTTCTCCTCTGCTGGGAATCGAACCCAGGACTCCCGCACAGAAACCAAACGGCTTACCAACTGTGCCATGGCGGTCGGCTGTATGAATTTATGAATGATTACAAATCAATGAATAATACGAAGGATTTCAAATCAAACGAGTGATAAAATGATTTCAAACCAAATAATGATATGAATGATTTCAAATCAAATTTATTAATAAATTATTTCAAATCAATGATTTTTATGAATAATTTCAAATCAAATAATTTGATTAATGATTCTTAATCAAATAATGATACGAATGATTTCAAATCAATTGAATAAATTAATTATGTCAAATCGTTGAGTGATACGAATGATTCCAAATCAAACGCTTCTTTTTCAGAACGGTTAGCTTAAAACAATACTGACATAAAAAAATAATGAAATGTACCATAAAGTTACATTACTTCGAATCATTAATTTTCGCGCTTCGTTTTTATCGAAATATTGCTAGTAAGTTTGTGCAATATTATTTTATAATTTCTTTTATCATCATCATCAGCCATTATTCGTCCAGTGTTGGACGAATAATGGCTGAACTTTCCTTTCAAGCTCCATGCTTCCCTATCCCTCGCCACCCTGTGCCATTGACATCCTGCCACTCATTTTATTTCTTTGATATCAGTTTTAAATACTCGTATTTGGTTTGTCAATCACATTTCCACAGTTTCTCCTACTTCGCTTCTTACACAAAATAAACCTTCACCGTGATCACCGCTGACCTACAAATTTTTACCATACAGTAGGTTTCTAAAAAATTGTGGCGCCTCTGTATAAGGACCACAGAAAGTACATATCTCCGCGCATCTTCAACACGCACCCGCAGACCCAGATGGTCGAGAAGCCATCGGCAAAATATTCAGCCTTCATTCGCACGTCGACCGACGAGACGTCAGCTGTGTCCATCATTTATCTATACTCATACAATTAATATCGACCCAAAGATCGCGAACATCTGTAAATTTGCTAAGTGTTATTTGTATCTGTAAACTATTTAAATTATCAATAAAATAGAAAAGGTAAGTCCGCTTTTAATATGAAACCCATCATCACTCAATTATTATTTCAATTAATTTACTGATTATTAAATTACAAATATCTTATATACATAGTAATTTGAACACGCACATTAAATCGCAACCTTCTGATATATTAAATACTTAATTAAATAAATCTCTCCCGATAGCATCACACCTCCTATAAAAGTATAAACAAATCACTTTTCAGGACATGGTCATATCACTAAACCGCTTGTGCGGGATATTCGCCATTGATATCTTTTAAGTTTTACACAATTTTAAAGAGAGTTTTTCTTTTTCAAACCAACGATATATCTCTCACAATATCGATCAAAACATTTTCTTCTCGTCTGGCCTTCAATTTCCCTTCACACCTGGGGAAACGTAATCTGTAATAAATAAACAATTCCAGCACATTCAAAGGGCGTTCCCTCCTATAAAAAATGATATAATTACCCATAGATATTTACAGGTAATATCGTTGTACTTACCAAGACGCTTTCCTATCGAAACTCTATTCGCGGTAGTGCGGGTTTAGAAAAATGAAATAACATAAATCAGAAGAATAAATAAAGGGAAGACCATTCCCAACGATAAAAATGCCATGAATATAAATCTTCGACTTAATAACTTCCTTTCGTCATGGATATTTATCAATGTATATACCGGGTACATGTTCATATCCAATATCCCATACGAAATACACGTATGTACCCACTCTGCATACATACTTAGAGGTAAATACACCATAAAGTGCCATCGTATGGGGTACACTTTTATTGACGTTCATGGTATAAAAGCATAATCGTATTGCCAGAAACTGTGCTACGTAGTAATAATAAAAGTTCACATCTATCGGGAACGGCGAATAAAGGCTAGCGTCCATACGGGCGCAGCGGACGGAGCGCAACAGACGGATTTGTTTGTGGCAGTGCGTCCACAGAGGCGCATCAATCGGATCGCCGACACAACTGTCATTTGGATTCGTTGACAATTTTCGATTGAAAATGCAAATACACAAAATGATTCTTCGGCTTGGTAATCGCATGCTCGGCTTGTACATTATATTATTCAATCAAAATTATTAAGACTTTTAAAAATATATAGGTAGCCCAAAGCCTTTTGAAGGATAGGTATTCTTTGGAATTAGATATCTACTAGTAGGAAAATGTACAATATACTACCTGACGCTTGGAAAAATATGAAATTAGACACTCTGAAAAAAACAATAAACTGTTGGCTTTTATCCAACGGCATAAATGAATCCAATAATAAATTAAACATTCTAGTTTGCTCGCTATTCATTCATATTTTTTTATTTACCAAGTTTTTAAACATCTTAAATTAGTTAAGTTATTGATACCTACAAATAGTAACTACATATCGGATGTCCTAAAACAGGTTCACCTAGTTGGACGTCCAATGAGACAATATAAAAATAATACAGAATTTTAGGTTCCTATTTTAATTATGTATCCTGGTGCATATTATTTGCTTGTACCAGCTTACTGTATACATTTAATAGTACCTAGATTTAGGATATATTTAGCAATAACATTCTCATAAATTTAAATATTAAGTTACACTCACTAGTTTTTTAATATCAAGTTCATTTTAAATTAAACATTAAATTTTGAAATTTTATTGTTGTACTAAAGTTTACTTATCACTGTATTATTTAACTGTCGATATGTAATTGATACTTGAATAAATAAATTAATTAATTCTTTTGAATTGGCTTTAATTCTCGGTAAAAAATACATATAGCTGATACTAGCTGTTATTCAGTATGTTACGGACGGCAGTGGTTAGCCGAACGCAGCACTTTATTTTATTTAAGGCGGTGGCTCGCCTCTTCACCGTGGATCGCCTCGTCGTCTCCACGTAGCTCCAGCAGCTCGCTACACAGTATACGACTCGTATACTATGTAGAAGAGATATTCGGGATGAATGCTTCCGTCGGTGGTTGATTCCAGTTCAAAATGGTAGTCCAGGTTCAGGCAGGGTCGTCGAGTGTTCCATATTCCAAGCAGGTTCAGGCAGCGTCGAGTCAAGAGATAAATTATAAACGCAGGTAGTGGTATGAAAGAACATATATTTTGCACAATGTGCCGTATATTTATATATTGCCGCCGGTCAATGAGCGGCCGGCGGTACAACGATTTTCGGGCGCGGTGAGGCATGCTAGTCGGTCTGCGCGGGGGTGTGCAGTCGTGTACCGCGGCGGGTATCCGCCGGCGGCCGAACGACTTTCACCATTTCCCGGCTAGGCCCTACACATGTATCCTCGCCGCTACCCAGTTACATTACAATATAATACAATATAATCAGAGTCAGGCACATTGGCTTTATTTTTCCGCGATACATTTCATAACTTAAACCTAATCCAATCTCGTCCGTTACATCCTCCCCCCGTGTCGCTCCGCGGCACTAGTCTCTTAGCGGGCGGTGATTGGAAGGACTGCTACTTTGACGGCTGGCTTGAGGTATGTACCGGTGGCTGTCTGTACGCGGACGGTGCGTACTTGTCCGTCTGCTGCGGTGATCGCCTCGATCACCCGGCCTCGCGGCCAGTGATTGCGTGGCTGGGAAGCGTCGACCACAATGACTATGTCGCCGGTCTTGATGGGTTCAACCGGTTCCCTCCATTTTCTTCTCTGGGCTAACGTAGGTAGGTACTCTCGTATCCACCGCCGCCAGAACATGTCGGCTATCTGCTGCGCCAGCCTCCATTGTTTACGAAGGCACACTTCCTCCTGTGCTGACGTGTAGATTGACAGGTTCGGCCTTCGTCCGGCCGATCCCAGCAAGAAGTGATTAGGCGTTAGGGGCTCCTCATCTCTTGGGTCGGCCGATACGTGTGTTAGGGGTCGATTATTGATGGTGTATTCCGCTTCCGCGATCGCTGTTAATAGCGTTTCTTCACGCGGTGCTCGCTCCTTCAAAGCGGCTGTTAGTGCGATCTTCACAGACCTCACTAAACGCTCCCAGGCGCCTCCAGTGTGCGGCGCCGAAGGCGTATTGAAACGCCACTCTATGCGGCGGTTTGCCAACTCAGCGGCCATCCGCTTGTCTGATTGCATATCTGCGAAGGCGTCCCGAATTTCATTGTCGGCGCCTTTGAAGTTGGTTCCGTTGTCGGTGTAGAAAACTTTCGGTTGACCGCGTCTCGCAGTCATTCGTCTGATTGCCATTATCGTGGCGTCGGTGCTGAGCAATGAGGTGACTTCTATGTGAATGGCTCGAGTCACCATACACGTGAACAGAGCGCCGTAGCGCTTTTCTCTGCGCCGCCCGACGGCGACCATCATCGGCCCAAATATGTCGAGGCCGCAGTGGGTGAAGGGCCTCTCGTGGTGGGCAAGCCGTCCCGGCGGTAGTTGGCTCATCATTGGTGGTGACGGTCTCGCTCGCGCTTGTCGGCAGCGTAAGCATTCGTGTAGGACCTTTCGCACCGTCGTTCTCATACGGATGATCATGAACGAGGCTCTCAGGTCGGCCATCGTTCTTTCGACTCCTGCGTGTTGGGCGCGTTCATGATGCTGCCTTATTAAGAGTCGAGTATATGGGTGTGTCCCGTCCAGGATGATCGGCGCTTGTACGCCGCGCGCTATCTCACTGAGCGCGTTGAGTCGCGTGCCCATTCGCAGTATTCCTTCTTCGTCGACGTAGGGCTTCAGCATATTCAATCGGCTGCTGGCCTTTATCGGCTCCCCCCGTCGTAACGGGCCCACGTCTTCGAAAAAGTTATCGTCTTGACATTGCGCAACCCATCTTCGTTCTGCTTGTGCAATCTCGGCTGATGTGAGTTCGGGCCCGCCAGGCCCCCTCTGCCGGCATCGTTCGGTGAATCTCACTGCCCAGGCCGTTGTTCTGATTAGGCGAATCCACGATGAGAATCTCGCTATGTCGGGAAGGCTCTTGTCGCGACCGCGCAGCTGTGACGTCACCAAGACGGTCTGCGGCCGCACCTCCATCTCGACTTCGTTGTGTCGTACGTGGGTCCTCCTTTCTACGGGCCATTGAGTGGGTGGTTTCTTCAGGAACCCGGGGCCTCCGAACCACATGCCATCAGGTCGGAGGTCGGGCATCTCTTGGCATCTGGTGCCAAGGTCGGCAGGGTTGAGTGCGGTCGGCACCCACCGCCAGCTTTTGATGTCTGTCAGCTCGTCTATTTCGCCCAGTCTATTGGCGACAAATGTTGAGTATGACCGCGGGTCGGTCCTCAGCCATTGCAACACTGTCGTTGAGTCGGTCCAGTGCACCGTCTCCTCGATCGGCTTCTCGCACTCCCTCCTCACGGTGGCGGCTAGTCTGGCCGCTATGAGAGCCCCTTGTAGCTCGAGGCGCGGTATCGATAGCGGCCGTAGCGGTGTCACTTTGCATTTGCTCGTGAGGAAGGTTACTCGAGTGTCGGTTGGCGTACCTTCTACCATATAGGCGACGGCGCAATACGCCGTTTCGGATGCGTCGCTGAAGACGTGTAGGGTCCTCCGTGCGTTGGGATACCATCGGCAACACCTGGGAATCACGCAATGGGCGGTGCTCAGCGCTGCTCGCAGGGCCTGCCACTCGTACAGGTGTTCCGGCCATAGAGTATCGTCCCAGTCTATGTTAGACCTCCATATTCTTTGTAGGAGGGCCTTGGCTCGCACGGTGAGGCATGAGGCAATGCCGAGCGGATCAAATATTTTCATGGTCTCCGCCAGGACTTTCCTCTTTGTCGGGTGTTCGTCGCAATCTCCCAGTAGATGATCGAACGTACATGATATTTCGTCTCGTTTCGGGTCCCAGCGGACTCCGAGGACGCGTTCCGTGGACTCGCCGCAAGTGATGATATCTACGGCGGCCGGCGCTCTCTTGTTTCTAGGTATGTCTCCTAGGACGGATTCGCAGTTTGACGCCCAGTTGGCGAGTTCGAATCCGCCGCTTTTGAGGAGGGCGCTTACGCTCTTTGCCAAGGTTTCGGCTTCGCCTGGCGTGTCGGCTGCGTCCAGATAATCGTCCATGTAAAATTTCTTCCGGATCGCCATTGCAGCTTTCGGGTGCGTCGCCTGGTGCATTTCGGCGATCTGTTCGCGAACATATTGCGCGCTGCTCGGCGAACATTTCGCCCCGAACATCATGGATGTCAGGACGAAGGTGCTGGGCTGTTTTCCGGGGGTGTCTCTCCACAGGAATAGCTGAGCCGCCTGGTCTTCCCTCTTGATTTTAATTCGCAGAAACATCTCCTTGATGTCTGCGGCGACGGCGATCTTTCCTTCGCGAAAACGTAGAACATTGCCGAGCAGCGATGATAAGAGGTCCGGTCCAGCGAGCAGGGTGTCGTTCAGTGACGTTCCTTTGTACTTGCTGGCGGCGTCGAAGACAATGCGCAGCTTCCCGGGTTTCTTCGGGTTGATGACCGCGAAGTGAGGCAGATACCATTTCCGATTTGCCGTGACAGCTTCATCGGCAGCCAATGGGCGTGCATACCCCTTGGCGAGAAGGTCTTTCATTTTCTCGCGGTATGCGTTCGCCATTTTATCATCGGCTTTTAATTTTTTCTCTAATTGCGCAAGCCGATTTATTGCGCAATTCTTGTTGTCGGGCAGGTGTGAGTTTTCGTTTCGCCACAGAAGGCCGGTCTCCCACCGTCCCTCTGGTAATCGTCTCGTCGTTTCTCGCATGATTGTCACAGCCTTTTTGTCTTCTTCCCGTTCACGGGCGGCGGCGGTGACTCCCAGTGCGTCCACCGAGAAGCTCCATTTCACCAACTCGTTCAGTTCCCGATATTGGGCGGCGATTGTGCAAGCGACGGTATGTTGTGCAACTTCTTCGTGCGCTGGTCCGCCGCCGCCGTGCACCGTCCATCCAAGGGCAGTGCGTGACGCAATCCGTGCGCCTCCATTTTCCCGTACTTCGCGGGATACAATTAGGTGGGCATTGTCTTGCCCTAGCAGCATCTGCGGCAGTGTGGTGCGTCTCGACGCTCCCGAGCGGCCATTGCACGCGTTGGCGTTCATCATCAGCGAGTGTGGTAGCCGTAGATCCTTGACGGTGTAGGCAGCGACTGTGTATTGATGGCTGTCGCCCGTTACTTTCAGTCGCACCCGGCGTGATTGAACGTCGGTATGCATTCCGCCTGCCCCGCGTAATCTCAGCTGTCGTGCCGGTCCGTCGGCGCCGACTTCGCGTGCCACTGCTGCGTCTACCAAGGTGATTGTTGACCCTTCGTCGAGAAGTGCGTGTATTTTCACTTCTCCGGTTGGCCCGTTCACTGTCACCGGGAGTATTTTCAGGAGCGTCTCTGTTTCCAAGCCGTCTCGTGCAATATTATTGCACACACTCTCTGTCGGCGCAGCGTTGTTGTTGCGAGGGTTGTGGAGTAGGTGGTGGTGCGGCATGTCGCATCCTTCGATACCACATTTCCTCTTCTTCTTGCAGAACTTCGCTCTGTGGCCGGCAAGTAGACATACGGCACATAATCGCTTGCTTTTCGTGTATGTCCAACGTTCGTTTACACTTTTTTCCCGAAATATTGCACAATCGTACAGCGGGTGTAACTCATTGCACAAGTCACAGGCCGGTGTATTTTTCTTTTCCTCTACTACGTGGTGGACAGTGGCGTTTCCGTCTCGACGTTGCGCATCTCGTTTTGCCGGTTTACCTGAGCGTAGACTGCCCATGTTCGGCGCCGCATTGCACAATCCGTCTAGCCACTGTGACAGCTCTTGGGTGGTCGCTTTGGTGGTTCTATTTCTTCCTGTATCGAACCACATCAGCTGCACGTAGATCGGTAGCTTCGCCACTATCTCTTCCAGTAGTTGAGGTGCTATCAAGTACGTCTTGTCGACCCCTCTGATTGTCGAAACCACGTTGCTCACGGCCAATGCGAAGTCCCGCAACGTGTCCATGGATGCTGGCTCTGCGACGCGCGGTATTCTGCGCAGCCTGTCCACCATCGCACCCACTATCATCTGGGGGTGACCGAAGTTTTTTTCTAGCCTGTCCATTATTTCGGGTATGTTTTTTGCGTCGGTCAACAGTGCTGAGACGACTTCGTGCGCTTTTCCGGTCAACGCTTGTCGCAGCCGGAGGATGTTCTCTGCGTCGGTCAGGTTGCACAGTTGAGTCGACTGATCCCACTGACTTTTGAAGTTACGCCAGTCCATGGCGTCTCCGGAGAACAGCGGCAGGGCTACCGCCGTACTGTCTCTCGCCATACACGTATTGTGCCTTGGCGTATTGTTACTGCGGGTCTCTTGCTCGGGTGACGGGCAGCTGTCGGGTGCTGACGCTACCCGCCAGGCTTCGTTGAAGGCGACTGTGAAGAACGCCATCCGATCCGATTCTTTTGTCGCCCATTCTCGCGTTCGCCTGGAGGCCTCGGTCTCAGCGGTTGGCTCCGGCGTGACGTGGTCTGCATTGGATGTTCCTGGTGCTGCATGGTCGGGTCCGGCCGTGCGTGCTTTCAGGATCTCGTTCATCTGCTTCTGCTGTCGTTCCAGTTGAACTTTTTGTTCACGGATAACCTTCCGTAGCTGTACGATGGTGTCCTCGCTCGTTGTCTCGACTGTGTGCGTCGAGTCGTTGTCGGAGACATCTTCTTCCAGCTCCTTGGCAGCATTTTTCCCGCTTCTCAACGATGGAGTCATCTTGGCGATTATACACACTGGATGAAGATCGATCCGGCGCTCGAAGGACCAAAAATGTTACGGACGGCAGTGGTTAGCCGAACGCAGCACTTTATTTTATTTAAGGCGGTGGCTCGCCTCTTCACCGTGGATCGCCTCGTCGTCTCCACGTAGCTCCAGCAGCTCGCTACACAGTATACGACTCGTATACTATGTAGAAGAGATATTCGGGATGAATGCTTCCGTCGGTGGTTGATTCCAGTTCAAAATGGTAGTCCAGGTTCAGGCAGGGTCGTCGAGTGTTCCATATTCCAAGCAGGTTCAGGCAGCGTCGAGTCAAGAGATAAATTATAAACGCAGGTAGTGGTATGAAAGAACATATATTTTGCACAATGTGCCGTATATTTATATATTGCCGCCGGTCAATGAGCGGCCGGCGGTACAACGATTTTCGGGCGCGGTGAGGCATGCTAGTCGGTCTGCGCGGGGGTGTGCAGTCGTGTACCGCGGCGGGTATCCGCCGGCGGCCGAACGACTTTCACCATTTCCCGGCTAGGCCCTACACATGTATCCTCGCCGCTACCCAGTTACATTACAATATAATACAATATAATCAGAGTCAGGCACATTGGCTTTATTTTTCCGCGATACATTTCATAACTTAAACCTAATCCAATCTCGTCCGTTACACAGTATTTGAATTTTGGCAGATAATCCTCTGAAAATATGTAATTGGCTAAGAATGTCGCTTGTGAGTACGTATGTACATCTCTTACTTTTAAAAATATTTTATTTAATATGATCCATTCCTAGTGAAAGATTATGTTTGAAACTAAAAAAAAACATCTGGTTAAACTAAGTTTAGTTTGTCGATCGACAATTCTTGATAGAACTCCATTGTACGTTGATATGTTATAAAAATATAAAAATACTTGGATTATTCTGACGATGTGCTTTGCACGAAACGCGTCAATAATCTAATAAATACAATAGAACTATAACCAAGTATTTTTATATTTTTATAACATATCAACATCTGGTTAAAGTTTATAAAGTTTATTGGAAATATGTGTTGTTTTATTAAAACAAAAATATGAAATTTTTAATGATGCAAGTTTAACAATTCGGTTGGATATGTAAAATTCACAATACCATTGTATTCCGTGATATTATATCGGGTTTATTGTTTGTTCCCAGAGACCATACGATCTAACCAGATATCATTTAAGAAATATTTTACAATACATCAACAGATTGGTTTTGTGCGTCACTCTATAAAATTCATTCAAGACAGTTGTAATCAATTTAAAACTGTCCGACATACATAAAATTAAGTTCTATCATAATAAACAGGATGACAATTTTTCATAACTAGTTGCATGTAACACATGAGATCCAACTGTCGATAGCGATAGTATGTATAGTTGAAGAATATGTACCAAACTATAAACCCATAGATACAAATTATTGAATATTTTCAGATATTTTGTTTTCCAACTGTCGATTTGTTCAGGAGAACTTTGTTCTCTTAACATATCGACAATGTATCAAGCCAGAATACGCGAGAATTGTATGGAGAGGTCTACTTTTTTCACGGCTTTTCCAACTTTGAAGTCAAAAAACACCAACTTAGAGGCTTCGCAGCATATATGTTCCATACACGGATTTACTCAGAATTCGGAGTAGAACATTTCGTGTGTCTGTGTGTGTGTGTGTCTGTGTGTGTGTCTGTGTGTGTGTGTGTCTGTGTGTGTGTCTGTGTGTCCGTCCCCCCCTTATAACTTTTGATCCGCTCAATTTACAGAGCCCAAAATTTTAGAATATATAAACAGTTATAGGCCTACAAAACTTTTATACTCAGAATTTTGAATTTTTGTTTCAGTCAGGGGTTATCAACTTTTGAATTTTTACTTTATTTTTCCATATATCTCAGAAACCATAAACGCTAGAACGCTGAGAATTGGTACAAATATAGACAAATACAAAATCTCAAATTAGTTTTTTCAAAAAAATTCCAGGGTTTCTCAAACATTTTTTCCAACTGTCGATTTGTTCAGGAGAACTTTGTTCTCTTAACATATCGACAATGTATCAAGCCAGAATACGCGAGAATTGTATGGAGAGGTCTACTTTTTTCACGGCTTTTCCATCTTTGAAGTCAAAAAACACCAACTTAGAGGCTTCGCAGCATATATGTTCCATACACGGATTTACTCAGAATTCGGAGTAGAACATTTCGTGTGTCTGTGTGTGTGTGTGTCTGTGTGTGTGTCTGTGTGTGTGTCTGTGTGTCCGTCCCCCCCTTATAACTTTTGATCCGCTCAATTTACAGAGCCTAAAATTTCAGAATATATAAACAGTTACAGGCCTACAAAACTTTTATACTCGGAATTTTGAATTTTTGTTTCAGTCAGGGGTTATCAACTTTTGAATTTTTATTTTATTTTTCCATATATCTCAGAAACCATAAACGGTAGAACGCTGAAAATTGGTACAAACATAGACAAATACAAAATCTCAAATTTGTTTTTTCAAAAAAATTCCAGGGTTTCTCAAACATTTTTTATTAAGAAAAATATTTTTTTTATGATAAATTTATGAGTTTAACTGCCTATATTTCCAAAACTTTTACAATTATCGAAATAAACCGAAACACCCCAACTAGATAATTTAATTTTCTATAAAAAATATTAACATTGTAGTAGAAGATCTCAATTTTTTTTTAACATTTTTTTTAAAAATTGAATTTAGTGACGACATCGCTTCATACATTTTGTATGGCAGTCGCCTATACACAATATGTAAGAAGACTTAATAGTTTGATACTTCATCTCCAAACATACATACATACATACCATCATGCTATTTGCATATTCTGGGTAGGAAAAAGGATCTTCCTCCATACTATCCTATCTTGACATACATACCTACGTATGTTGTATAGAAAACAAAATATCTGACAATATTCAATAATTTGTATTTATGGGTTTATAGTTTGGTACATATTCTTCAACTATACATACTATCGCTATCGACAGTTGGATCTCATGTGTTACATGCAACTAGTCTATACAACATATGATGGAAGAAGATCCTTTTTCCTACCCAGAATATGCAAATTGCATGATGGTATGTATGTATGTTTGGAGATGAAGTAACAAACTATTAAGTCTTCTTACATATTGTGTATAGGCGACTGCCATACAAAATGTATGAAGCGATGTCGTCACTAAATTCAATTTTTAAAAAAATTGTTAAAAAAAAATTGAGATCTTCTACTACAATGTTAATATTTTTTATAGAAAATTAAATTATCTAGTTGGGGTGTTTCGGCTTTTTTCGATAATTGTAAAAGTTTTGGAAATATAGGCAGTTAAACTCATAAATTTATCATAAAAAAAATATTTTTCTTAATAAAAAATGTTTGAGAAACCCTGGAATTTTTTTGAAAAAACTAATTTGAGATTTTGTATTTGTCTATGTTTGTACCAATTTTCAGCGTTCTACCGTTTATGGTTTCTGAGATATATGGAAAAATAAAATAAAAATTCAAAAGTTGATAACCCCTGACTGAAACAAAAATTCAAAATTCCGAGTATAAAAGTTTTGTAGGCCTGTAACTGTTTATATATTCTGAAATTTAAGGCTCAGTAAATTGAGCGGATCAAAAGTTATAAGGGGGGGACGGACACACAGACACACACACAGACACACACACACACACAGACACACACACAGACACACAGACACACGAAATGTTCTACTCCGAATTCTGAGTAAATCCGTGTATGGAACATATATGCTGCGAAGCCTCTAAGTTGGTGTTTTTTGACTTCAAAGTTGGAAAATCCATGAAAAAAGTAGACCTCTCCATACAATTCTCGCGTATTCTGGCTTGATACATTGTCGATATGTTAAAAGAACAAAGTTCTCCTGAACAAATCGACAGTTGGACAACATATGTAGGTATGTATGTCAAGATAGGATAGTATGGAGGAAGATCCTTTTTCCTACCCAGAATATGCAAATAGCATGATGGTATGTATGTATGTTTGGAGTCGAAGTATCAAACTACTAGTTGCATGTAACACATGAGATCCAACTGTCGATAGCGATAGTATGTATAGTTGAAGAATATGTACCAAACTATAAACCCATAGATACAAATTATTGAATATTTTCAGATATTTTGTTTTCTATACAACATATGTAGGTATGTATGTCAAGATAGGATAGTATGGAAGAAGATCCTTTTTCCTACCCAGAATATGCAAATTGCATGATGGTATGTATGTATGTTTGGAGATGAAGTAACAAACTATTAAGTCTTCTTACATATTGTGTATAGGCGACTGCCATACAAAATGTATGAAGCGATGTCGTCACTAAATTCAATTTTTAAAAAAATTGTTAAAAAAAAATTGAGATCTTCTACTACAATGTTAATATTTTTTATAGAAAATTAAATTATCTAGTTGGGGTGTTTCGGCTTTTTTCGATAATTGTAAAAGTTTTGGAAATATAGGCAGTTAAACTCATAAATTTATCATAAAAAAAATATTTTTCTTAATAAAAAATGTTTGAGAAACCCTGGAATTTTTTTGAAAAAACTAATTTGAGATTTTGTATTTGTCTATGTTTGTACCAATTTTCAGCGTTCTACCGTTTATGGTTTCTGAGATATATGGAAAAATAAAATAAAAATTCAAAAGTTGATAACCCCTGACTGAAACAAAAATTCAAAATTCCGAGTATAAAAGTTTTGTAGGCCTGTAACTGTTTATATATTCTGAAATTTTAGGCTCTGTAAATTGAGCGGATCAAAAGTTATAAGGGGGGGACGGACACACAGACACACACACAGACACACAGACACACACACAGACACACACACACACAGACACACGAAATGTTCTACTCCGAATTCTGAGTAAATCCGTGTATGGAACATATATGCTGCGAAGCCTCTAAGTTGGTGTTTTTTGACTTCAAAGTTGGAAAATCCATGAAAAAAGTAGACCTCTCCATACAATTCTCGCGTATTCTGGCTTGATACATTGTCGATATGTTAAGAGAACAAAGTTCTCCTGAACAAATCGACAGTTGGATGAACAACCACAAAATATCCGCCGAGTATTTATACTACACTAAATTTAGTTTCACTGTTTACATATACTAGTTGCATGTAACACATGAGATCCAACTGTCGATAGCGATAGTATGTATAGTTGAAGAATATGTACCAAACTATAAACCCATAGATACAAATTATTGAATATTTTCAGATATTTTGTTTTCTATACAACATATGTAGGTATGTATGTCAAGATAGGATAGTATGGAGGAAGATCCTTTTTCCTACCCAGAATATGCAAATTGCATGATGGTATGTATGTATGTTTGGAGATGAAGTAACAAACTATTAAGTCTTCTTACATATTGTGTATAGGCGACTGCCATACAAAATGTATGAAGCGATGTCGTCACTAAATTCAATTTTTAAAAAAATTGTTAAAAAAAAATTGAGATCTTCTACTACAATGTTAATATTTTTTATAGAAAAATGAATTATCTAGTTGGGGTGTTTCAGCTTTTTTCGATAATTGTAAAAGTTTTGGAAATATAGGCAGTTAAACTCATAAATTTATCTTAAAAAAAATATTTTTCTTAATAAAAAATGTTTGAGGAACCCTGGAATTTTTCTGAAAAAACTAATTTGAGATTTTGTATTTGTCTATGTTTGTACCAATTTTCAGCGTTCTAGCGTTTATGGTTTCTGAGATATATGGAAAAATAAAATAAAAATTCAAAAGTTGATAACCCCTGACTGAAACAAAAATTCAAAATTCCGAGTATAAAAGTTTTGTAGGCCTGTAACTGTTTATATATTCTGAAATTTTAGGCTCTGTAAATTGAGCGGATCAAAAGTAATAAGGGGGGGACGGACACACAGACACACACACACACACACACACAGACACACACACACACACAGACACACAGACACACGAAATGTTCTACTCCGAATTCTGAGTAAATCCGTGTATGGAACATATATGCTGCGAAGCCTCTAAGTTGGTGTTTTTTGACTTCAAAGTTGGAAAAGCCATGAAAAAAGTAGACCTCTCCATACAATTCTCGCGTATTCTGGCTTGATACATTGTCGATATGTTAAGAGAACAAAGTTCTCCTGAACAAATCGACAGTTGGATTAAGTCTTCTTACATATTGTGTATAGGCGACTGCCATACAAAATGTATGAAGCGATGTCGTCACTAAATTCAATTTTTAAAAAAATGTTAAAAAAAAATTGAGATCTTCTACTACATTGCTGATATTTTTTATAGACTAGTTGCATGTAACACATGAGATCCAACTGTCGATAGCGATAGTATGTATAGTTGAAGAATATGTACCAAACTATAAACCCATAGATACAAATTATTGAATATTTTCAGATATTTTGTTTTCTATACAACATATGTAGGTATGTATGTCAAGATAGGATAGTATGGAGGAAGATCCTTTTTCCTACCCAGAATATGCAAATTGCATGATGGTATGTATGTATGTTTGGAGATGAAGTAACAAACTATTAAGTCTTCTTACATATTGTGTATAGGCGACTGCCATACAAAATGTATGAAGCGATGTCGTCACTAAATTCAATTTTTAAAAAAATTGTTAAAAAAAAATTGAGATCTTCTACTACATTGTTAATATTTTTTATAGAAAATTAAATTATCTAGTTGGGGTATTTCGGCTTTTTTCGATAATTGTAAAAGTTTTGGAAATATAGGCAGTTAAACTCATAAATTTATCATAAAAAAAATATTTTTCTTAATAAAAAATGTTTGAGAAACCCTGGAATATTTTTGAAAAAACTCGTTTGAGATTTTGTATTTGTCTATGTTTGTATAAATTTTCAGCGTTCTAGCGTTTATGGTTTCTGAGATATATGGAAAAATAAAATAAAAATTCAAAAGTTGATAACCCCTGACTGAAACAAAAATTCAAAATTCCGAGTATAAAAGTTTTGTAGGCCTGTAACTGTTTATATATTCTGAAATTTAAGGCTCTGTAAATTGAGCGGATCAAAAGTTATAAGGGGGGGACGGACACACAGACACACACACACACAGACACACACACACACAGACACACACACAGACACACACACAGACACACACACACACAGACACACGAAATGTTCTACTCCGAATTCTGAGTAAATCCGTGTATGGAACATATATGCTGCGAAGCCTCTAAGTTGGTGTTTTTTGACTTCAAAGTTGGAAAGCCATGAAAAAAGTAGACCTCTCCATACAATTCTCGCGTATTCTGGCTTGATACATTGTCGATATGTTAAGAGAACAAAGTTCTCCTGAACAAATCGACAGTTGGAAAATTAAATTATCTAGTTGGGGTGTTTCGGCTTTTTTCGATAATTGTAAAAGTTTTGGAAATATAGGCAGTTAAACTCATAAATTTATCATAAAAAAAATATTTTTCTTAATAAAAAATGTTTGAGAAACCCTGGAATTTTTTTGAAAAAACTAATTTGAGATTTTGTATTTGTCTATGTTTGTACCAATTTTCAGCGTTCTAGCGTTTATGGTTTCTGAGATATATGGAAAAATAAAATAAAAATTCAAAAGTTGATAACCCCTGACTGAAACAAAAATTCAAAATTCCGAGTATAAAAGTTTTGTAGGCCTGTAACTGTTTATATATTCTGAAATTTTAGGCTCTGTAAATTGAGCGGATCAAAAGTTATAAGGGGGGGACGGACACACAGACACACACACACACACACAGACACACACACACACAGACACACGAAATGTTCTACTCCGAATTCTGAGTAAATCCGTGTATGGAACATATATGCTGCGAAGCCTCTAAGTTGGTGTTTTTTGACTTCAAAGTTGGAAAAGCCATGAAAAAAGTAGACCTCTCCATACAATTCTCGCGTATTCTGGCTTGATACATTGTCGATATGTTAAGAGAACAAAGTTCTCCTGAACAAATCGACAGTTGGATTAAGTCTTCTTACATATTGTGTATAGGCGACTGCCATACAAAATGTATGAAGCGATGTCGTCACTAAATTCAATTTTTAAAAAAATGTTAAAAAAAAATTGAGATCTTCTACTACATTGCTGATATTTTTTATAGAAAATTAAATTATCTAGTTGGGGTGTTTCGGCTTTTTTCGATAATTGTAAAAGTTTTGGAAATATAGGCAGTTAAACTCATAAATTTATCATAAAAAAAATATTTTTCTTAATAAAAAATGTTTGAGAAACCCTGGAATTTTTTTGAAAAAACTAATTTGAGATTTTGTATTTGTCTATGTTTGTACCAATTTTCAGCGTTCTAGCGTTTATGGTTTCTGAGATATATGGAAAAATAAAATAAAAATTCAAAAGTTGATGACCCCTGACTGAAACAAAAATTCAAAATTCCGAGTATAAAAGTTTTGTAGGCCTGTAACTGTTTATATATTCTGAAATTTTAGGCTCTGTTTATTGAGCGGATCAAAAGTTATAAGGGGGGGACGGACACACAGACACACACACAGACACACACACACACACACAGACACACACACAGACACACACACACACAGACACACGAAATGTTCTACTCCGAATTCTGAGTAAATCCGTGTATGGAACATATATGCTGCGAAGCCTCTAAGTTGGTGTTTTTTGACTTCAAAGTTGGAAAAGCCGTGAAAAAAGTAGACCTCTCCATACAATTCTCGCGTATTCTGGCTTGATACATTGTCGATATGTTAAGAGAACAAAGTTCTCCTGAACAAATCGACAGTTGGATTATACATTATTTTATTTATTTTTATAATTATCTATCTCTTTTCGATGTTTTTCTTTTTTTTATCGCCTTTTTGTTGTCAACTCTTATTTTTGTAATTTGCATACAGTAAATTTTTATGTCTTTTTATTATTACAGTTTTTTGAAATATTTTGTATTTATATTTTTATGTATAATTGTAAAAGACTTCTGGCCGTAGATAAAAAAAAACAAATGAATAAATAATATACATATATTTTTTTTATATTTTGGACATTCGCTGTATATATTTATGAACAATTTTAATTTGTACTATAATACGTTTCATGAGAAATTCCAAATATTTCCGATGTTTTTAATATCTCTTAAATTTCTCAAAGTCTCAAATATATTTCGCTTTACTACGTTAATTCTTCTTGTTGATCAAAAGATTTAGATCGTTAGATCTTTTCAATAAACCTACGATCTCTTTGTACAGGAATTCCTGGTCCTGGAACGCAAACGTCCAACTATCATTCCGTTCCTTTGGTTGTTACCGATGGTTGCCAATACTCGATAACCGGTGGTTGCCAATACAATAGCTCTTACACGCTCCGGCATAATCTTCCCGGCAGGCGGTGGACGGGTAGTGCCTTTTCACACGATCCGGTTGCCGGGTATCCGGCACCGGGTAGCCGGTTTTATGGTGAGCTTGCACACGACCCGGCTTGAAGCTGACAGTAGCCCCTAGAACGTCGACGTGAGTATAGTTGCGTCTCGTCTTCATTAAAAATGGAACGCAAACAAATAATTGCAATGTAGATTTTATATCAAAGATACCGCTGACTGAAAAGGAATTTCATGAAATTTTTGGGTTCATCCAAAATTATGCCGGTGCGAGTGAAAGCTACCATGCATGCTCATACACTTCGCTACCGGTTCCCGGCGCCGGGTACCTGGCAACCGGATCGTGTGAAAAGGCACGTTCATCTTTTAGACGGTGTCGTCGATATAAAATCCACATTGCAATTATCTGTTTCCTTTCCATTTATAACGAATACGAGACGCAACTGTACTCACGTCGACGTTCTAGGGGCTACTGTCGGCTTCAAGACGGGTCGTGTGCAAGCTCACCATAAAACCGCCTACCCGGCGCCGGGCACCCGGCATCCGGAGCGTGTAAAAAGGCACGGGATTCGTCCTTTATACATGTTCCCTCCTGTAGCGCCTTCTATATGCTTCTAAATACATTAAAAATGTATCAAAGTACATTAAAATGTGCATTCGTCATAAACAGTTTTAATTTTATTGCGTACTTGATCCGCTTTTGTAAGCTATTACCGTTATTTTATGAATGTACTTACTTATGTAAAGTGTCCATACTGAGTACGTATAAAGAATATTTCCTAAACTTGTATCATAATACATTATTATACTCATCTTAAAAGGATCCAAATGTCTTAAATTGTTTAAGTATGATTGAACAGAGACTTGCGTTGAGTCTCTTAAGAGTTCTGAGCTGATCCAGTTTTCACTTAACCCTAAAACTTGGTCCTTTTCAAGTTTGGCGCTAAGGAGGGACCATAATATCACCTTGTACCAAGTATGTAAGTTGGGGAAGTTGGTGTTTATCAAGTCACGATTAAGGGAGACTCAAACTATTAACAGCCTATTGTAGTCCTCTTCAATACCACATGTCAACAACTTAACTAATTCAAAGCAACAGACTGATTGATACATATTGAAATACACTCATGACAAGAGACCAATCAATGTTACATTTCGTACACAGATTTTCTTAGGTTGATTTATACAACATTGTTTTTGTAATTTTTAATATTTACTTATTTATTTGAATCTTTCTGTACATATAATTAGTACACTGGCGGTCTTATTGCCTAATGGCAATTTCTTCTAACCAACCAGATTTAACCATAAAAATACAAGTGTATATTTAACGTTAACTGTGGCAATAAGTAAAATCTCATTACAAATATAAAGAAAGATAGCAGAAGAAAAGTAAAAAAAAACAAGATAGCATATAAGAACAATTCATAGCAATGATTGGAAAACTAAAGGATAAGGAAAGGAAGAGGAGAGGAAGACGTAATCAGGTTTTGTCAGATAAATTTTTGCTTTCGCCTTTTCTTGAAGATGTTTAGTGGGATAGACAGTGAAAATTTTTCAAACGGTGGAAAATCTATAATTAAAAGTATAAAAGGGATATGTCTCTCAAAGCAAGTAATTAATTTTGCACAGCATGCTACTAATCACAAAATACTTTACACAATTCTTTCCACAATGAATTGAAGTTGTTTTGCGAAACACATTTTTACGTATAAATTATTATAAAATCCAATTGCGTTACATAAGTAACTGTAACAATATTTCATTCAAAGAAGATCACATTCTCATTGTTAAGGATTAAAACTAATTTGGTATTTTCTTGTTTTCTTTGGCGAAACTAACCAACCTCGGTGCTTATAATTTGTAGTCAAGGTGCCAATTTGGGATGGATAAGAAAAGAAAAGATGACTCAATGTATGAAATGACAGTTGGCTGTCAATTCCATACATTGAGTGATCTTTTCTTTTACATAGATAAATTGATATGGATAAATTGAATTGTTTATGACTAGACTACTCGTTATGTGATTTTTTTGTTCAACCTCTCTGAAATTTAGTGCCATTTCGATTTCAAATGGATCGGAAATCGTATCGATTCTCTTTTTAATGTTTGAAAAATGAATTCTTTATGTTGTTTTACAAAACGATCTTGAACGCAATATTCAGGTTTATTACGATATTATCAGAACCCATTGTCCTGTATTATTCCTCCATCGTACATCCCTTTCGATACTAATGGGATGGTTTGACTCCGAAATGCATTAGAAGCTATGCAATATTTCAACTGGCAATTCGCAGTGAAAACTCTCATAGATTTAAAATTTTATGGCAATGCTGCAGTGCGGGGATCGTTAAGTTAAATTATTTATATAATCCACATCCGATATTCAATGATATCGTAGAGCACTCATGGATACTTGTAATGAACGTGGAATAAAAATAAAGAAATTATCAATCGTGGTTTAATAGCGTCATGGTGCTCTCTTCTGAACCATTCTCATGTTTCACTAGATCTGTCGAAACCCACAGTATTCTAGAAAGGAAGGTATTCTAGATCTCAAACGATCACCAACCATCAAATATACCCTAAAAATAATGTAACATGAGATGGTTCAGTAGCAGGAAGCCTATTGCGATGGATTTTCATAATATACAGTAAACCCGAGTTTAACTCCTATTCCCATTGTTTTCCAGATTGAAGTAATATCAATGCCATTTTATGTAAGTGATGTGCCTTTTTACCAATTTGAAAATAAAAATTTCAAATTTTAAGTTTTCTGAGCTTGGGGTCACTTTGAAATATTTGAAAGTTAAAAAAATTGAGAAGCACTATTCAGATATCCTTCAAAACCTAATGGGATCTAAGCGAGTATTAGATATACATATTTACAAAATTTTAAAAGAATCGAACGTGTACTTTAGTCTACAAGCGATAAAGTAAAATAAACACGCCGTACATAGTATACAGCACATAGCACGCACACAGATACATTGTGATGAAATTTTCTATGATACTAATTGATAATCTGCTAATTAAAAAATAGCCTTAAAAATACGAAATCATAACTCCCCACTTCAACACTTTGGGTTAGTAAGGAGTAAAAACAGTTTTTAAAACGTTATCTTCTCTACATTACTCCATAGTAGAGTTGAGTAAAAACGTTATTGGGCTATCAGCACAAAAAATATCCCAGACTTCGGTTGTCGACGATTATCATGATGTTAAATAAATAGACACATGAAATTGTCTGTCATAAAAGTTCCAGCGAGAATAACAATGAACTCAAATGCCTTTGATAATTTTCATATTGACCATTTGAAATATTAAATCAAAAAAATTACCCGCATTCTGGATTAGAGCCAGCTATTCGTAATATTCAAACCAGAGAAGAATAATCAGTTCGTATTTGTTATTTTATTTAATTCAAAAATTTCAAAATTACCTATCTATATATGCCATAGATAAGCATAGACTGATTTTTTTTTGTTAAAAGTAACAAAATTTCATGTTAAAATTAACCGAACTATAGTGACTACAAAACAACTTTGTGCAACTTAATATTTTGTGCACATGGTCTTCTTCTTCGTTTAGTAAACCTTATTGGTCTGTTCTTCAGAAACTATGCCTCCTGGGATGACGAAGTACAACTATCCATCCATCTCTAGCGTGGTCTTCCGGGTAGGCGGCGGCCAGAGGGGATTTCATTCGCCGCTAAATACGCAAGTCTATCACTGTCCCTCCAATGTCTTCTTCTGGATCTACTCCACCGAACAATGTCCTCTATTCCACACGTTTTCCTTATTTGAACATTGCGAACATGATCTTGGAGAGTTTTTCCAGTGATTGGCCTTAGAACCTTCATTTCCGTTGTCCTTAAGAGCCCCTTGGTTCGTACAGTGTATGCTCGAGTTTCCACAGCATACGTCATGATTAGTCGCACGCATGTCTTATATATTCTGACCTCACTGTCAATACACATGTGTTTATTTTTCCAGATCATGTATTTTAGACATCCAGCCCCCCTAGACAACATGCCATTTAAGCTAAGCGTTATATCGCTAAGCGATAGTAAATGTATGGAATTGGTGGCTATGACATCACGTGACAGCCACCAATTTCATACATTTATATCGCTTAGCGATATAACGCTTAGCTTTAATGACATGTTGTCTAGGGGGGCTGATACGACAGATGCTTTATTGACTTGTTCGCGGACTTCAGTGTATAGGTCATTATGGCTGCAAATCTCTACTCCTAAATATTTGAAACTCATTAATTGTTCCACGGGCTTATCATCTACGGTTAGCTTACACCTTGAAGCTTGTTTGGATATAGTAATACTTTTTGTTTCTTTGCCAAACCGTACAGTCACAAAAAGATAAACCTTTATTACTGATAACAAAGGTATGGCTAAAACGCAAGTAGCCATCGAGGGAGATCGCGATCCACTTCCACGCCGGCGACGCTATAGAGCCCATTGGCCCTGTTCACCACCGGACGCAGCCGCAACATCGGACAAACACAAAATATCCACCATCCATCAGGTTCAACCACTGCCCCCGAGAATCCAACCTCACACGTCAGGGCCTCCGATTGGTCTCGAAATCGGCCGCTATGTACACTCCGTTTCAAGTCGGAGGGGCTTGTACCCCGACCCCTCGGTCCTCGTGTTGGCGTCCGAAGGTTCCGCGGGCTAACACCGGGGGCATCCGACGCAATCATCACCTGTCAGATTTGACGTCTAGTTGTCAACACAGGATGTCTGACCCGACGTCTGCGCCGGTGGTGTGCCCGAACCACACAACAACATTCGCCACAGTTTGACGAGTAACTGCCGAGCGAGACTAGAGGCGTCCGTCCTGCTCTTCTCTAAGTACAGAATTGACGAGGGCACAACAGCGTCGGCCGCCCACCCCGGCCTTTACTGCCTAGGCACTTAGAGCCGCAACCTAGGCCCACCGCAACCTAGGCCCAAACGCAAGTAGCCAGTTCGGTTGTCTTAATATTTTTTTTAGTGTAGATGTTTCTGTTCTATGCGGTATATTTTTTATCATGGCTACGTAGGGGAAACCAGCTATAATGATTTCAGTACTTTATAATCTTCCGAAGAAGCGCACTCGTGACATTATGGAAGGTTTGCAATCTGCAGAGAAAAATATGAATTCGAATCTTAAAAAAGCCCGGGTTATAAGAAAGTGGAAACACAGAATTCGGAAGATCGTTCCAAAGCCGGGCTGCTGTGTTAATAAGAGTTCGAAAACCGACTGGTTTGTGAATGTTGAAGGTTTATTGTGAATGGGTGGAAGAGGGAGCAAAGTTGCAAATTGTTTTGAGCACCTCCAGTGGTAGTATCAATAGAATAAACATAGAATACCAACCTTGCATCTGTGGTCTAGTGATTGCAATCCATCATACAATAATCGGTCGTCAGTCAGACGTATAGCACGCTTCTCTTGTCTTTCTTAAGGCCGAAGCTACTGAAAGACCAATTATCAGCACATGAATATTACATTATGAGAAATAATTCAGTGTGAAATTCAGATGAAGTACGAAAATATATTACACGTGTATCCTTACAATTATTTACACATGTATATAAATACGAAGAAATTGACATGTTCGCTGTGAAAAGTAGACATCATTACGACATACATTTTCCAATAATTCGTGATCCTGAACTGTCAATCCATATTATATATTCGTTCACCTAAGCACAAGCATTTATTTGCTTATTTTAGGGAACGTAGGAAGATGTATATGTACTGGTTTAACAAGGACATATTTATTTTTTTATAAAAAAAAAATATAAACGATATAATACTATTTTATTTTATGTTTTATTAATGCATGAATGATGAACGACTGACCAAAAAAAATATATGGGTGTAAGAGATAAAGTGAATAGCAGGGGCCGCTCCAGAAAGTGATGGCATGACTATGTGAATGATATTTTGAAAAAAAGAAATATAAGAAGCTTGAAAAATCGACGAGCATGTACATATGAGACGATTTATACACGTAAAGTAAGCTAGGAATGTGTGCAAAAATAGAGAAGTATGGCGCTCGGATCTTTCTGCTTACCCCGTAAGGGATATGGCGTGATGGTTATATTGTATTACTGCAAGAGGCAACTTACAAGTAGGCACTTGTCAAATTAATATTAATTTAACATACAACCAATAACAAGTTGCCACATTCTGAAGACTTGAGATATTTATCGTCTCACAGACCCAGACTGTTTTCACAAGCGTGGGAATTCAACCCAGACAAATGTCACATATTACAACTGAGTCACAAATCCCGACACTTTTGTAATTTTATTTCACATACATACTTAGGTACTAAGTGGTACCATAAAATTTACGTCAAAATAAGTATCACGAGGCAATCTTTTCGAACAAACTCTCAAGTGGAATTTCCCTAGAAATGGAAATTGAAAATGATATATATTATAATTTACTAAAAATTTTCGTGGAATTAATTTTATCCATTTTTATTTGTTCTCATCCAGGAATTTATCATCGACTCGAATTAAATTCTCAATTGAATTTTGGAAAAGATGTCTGCTGGATGTTATTTTTAGCACGGTGAACGTATGTCGAATCCGTTATTCGTTTAAACTAACAGAAAGACCGATAACCTCAACTTGATAAACTGAGTTAAAATTTTCCCGCCTCTGCGTTTAAATAACACTCAAGCGGTTGCATTTAATTAAATTTGTACCAAGAGAGAAGCTACTTCGAGTGGTTGCGAAATGAGGTTGACAACCTCTGTGTTTTCTATCCAGACATCGCAGTTAAACTGAGAGTCGGGGCCTAAAGCGGACAAGTGAACATTTAAAGCTAGCACTGTCAATTCATTAATACGATCTGCGGTTCCAGGAATGAATTGGAAACGCATAGAAATTCAAGAAAAATAAATACATACAACTATTTATTTATTTGTTTTTTACTCCACAAAATGTATACTGCAAAATAACCCTGTGGATAAGAGACCCCTAGGAATACCAAGGCAGAGATTGATAGACAATGTTATCCGAGATCTGAACGTGCTGAATGCTTGTGATGACTGGGAGTCCACTACAGCTGACAGGAAAGCTTGGAAAGCTATTGTTCAGGAGGCCAAAGCTCTACCGGAGTTGTATGGCCATCGGAAGTAAGAAAGTAAGTTGTTTTTTACTTCTCGGGCACTTTAGCACTCATCCAATAACAAGTTACCACATTTTGGAGACTTGCGATATTAATCGTCTCAAAGATCCAGTTTGAAAACATAATTAAAAATTGTGTCTCCACCGCGAATAGAACCCAGGACCTTTGGATGAGCAGTCGGATACCTAACCAACTAAACAACGAAGGCCGACAATTCCATTTTTTCCAAACAATTCTATTTTTTTTAAATTAAGATTCATGATCATTTAAGGGATGTAAAAATAATATTATTTTTGGTGTCGAAATTAAATAAGAAAATACCTTGAATGGTTAGAAGAAGGGCTTGAAAATATGCGACAAAATAATGTATTCAAATATTCGAATTTGTTTTCAGTGGTATTCGAATGCTATTCGATATTTCTGGAAGTCAAATAGAACTGGGTAATTGGTGAAATAACTTTTTTTTTAAATTACGAGATCAATCAAATTTATTTTGCGACAAACTGTTAGAAAATAAAAAAAATCAAACAATCGACTTCACCTCCATCACCACGATGGTAAAATACATAATATGTACATAAAATAATACAATAACGAATAAAAAATTAAACAATTTCTGTTACCTTGGCAGAACACAAACATAAACAGAATGTCTTTTCAATGAGATCAGTTGTATCATATATGTTCTAATATTCGGATATTGCGTCGATTATTACTGGAATATGGAAAAGAACCCAATATACGAATTATTAGAAAAATAGTCTTGCAAGCTCTTGTTACAAGTCATTCTAAAATATATCCGACTGAAATATATATCCATCGTTCAAGGTATTTAACACCACGATGCATGATGTATTGCAAAATCTTCGTTAGACAATTCGTCCCATGACAATGTTTTTAAAGCCTATCTGCTAAATCGCAAATGATTGAGTGACTTCGATAGAAATTAATTGCTTTTTTATGAGCTATTTTTTCAAAATCGGGAGGTAATCAAACTCACAAAGGTATCGCTACTATGTTTTCATTTACAACCCTCACGTAGTTACACCTTTGCAGGTATCTACTGATTGATTTATCATTGAAATAGAGATCTTTGCCCTGACAAGTCAATGAACAATTTTAATTACTACGATCTGCAATTCTGAGGTGTAAATATCCAAAAGCCACATATCCAATTTAGTTACAAGAAGTTTAATATTAAGGCTGTGTTTCTCAAACAAAGATGAAACTAAGGGTCGTATAACAAGAGTTATTTGAGAATGCAAGAAAAAGGCAAGGCCTCGTACTGCGAAAATACTGCTTACGGGACCTCAAATTTTTCTTACAATATTCTATAACTCCTGTAAAATTGTTAAAAAAAATACTTTAATTTCGTAAATTGTTCAAAACTTTTGGTTGTTTTTCTTGAAATCCAATCCCATCAAACGAGTCAATTGTGAACAATTTAATGATATCAAAGTATTTTAATTATACTATTTACCGATATTTTTGTTGAAACAACCCAGCCTGAATCGTCTGTATGTAATTTTCTATTTCGGGTAATCATCATATCATTTGTACGAAATCCAACAAGGATTTATCTAGGTACAATGATTTGATGTCGTATTTCCATTTAAAGGATAGCCATAGGGAATCAAACGACAGACTCCTCTCTTTTGATATACTTTTCTCGCTACATTTACTTTCATGTATCGTCTAATTCTTCTATCATTCCTCGGTCTCGTCTTGGTGATTTCGTTTCAACCGCGTTATTTCCACTTTCATGCGTCTTCTGCCATGTCCATGTCTCACTAGCATACTTTAGAGTCAGTACGACGATCCCATTGTGTATCGCGAGCTTTGCTTGCCATAGAAATCTTAATGCACCGTTCATTATATTTTTTGCCGTTACTCTCCTTTCAATATCTTTATCCAATCTTCCATCACGCTGAAACATAAATTAGAATAATTAATTACAAAGAAAATATGTGATTTATAAAAATGCAGGAATGTAACAATTCAAAATGTCTTTAAATATATAGTAATTGAAAAAGATATATACAAAAAAAAACAATCTTTGAGGTTAAACGATAATTATTACTATGTTTTAGTTACAACTTTCATACATACAGTATAAATTCAGTAAATAATAAATATACAAAATTAACACAAAAGCGGAGAGAGTGGCACTGAAGTGAAAGTGAAGTGAAATCTAGAAAGATCGATGCTCACTCATTGGTAGCTAGGAGGAATATGTATCCATCTGACAGGGCGGTCGCTAGGCGCTGTGCCGCCACATGTACCTATTTCTGAAGAAAAATAAATAAAAAAATAAGTTTTGTCCGCTTATTTCACACATAAGCGGTGATTTTTTTACTCTGTCATTTCCTCCATTGTTAAATATAAAGCTCTATCTGTTCTCACCAGTGGTTTTATTATCATCATCATCGGTTCCACATCCCAAGATGGGACCGATTTCTCATAGTAAACCTGTCTCGATTTGATATTTACTTACATTATGAATACGGAAAATAATTACAATACTTACATATTTCCAATCCGTACAAACTTTGACATCATCGGATTACGGGAAAAAGTGTCTTCCCTTTGACAGCCTTACTCGAATCACAAAGTCAAATTAAGTCATTTATTTCTGCGGCGAAAGAAGTCAAAATTAATAAATTTCTTATTTCATTTCTCAAAAATAGAATGGTTAATTATTTACACGCGTCTGTTATGTCTGTTGAAAAATTAAATTCTAAACAGAATAAGAAACCTTCTTTGAACATACGAAATAATGTAGAAACTCGGCCTTTTCTTTAATTATATAAATACACAACAAGTATGACTTTTGATGTCTTCACCAGGTTGGGTTTTACTCGTGCGAGAATTTTTTTTAAAACAATATTTGATCTTTGTTTCTTCCATTGAATTTTTTTTAAATGACTTTGACTGTGAAAGTATTTTTTTCCAATGAAGAATGTATTTATTTTATAATTTAATTTCAAGGAATATGATATTATTTATCAATTTAAAACCAACAGTATTTTCTGCATAAAAGAAAATTAATTAACGATCAATAAATGCTTAATTACATTTTACAATAGATTTAAAATTATGAATTAACAAAGTAAATAGACGTTTAAGTTGGCATAGTAAAATTATGAAAAAGAGGTAAGTACAAAGAGGTTCGATCAAACAGAAAAAAGATATTCAAATTCAAAGGATTTTAATTGACACATCGGTTAGTAATATTTAAACAAAGATATTTAAATTCGTTCAATTTCAAATTGAACCCATTAAATAAGTCAATTAACTTATATGAGTGCTATGCCAATTTTGAAAGGATTATTTTTACGGAGATCGCTAAGAAAATTTTCAATTAAATATGTAGCATTTTGTCTGTGTAACAAGGGTTTCTCAAAATTTTATTTCAATTCATTCTGTGGTGGTGTTTTGGCCACTCCGTAATAATAATAATAATAATGAGATATTATTCCAGTTCGTTAGCAGGGGGGTGCAATGCAACACAAACCATATAATATATACAACATTTAAAAATAAGGTATTAGTACCTACATACAAATAAAAAGAATAACGGAGAGAAAAGTAAACATAAAGAGCAAACAAAAATATATACCTACATATATGTATAACCGTTATAACAAAAATTATTCATTTAAGTAAAAAGAACAACAGAAAAACTAAAAATAAAAACCTAATGATAATAATAACACATCAATATACATAAAAACAAATATAAAATAATATAACCGGAAGCAAAACAATATAACCGTATAAAAACATCTATTGAAATCACTTCAGTCACTGCAAAATTGATGCCCATCTTCTGTGAATTGGAGAATCAAGCCACATACCAGCCTCTCGAACAATAGAATTGCTACATAGATCTCCACATCCTCATTCTTGCAACATCTATCTTGCGTCTTTGGAGAGCGGCAAAGTCAATAATAAATTATTACAAAATAATATTCTTTCGGTTCTTAAATAAGATTCTTACGGTCTTAATTATTAGATTTCGTTAAAAGCTCAACAAGCGATCGGTATTAAAAAATCTTCATTATAAACGTATACTAAGATGTGACTAACTAGTTCACCGAATTGTTTACGAACACCCTCAATTATTTATTTTAATATGACAGCATTGGCTTCACAGATGTCAAAAATTTATTTATTTATTTATTTTATATGGTTTCTCGATAAAAATAGATAAATGTATGTATTTTTTTAATAACTGACATCGAAAAATGAAACCAATCACCGGGTTGTGCCGTGTTGAGTCAATTTAAACAGATTGCGATGAAGAATAACAAGGAAAAATGATATAAGTAGATATTAAATTTTTCTATCAAACTCAAATATGCGTCGGATCATATGTGAAAGATCCGCCATTTTGAAATATTTGGTATGACGCGTAAGTCAAGCGTTAATCAACCTCTCGACCTGTCCTAACTTTACGTCTATGAAATAAAGGTGTAATAAAGATAGTCACGGTTTAAAAACATCTTCGGTTTAGTAAACTTTTTCGTTAATCACGCTCTATTACCAGGTACTATAGATAGTAAACGTTTATAAGACGGTTAGATCCTGTATGAATGTAGGTAGGTACTTAATAAAAATGGATTAAAAGTTCAAGAGAATTGATAATCATCAATAAAAGAATGACTTACAGGAGCTCACACTGATGCAATTTTTTTTCCTGAGCTTTTAACTTAGGACACACATTAAAACCAACCACTCAACAAAACAAAATAACATATACTTAGAAAACTATTTTTAAAATTACAGGATGTACAGCATCGGCTTATTCAGAACAGGGTAATAAGAAAATTTCTGATAAAGTTATGAAGCTGTAGGAAGGAAAATTCTTACACGCCAATACAGATGAAGTATTGTTAACTTGAAGATGCATTAAGGGGGGGACTGCTGCCAACGTACCTATGTATTTTTCAATTTGATATACCATCATTATTTATTATCAAATCGTTTTGAAAAAAATAATTTAGATAGTTTGGGTATTAATAAAGAAAAATATATCTTTACTTTTTGATAATGTTTTGTATAAATTCTTGTATAAAAATAATGGCATACCCCGATTTTCAAAGTTTATCTTATATTTTTAATAAAATATAAGGCGTAATTCAACATATTTTCTTTTTAATTAAAGAATACAAAAATATCTAGAAAAATATGATGTGACGTTGCATTAATGCTTGAGGTGAGTAAATAAACCTAAAAAACATTTATTTTACATTCAGCGCCATTGCGAAATAAAAGTTTTTTTGGTTTATTAACTTAACCTGATGCATTAATGCAACGTTACATCGTATTTTTCCCGATACTTTGATCTTCTTTAATTTATAAAAAAATATAATGCTCTATACCTTATATTTTTTTAGAAATTTAAGATAAATGGCAAAAATCGGGATATGCTTATTATTTTCGTACAAGAATATATACAGAACATAATTAAAAAGTTAATGTATATTTTTCTTTATTAATATCCAAACTAACTACGTTATTTTTTTCAAAATGATTCGTTTTGCAGTAATGATGCAAATTCAACTTGAAAAAATAGGTTCGTTGGCAGCAGTCACCCTCTTAATAATAATTCTTATGTTATATTCTCTATCTTATCTTCAAATATAACAAGAAATGTATTATCAAATATTTATTAAAAATCGTAATTTTCTATCACATCACAAAACCTCTATCTCCCTCCTTTCATTGTTGCTGTAATTTTACATCTAATAATGGTGCCTACTTGTTAATCTTTAATAATAATAATAAAATTATTTTATTATGCAAAACAAATCACATTATGTGGCGGACTTATTGCCCGTAGGCAATTTCTACCAGTCAACCACATTAGTAAATACAGTAGTACGAGCAAGTACAAAAAAATACATATAATAAAAACTAATAGGTATACATGACAAATTAAACGTAAATAATAAAAAATATGTCCAAATATCCAAAAATATGAAAAGGATGGGTTGGGACGGGATGAAGGATAAAGAAATTATAGGTATGAGGATAAGAAGTGTGACTTGTGGAAGCTTCTTGGAAACCATTAAGCTATAGGAGCTTCTCTTATACCATTGGGTAATTGGTTCCACAGCCGGGCTGCGTGTACCTATTGTGAACGAGTATGTATGGGTGGATGTGTGGTGTATTGGGATTGATAGTGTACTTTGGTTTGAATCTTTCTGTATGTTTCTTTGTTATAAATTTAATGTACCCACCACTACACTATTTATGGCCCCACGTCGCTTCGGTTGGTTAGTACAAACTGCCTTATGGCAATAAACCCGCCATTTTACACATTATTGTACATGAAGTAAATAATTAACTAAAGTAAGCGCTGTTCAATGAAACATGATTATTCCAAAGACACTACTGTTAAATTTTAGCCTCTACTGTGTGATAAAAATGTTTTAAATACCGAAAAAACATGAATAAAGAATTTACAAACGTAATGCTGGGGGGTAAGTCTGGAGGGCAAGTCTGGTCCAATCGGCAAAATCAAAACCCTTGTGGTTACCCATATCATGGAAATAATTTATTTATTTATTTTATTTTATTGGGGGTATACACAGATGTACAGGTTACATTCATTAAAATATATACATATGCTAAGTGGTACAATCTATAGCTAGGCCTGCCATCCAATTATGTATATCCACTGATATAATATTCATTAACACACAGAAGAGAAATAAAAAAATAAAAATAAAGAAATAATTATTAGGAGATGGTTCAGGATAGTGGGATAGGAAAGTGACGGAAATGTCAGAGGATAACTTAAAGACGGAAAGCAAATTAAGTTGTACAGTATTCATACAATAAAATAAAACAAAATATCTATATATTGTTATCTCGGATCAAGTTGGATAATTCTTTCATATACCTGCTATACGGAGTGTGAAATAAAAATATGTCTAAACTATTGAAATAATTATCATATTATGGAGTTATATGTCATCTTAAGATATTATAGAACTCCATGTAATAATTGTATCCATGATATGGGTAACCACGAGGGTTTTGATTTCGCCGGTTGGACCAGACTTGCCCCCCTGGGTAAATATATTCCACTTTAAATTAATGTTTAAACTGAAAGCACAACTTCATAAGCCGCTTTGTTGACTCGATCCGAGTTAACAAAGCGGCTTTAAGCGCCGAATATAAGATGTCTTTCTGAAGGCACATCTTTTGATACAGTTTTTGAATAAAGGACAAAGCTAAAGGACAAAATGTAGGATTGTTGGTCGCGATTATCAGCAACGAAGGACCGATAAAAATTCCAATGGGACCATGTTCAGGTAACAGGATAACAGGAGAGCATGACGGTAGAGAAGATTGTCCATAATAATGGTTAACGATTGTATTTTATAAAACGTGTTGCAGATGATATCACTTCCAGAATATCTGACGAAAATTCCAAAACACAATGGCACGGGTGCTATGACAGTGTATGAGGATGCGGGAAGCTATAAAAACATAGGGAACTACTATAACCCACATTGACACAACCCATCAGGTCATGGCGCTACCGGGAACATAAATTGATAAACATGTTTCTTTGTATGTCTGACTGACGAAGTTTTACACGTTTTTATGTGTCTTCACGTCTTCTATTTAGTCACTTTGGCTGGTGGGATCCCCGAACAGACACATTTGAATTTTATTTGACACACAACATAATTAATACATGTAATTACAATTTGTTAAGTTTTAAAGGTGTCTGTCGGAGGGTATCCACCAACCAATGTTTATGTAAATGCTTGTTACCTCCTGTGGCGCAGGCGTAAAAAAAATCAGCCCTTTAATAGGATAATCACGGCCTCTTGGAATTTTACAACAAAAATTTCGTGAATATAAGCGTAAAACAATGTGGGCGGATCACATGCAAACTTCGAAACTATTGTATGAGAATATACGTTCTTAAACATCACAATCGTGTGCGCACGAGTTTTTGAATCGAGCGTTACGCTAAATCAAAATGTAGTAGGTATTTGATTTTTTTTTTATTATTTTTTATTCAGGTATATAACATTACACAATATTTTAACTTAATGACAATAAATAAGAATCTTGATACTCTCTCGATAGAGTTAAAACTCGTGTTATAGAGAGGAGTATCGTAAATACGCACAGAAGAAAAATTCAACATATAGGATATGTATTGCCAAAAATTTCCCTTTTAATGCTATTTTAAATTTATTTTGATCTTTTCCCTATATGACAGTAATTTCTATGCTGCAGTTATATTTTTTTTTGGTATGTGAACTAGTTCTCCCTGTTTCACTAGTAAAAATTTCATCATGGTTTCTGCCTGTGAGCATATGTAGTTGCAATCATGTACATTAATTATATAAATTTACAAAAAAAAAACAGAAAATTTTGTAAAAACATATCAGAGCAGTGTTAAAATTTATAAAATACCTATCATTACAAAAATCGTTTTTCTAAGACTCATATGTTATGGATAATAAATCAAAAATACAGGAATTATCAAAAAAAAAAATTCGAAAAAAGTGGACAAAATAAATAATAATAATAATAATAATATTTTTTATTAAAAATAAAAACACAAACAACAAATACAATAATAACAGTATAAACAAAAAAAAACAATAAATGTGTATATATGATCATTGTACAAATGTTTGTTGAAGACGTAAATTTTAAGAGTACGGCGTTAATGTATACATACATACATACATACCATCACGCCATATCCCTTACGGGGTAAGCAGAGAGAACCGAGCGCCATACTCCTCTATTTTTGCATACATTCCTAGCTTCCTTTACATCCATGCATCGTCTCATACATGCTCGTCGATTATTAAAGCTTCTTATATTTCCTTCTTTCAAAATATCATTCACATGGTCATGCCATCCCTTTCTGGGGTGGCCCCTACTATTCAATCCATCTCTTACACCCATGTATATTTTTTGGTCAGTCGTTCATCATTCATTCTTTCAATATGTCCAAACCACCTCAAGGAATTCACTTTCATTTTATTTATAATACTCTTCTTCATCTTGCATTCCCTCCTTATGTCCTCATTTTTTATTCTATCATATATCGTTCTATTACATACTCTTCTTAGTGATCTCATTTATGAACATCCAAATGGCGTTATGAACATCCAAAAACTACCTTGGAGCCTATCCAATCCTTATGGAGGCTATCCATAAAGTATTTTGAATTATAATATGTCCTATTCTGATTCGCTTCAGAGTACTAAAACGTCTAAATCAACGGGCGTCCGTGGATAAAAGGATTTTATCCACGCGGTGTGACGTAATGAGACCCGTATAAATGCTGTCAACATTTTTTGACATTTTTCATATACTAAAATTCAGACGGATAAACTTAGATGAATCATAATATGTAAGACATAATGTCGGTACCACATAGTTTACAATTTTATATTTGAGAATATTAATTGGAGATACAAATATTCTCAAAAATGTTGAAATTTCGTTTGTGCTAGGGAACGGGTATTCGACAAGTGTCCCAATAAAAAAATGCAATAAAAATATTTGAGACGTGTATATGTAGGTACTGTCATGGCTGTGATGTCCTCTGACACGATCGTTATTGAAGAGCCGTTACGTGTAAGGGACATAACGACAAAACATGACGGGAATATTTTACAAAATACGGATAATAAAAGATTAAACAATTTACTCGGGGCCTAGGATCAAAAGGTCTACGAAATAGCCACCGCCAATGGCTCGCTCGCCACCAACAGCCATCGTTTGATACCGATATTTGCATTAATTTATCCATCAGCTGCTATAATGCAACGCTTGTTTTTTTAATTCTATTAAAAGGTCTGCCTTTTGAATCATCAATGCGTTATCCAGCTTTTTACGATTAGATAGATATTTTTGTACTTGTATATCACTAACTGGAAAGAATGAGTGAGCAACTGCTCGCCATAAGAGTCTTTCATCATAGACCAGGGAGTGTGAGGCGTAAGGAGAGACCTAAGCTGAGATTATGTACTGCGTCTAAGGGGACCTGCCCCCCTAGACAACATGCCATGTGACAGCCACCAATTCCATACATTTACTATCGCTTAGCGAGATAACGCTTAGCTTAAATGGCATGTTGTCTAGGGGGGCTGGACTCTTTGTGCGTGGTCAATTGGAGACATTTAGCCGCTGACAGATCGGGAAGACGAAGACATCTTTTAGAGGCCAGGTCCCAACTTCGAAGGTGGATCCGATGATGACGATAATATCACTGAGTGGAAACAGATATAATTGGTTTCTATTTAACAGTGGAAGAAATAAAAAATTAAAGAAGAAAAAAATAAATCTCCACTAATATCTGAAGTAAGCGGATAAAGTATTTTGAAATTTTATATTTTTTTCTTAAGAAGTAGGTACATTACATACATGCATACCATTACGCCATATCCCACAATGTGGGGTAAAAAGCGACAGGTGTACGGGTGTGCATGACCTTATGAAAAGGAACACGACACATCCGTGCACCCCCACATACTAGTCTACTTTCACCAAAAAATTAATGGTGTATTTTCGATTACCCGACTCTTACGATACACCCGAAACTATGGTTACAGAAAAGAGTGAAAGTACTTATGCTTATAAATAAAAAATATGAACAAATATAATTTCAAAAAGTATTTATTTTGTCAACCGATGACCGTTTCGGCCTATAAGGCCATAATAAATACTGTTCGACCAAATTATTATGCTCTTATAAGCTGTCGTCGTTAGACAAAATAAATACTTTGTTCATATTTTTTTCTAATTTATTTGGAAAAAAATACAAGTCAAATTCGCAACGTTGATTATACCAAGATAAATAATATCGAATATTATAAAAAAATCTATATAATCAGAAAATTTGAATCTATTTTCATTGCTAGTATACATATGAAATAAGTTTTTTACGAGCTAAGCTTATAATGTGTAAATTTATTATGTATAAGGTTTATAATATATGCATTTCAGTCGGGGAAAAAACCGTAAGCTTCTGAGAATTCTCCTACAAAAATGGTTATATAATCTGTCATTTATATTCCTTACATATACCCTACTGATTATGTTACTTTTTCCACGCGCATGAGAGCCTTTGCTTACAAAATACTAAAACTTGACAACTTTGTACCTATTCGTTATAACAGTGATGAAAACTTTTCGCTGAAAATTAATCGCCGTTATTTGATATAAGAAATTCCATAATAACCTTTAAAATGAGCTATCGATCTGCTGTCTCACGCTCGTGGCCTGTCATTGACTTCAGTTAGGCATTTCTGTCTTCGTGCTCGTTCTATCCGATGCTGCAGGGCTACTCATGAGGATTAAAGTAAGAATTTGGTCAGCTTCAGACTCAAGCAATGTTTGAGGTTAAATTAATTTAATAATTATATTAAGTTATACAACAATTAATGACAATTTCATACTGAACGTTGATATTAACATTCTTTTATAATTAAATGTAGAGAATAATTAAAATTAGATTATGATCGAGTACTTGGGGCAAGTCTGGTCCAACCGGCGAAATCAAAACCCTGGTGATTACCCATTTCATGGATATAATTATTATATGGAGTTATATGACATCTAAAGATATTATAGAACTCCATATAATAATTATATCCATGATATGGGTAATCGTGAGGGTTTTGATTTCGTCGGTTGGACCAGACTTGCCCCGCCCTGATTTATTTTATTTATTTATTTTTTTTTTATTTAGAAAACAAACAGGATACAATGTTATAAGAATAAATACAATATGAAGACTTAACAGTAAGGAAAGTTCATTGTACCCCAATAATATGTTTTCACATACGATATAGGGTGAACTTGTTTTTGACTTATTTAGTAAGTTTAAAAGTAATTAATATAATACTTGTATGTAGTGTGTATTAAGTAAGTGGATATGTGTTATATTTGATGTATATGTATTATATATTATAACAATATTGTGTATATATTTATGTATGCGAGATAGATTGTGAATGAATGTGACTATTTATCGAATTGTTGTAATATGTATGTTCTGAAATCCGCCTGTGATTTATGTACTATATCGAAATGTTTAAAATATGAATTGTAGTTGGAGCAACTTCGTCTAATGTAATTATTTTGTGAGTAGTTAGTGTTACGTCGGTCGACATAGAACAAAAACTGAGATCTGAAATTGCGTGATGGACAGTAAAAATTTAATTTAGAAAGTAAGTAAGGCGAGTCTACACGGTTATGCATAATTTTGTGAAGGTACATCATGTCTATAATTGTTCGTCTGTTTTCAAGATTATAAATATTATGGTGTTTTGCAGATTTCCGATAGTTGGAGAAATATAATTTACCACGATAGTCCAAATGTTTCAGGAATTTATTCTGTACTGCTTCTAGTCTATTGATGTATGTTATTAGAAAAGGATGAAAATACAACTGATGAAAATTCTAGTACACTCCTGACATATGCATAATACAAAGTTATAAGTGTTTTTTTCTAATTTAAAGGGTTTTGAGATTCTCAAAATAAACCCCAGCATTTAATATGCTTTCCCTATTGCCTTATCCATATGTGGTGCAAATGACATCTTTTCATCTAAGGTGATACCAAGATCCTTTGTTTCTTTGACTTTTTGTAGGGGATTATTGTCAATTAAATATATGTAGTTGATGGAAATTTTTGCATTTAACGAAATTTATGCATTTAACGTGTAATGAGTAGCCTCTCTGATTATCATTTTTATGTTCACACTGTCTATTTATTCAACCTTTATGTACACTCACAATACACAAACTATTTACCTTACCTTACCAGTTCTCTTCCTCAATGCCGAGGGTCGTGGTCATCATGTAACCTGTTGCGGACCATTGCTCTCCAGGTATTTCTATCAGCTGCCAGATGGACGGCTCTATGGAGTAACGTAGCAGGAATATTTTGCCTTATTTGGTCGGACCAACGCATCACCAATCTACCTTTCAGACTTATATCAGACGCTTTTCAGACCATGATGAGCATGTCAAGGCTGTCTTCTCCCTCTACGAGATAAAAAACTTGAGTATCCGTTCAAGACAGAGGGACGACAATCTCAATGTGATACGAAGTTCATGAAGAAAAGATATATTTACAGCATACATTTATTCACAGAACTTACAACAATTACAATGTGTACTTTAAGAATATAGAACTCTCTAATATGTCTATTTTTAGATTTAATTCGTCAGTTTTCGCAAGCTCTCCTTATTTTCTTTCCATCCATTTTCTTATATCCTTCCCATTCCTCTCCCTATAAATCTGCCATAACAATTTACATACAAGTGATTATTTCTGTAAACTTAATTGGTCCTCTAATGGAGTACTAAATTATTACTTAAAATTATGACTGCATGTTTACAAAATAAAATAAAAATCCAACAAGTAGGTAGTGACCAAGATCTTTAGAACCAATCAACTCTGTCGACACACAGTCACTTTGGAATAATATAACCATAATTATTTTATGGAGTTCTAAAACATCTTAAGATATTACAGAACTCCATAAGATAATTTTATCCATGATATGGGTAAAAATGGATAGTTTTGATTCCGCCGTCTGACTGAAGACGTTTGAATCCTACTGATATGCTCTTAAATTGTGAAATCATAACTCTCCAATTATCCATAGTAGGTACCTAATGACAGGAGAGAAATATCAACTCCTACATCCAGGGAAGAATTGAAGGGAGGAGAAAACCACGGCATCGAAGAGTTTCTTAGCTCCGTAATCTGCGACCAGAAAAATCACCTCATCGTCGCTTAGTCGCCAATCTCCGCGCAGGAGATCACAAGAGATAGAAAATGAATTAGTAGTTTGGAGAGTTAAAATACCTATAATTTAATTTATTAATGTTCAAAAATCAAACTCATTGCAAGAAGAATGATTAAGAGAGCATAATAACCTCAAACATGGCATTTACAAATATTTTCAAATCAAATTACTGAAATTCGTTAAGCAGTGTATTTCGACGTTACACAATTTTAAAAGTTTTTAGTAAAAACTCCCATTAAAAATACCAGTTTACAACATTTTTCAAAATTATGCCATAACTAATGCAGGATTCAGAATACTGCTTTAAAGAATATGTAAAAACTTTAATGACCATAATGAAATTTTTCAAAAAATGACAAATTCAAAATGGAAATTTTAAAAAAGATCACTGATACAACCTCTTAGGACCTGGGTATGGCTGGAATGCACTGTTGATGAAGTGATGTTATATGAGTGATGTCATTCTTGTGTATTCCTAACAAAACTTAATACTTAATAATATGTTTTTTCAATAAGTATAGATTTTTTTTTATTTTAATACTTTTATCTCTACATTAATCTCTAAGCACATCTATGTTTACATTGTAACTTCTCTATGGGAAACATTGTGATTGCACATATAAATCAACTTTATTATTTATAAAACAAAATGTGTATGTGTGACGTGTAATTGTTTTTTCTCTTGATAAATAAATAAATAAATAAACTATGCACTTAAACGTCTTACACAAAAAATATATTTTGTGCAAAGAGTGCATAAAATCAATATGAATGTTTATCTATATAATCTTTTCATCTGCAATTACAAAAATTGTCAAAAATTGAATCAGATATGAGCACTTTTCATGCGTATGCGTTAGTATCCCTGTATTCCTGGCTTGCATTAACTTTAATATCACCATTATGTAACCACACAATTTACAAAGTTGTAGTTTCCCGAAATAAAATAAATAACATGAACCTTCAAAGTGCATTAGGCGGTTTTAATATATCATGTTTTCAGCCATTTAGTCGATCTAGATTTAGCATTATATCCCCTGTTAATTCTATAGTATTAGTGAGTTGAACTCTGTTACCTTATATTTGCATTTTCTCAGCGATGAAAGATTTGATTTTCGGGATAATATTACTTTCTTGAAAGAGTCACAGCGTCTCGTAGAGGGGTTGAAATTTACGTGAAGTTTTTCACACACGAATTGAAGCATAAAACTTTTCATACCCTGGTCATAAATGAAAAGTTGCAGATTCAGTCATAAATAGAGCGAGGATTACTACTGGCACATGAAAGAGTTAAAAAGAACAATCAAAATTATTTATTATATTCCCAACCCATGAATGTTGTAAGACGGGAGTGCATTTAATCACACCAACTTTCGCCATCAGACAGCTAATTAAATTAAGTCCATTAATTTTATTGTTGCTACTACAAGTCATAAATAAAACAACAATGTACTTTTAGCAAGATGGAGACAACACTTATTTTAGCCCCATGAATTCAAACAATGTTTTACTAATTTGTTGCACAAACCGACGCATAGTAATGATATTTGACGATAGATTAAGAACGATGTTATCAAATAAAAAAATCACAGCCTTCACATTCCTCCAATCTGCTTAAAGCAGTACACCATAAATTCCCACTCATTCACCTGAAGATTTTAACTGTTCTTTGACACTCTAGTAAACCTGATTTCATAAGCTGATATGAAATATAAACAATATCGCACATTAATTATTAGCTGCATACGATATAGGCCACGTCTTGTGAACAAATGAAAAACAACAAAAATCTTATCGATCAGGTTCGGAAATAAAACAGTCCATGGTTTCTTGTTCAACTCTTTGATTTTATAAACGTGTTATTTTTTTATCACACTCTATTTCACAATCATACAAATAAGTAGATACTAGGAAACCCTGTTCTGGGCTAGCAGTTTACAATTTTACAGCGACAAATAAACTTATGAACTGGGTAAAGTCAAAATGCTTTGTACTAATAACTAATTGAACATTATTTCAATTAACATTAAAACAGACAAAACAGATTAATCAGGTCAAAATTCCCGTCATAACATCTGTCATTAAATCAATTCCCGAAGTGATTTGACATTTTGAGGTAATATATCAATGTCGTCAAGTGTGTTGATGTTATTGATTGTTAGTAACTCAAAAGAAATGAATCTAGAGATTGGTTATTGAATTTGAAAAATATATTTTCGAATTCAATCAAAACACTAATAGGTATGTATATCTCATAGATTCTATCAAAACGACATTTAATAATAATGAAAGAAGTGAAAATTCTTATCTCTTTCATAGACGAAAAACATTCCAAAAGCGTCAATGTTTCAAATATATATTGTAGCTCTCATTTTACCGCTGCACAAATTTTCATTCCAAAATAAAAGATTTAGGTACCTATTATTTTTTTATTTCTTAATAAAAATAAATACACTGCACCGCAACGACAGTAAAACATCTATGTATATGACAAATGTATTATTATCACGAAACACGGAGAACTTTTATGTTTTTTGGGGTAATAAACATCTCTATATAATAAAAGACAATACAAGTTAGTCTCAACATTTCAACTCGACCGTAGCGTGAACCCGTCCAAGTCGCATGCTCTGACTCGTATGTAGGTACAAACCCAAGCCATTCCAATTAAGTGACCAAGCCCACCTGACGTTACCAGTTACATTACCGTCTGTGTCAACTTTACTGATAACGTCACCAAAATGAATATAAAGCTTCCTTCTTACTGCCATATCTCGCACTGACACTGTTTTATGGCAACACTGCGAGACACCACGTCAAAAGGAATTGTAGTTAATTGTTATTTTTTTGCAATATTGTTGTTTGCAGTATGATGAACTTAGCAATCTCATGGTTAGTTGTTCTCGACCGCTTTGACAGACACCTCGCAATTGACATCTGACTTGATGGTCAATTTCGAATGTAATAGCACGAATTAAACAAGTCTTCTAAGTTTATAGTGTCGGTCTTCAGTCTTTATAGTTCAGTTTGATAAGAATCAGACTCGTGAGTAGAATAATAGCTTTTAACTGTAATTAAAGATACCTACATATTTTTTACTTCTTGAATGAACTTTGTTACATCCAATTTTATTACATACATAGTTCTTGAATAGATTATCTTTAATTTGTTACATAAATACATTTGAAAGAAAAAAAAACACAAAATTGCATATAATGAGATTTTCCTGACGGCTCATCTACCATACTGTGTAAGACTGTATGTAATATTTCTATGTGGTAAAACTCATTATAATGCTTTCAACATCATCATTTCCTGCCCCTCTATCCCAGTTCATCCGGGGTCGGGCCTCCTAATCATCAGTCGCCATGATCTGCGACTCTGCGTCGTCTCCTGTGGGACACCTTGTGCCGCCAGCTCCCTCTCGACACTCGTCCACCATGTCGCCGGCGCGGCGGTCTGCCTCTTCCTCGTGGTTTTGAGGGGATACTGAGCACAGTTTTGACGGAGTAGGTATCCTCCCTTCGCATGACATGGCCATACCATCGTTGTCTGCCCTCTTTCAGTTTCTCCTCTATTGAGGCTACCTTAAAGATCCTCTGACGTACTCGTTGCGAACTCTATCAAGGCTTGTCACACCACCTGCCCAGCGTAACATCTTCATTTCAGTCGTGTGCAGTTGTTGTGCGTGCTTTTTTAATATTGTCCAGCACTCAGATCAGTATAACATTGCAGGTCTTACGACTGTTTTGTATATTTTGCCCTTAGTTTGGATAGGCATTCTTTTGTCGCATAGTACGCCAGAGAGAGATCTCCACTTTAGCCACGCCACATTATTTATTTATTTATTTATTTAAACACTTTATTGTACATTACTTAATAGCTAGTACAAATGGCGGACTTATTGCCTACTGGCAATTTCTTCCAGACAACCATCTGTGACAGTTATGAGACAAAATGGTACATGTACAAAAAAGAAAATATATATAAAACCATAAACATATTACATTTAAACACAATAAAGTAAGAAGAAAATAAATATGTACATCAATGAAAATTAAACAAATCATAGATAAGACCTGTTACAACACTATGGGAGGGAAGGGAAAAAAAGGAGAGGAGATATGACTAACTACAAGAATAGGGAAATAAATGGGAAGTATGTAGGTTAAGAAATGGAAAGTATGAGCGCGCGTTTTAATCTAGTTTTGAAGGTACCTAACGTTGGTGCAGTTCTAATGTCAAGGGCCAAGTAGTTCCATAACCGGGCAGCATGGACAGTAAATGATGATGAATAGAAAGCCGTGGCATGTGATGGGATGGCGAGGGTTCTCTCTTCTCTAGATCGAAGCGGGAGTCCATGAGAGGCCAGAGGTTGAAATCTTTCGGTAAGATATGATGGAGCATTAGGGTTGTTCAAAATGTTAAACAGAAGACAAAGAGTGTGTTGATCTCGGCGCAGACGGATAGGAAGCCATTTGAGTTCCTTGCGAAAAAATGATATGTGATCGTATTTGCGAAGATTATATATGAAACGTATGCAGACGTTTTGTAATCGATCTAATTTGTTTATAAGTTCCTGAGTAAGATCCAAATAGCAAATATCTGCATAATCGAGAATGGGGAGAAGGAGAATTTGTGCGAGCTTTATTTTGATGTTGGTAGGAAGAAATTTTTGAAGTTTTTTGATAGAATGAATACTATAGAAAAGTTTTCTGCTGACTTCACTGACTTGTTCAGTCCAGGAAAGATGTTGATTGAAGAGAACTCCTAGATTTTTCACTGTTTTGGATATGGGTATTGCTGTGCCATTGAGTACAGGAAGGGGAATAGTGTTTGAGGTAAGTTTAGCCAGAAGTTTTGTACTCCCTATGATAATGGCGTGAGATTTGATAGGGTTAAGAAGAATACCATTTTCAGTGGCCCATTTGCTTATGTAGTCGAGATCAGAATTCACAGTTAGTATGGCATTATTTATGTCATTAGCTAAAAAATCTGTGTAAAGTTGAAGATCATCAGCATAGATATGATAGGAGCACCGAAGGCCTCTCACAATTGGATTGATGAATATTGAGAAGAGTAGAGGAGAGAGAATTCCGCCTTGAGGAACTCCGGTTTCCAAACTAATCCAGTCGGACATTTGTTCGGAAGATATTCTGCAACGTTGTTTACGACCACGAAGATAGCTCGAGAACCAGTCGACAACGGATGAGGAGATATTAAGAAATTTCATGCGGGCTAGTAGTATGTCAAAGTCGACAGAGTTAAAGGCGCTGCTAAAGTCCAGAAGTGAAAGTAAAGTTAGTTTGGACTCATCCATTGCCTTCCTTATGTCATCTGTGACTTTGACTAAGACAGTGGTTGTACTATGGCCGGCACGAAAACCAGACTGTTTCGGATGTTGCAGTGAATTTGAAAGTACAAAAGAGTTGAGTTGGTTATGAACAATTTTTTCAATTACCTTTGAAAGAATAGGGAGGATTGAAATTGGTCGAAAGTCTTTTGCAGTTGTTGGATTAGCTATCTTTGGTAGAGGAGATTGACGCGGTGGTTGACATCCTCGTCCACCTGGGCATCTGTCGTCAGCATGGATCCAAGGTATTTGAAGTGCGACACTTTGGGTAGCTTTATGTCATTATCCAGAAGTATATCTTGCCCAATGGCTTCTAACCCTCCAAAGTCACACTCCATAAACCCCATTATTAACAACGTTAATTAACTGTGGATCCACAACGCTGGATTTAGTGCATTTTGCTGGATCCAACAAGCCGAAAAATGTGCTGCAGTCTGTAGTTATACATAACTTTTGGGTTATCAATAACACTCAGGGGGGCAAGTCTGGTTAAATCGGCGAAATCAAAACCATATTATTATCATAATATAATTATTATATGGAGTTCTACAATATCTTTAGATGTCATAGAACTCCATACGATAATTGTATCCATGATATGGGTAATCACTAGGGTTTTGATTTCGCCGGTCGAACCAGACTTGCCCCCCTGGTGTATTTGGGTTATAACGCCTATTTTTCCCAATCCGCCGTAACACTGAAGCAAACAGTTTCTTTATAAGATGAAGTTGAAAGTAGGTACTAAATCGTAAACAAAAACGTAACACTCTACGCAGTACGCGTTGGTACATAATATGTGAAGTACATAATTGTTTCTTTACACCAGCACAAAATTTTACTTTTTCTTTGTATTTTTCTCGCGTATTCCGTGATGTGTGGCTGGAAATGTTAGGAAAAATCCAAAAATATGTACCTACACTGTGTGAGGCAGAATATAGGGAGGATGGTTCCTGAGAGCCGTGGAGATAAGATAATTGGCAGAACCTATTCGCATAAACCTCGCGAATATTACCCCGCACGGGAGGTATTACCATATTTTACTTTTCCTTCAAACCACCTTGGAATATTATAAGGAGCCAGATATGGATACGGTAACGACTATGCCTCTCTCGGTCCTGTTGGGTTTCTTCAAAATTCTAGTAATATCACGGGAGGCAGACGGGTTAGGGGTGTATAATAACCCACTAAGGAATATGTACGGATAACCATTATTTGTATATTTTTTATTTGATGATGTTTTAAGTGTGCTTCAAGATAAATGCGTAGATCATAATATAAACTTATACTCAACACAATGTTATTGTATTTTGAAAACAAAAACATCACTTGAAGAACTTTTATACCTTTTAAGATATATCTTCAGGCATTGGAAATTGCATTCAAAATCAACTTTCCTTATGTAATGGAGTTTTTTTTTTTATTTTCTTATGGCGTATAATTGTTTAAGTCTAAGTCCCCTTTTATTTTCATCAATATTCATTGTAAAACACAACAGTTCATAGTTTTTATAAATATGTTGCATAAGACTAACTACCTACATAAGTTTGCAGAGCGCAGGGTCCATGACTTTGCCGCTCTCCAAAGTCAGAAGATAGCTAATACAAGAATAAGGATGTGAGGGTCTAGAAATTCCATTGTTCAAGTAGATGGTATGTATGTAGCTTGACTCTCCAATTCACAAAATATCGACATCAATTATGCAGTGACTTGAGTGGTTTTTATGGATTTATTTATACTGTTATATTATTTTGGTTATATGATTATTTACTGTTCTATAATTTTCTATAATATTTTGTAATTGTTTTATTTTCATATATTTATGTATTCATCTTTCTGTACATTATATGAACAAATATATTGGAAACTGCCGGGCTTATTGCCATAAGGCAATTTCTTCCAACCAACCAGCTGATTGTGTTATCAGTGTCATTGTTTCCAATCCATTTGTTAGCACTGCGAGGATACATGTTTCAAAGGATTATCTTTTCAAATTCATCGGAATGTCTTTGTTTTCAGGAAATGATAAGTTTACCGAAGGCCGTCCAACCCAGTCGAATTCGTCTGGGTATCTCTGCTAATTGACTACCCTTTCCCAATTTTATTTTGTCTCGGGTATATGTAGTCATCAACGGTTATATGTAGTCATCAACGGTGTTGTTATTTATTTTCAAATTGCTGTTGGATGGTCTCAGGATTTTGGTTTTCGAGGATTCAGGATATTCGCCCATATTATTCCGGTTGCGGGAAGGGGTTGGCTGGGGGAAGCACAAGTCAAAGAGAGATGGAGTTCATTGGAGGAGGCCTATATCCAGCAGTGGAGAGATGGCTGACAAAGAAGAAGAAGAACCAGTTGATAACAAATTATGACAAAATGATGTATTACAATAACAAAAGAATAAAAACAAAAAATAATACAATACTTTATAGCGAAGAATAAGGGTGGGGTAAGGACAAGAAGAGCAAATCGGGATCAGGTGTTCAAGGATTAATATTCCTTCTTTAGTTTTTTTCCATAATCTTGCTGATTATACTTCCAACGAAGAGCTGAGTAATTCTGTATTATGGAAAGAGATGGATAGTGTTGCACGTTCAGTGAATTTTTTTTGAATATTGATGAGTTAGTATTTTTTTTACTTATTATTTTTTCTCTGCTATTATTTTTATGTATAATTTTGTACAATGTATATATATTATATAGTTTGTTTAACTCTCCACCCCCTGCTCACGAACTAAAATAAAAACGTATTAATATTATTATTAAACATTTGATTTCAATTATTTACTCTTAACTTACTTGTATATATGTAAATTGTTAGTAAAAATTGCAATATATTAATTTCAGATAGTATCATTGTACCTTGTTCATGAATCTATATTTTGCCTTGTCAAAAGTGATCAAACGCCTTGATGATACACAATGCTGCACAAAGTCTAGCTTACTTGCTCTCAACTTATCTTTGTGTACATAAGGCGCAGAAACTTGGACGTCGAGAAATCTGAAATGAAGAAATATTAATGCCCCAGAGAGATACAGTGTTAGCGTCTTATGCTTCATATATCGCAAACAAAGGTACGTAGAGTAAATACATCTCTATTATATGAGAGTCATGGAGTTTTGCAGCGTGAAGATACCTACAATAGAATATCCTGTGGTCTGGAGTCTATTGGGGAGAATCCGTCCACGTAAGATCTTTGATTCATTTTAACGGACTGAATGGGAGCGATCATTGGAAATTCTATCGACGAATGAAATAAATAAACTGCTACGTAGACACGATTCAATTAAACCTACTATGATCCATTTTTATCATATTTTATCAAGTTGCCTCGGATAAATAATATATCAAAAAAATGTATATGTACGATATATTGCATGGTCACTAATTAAGCGAATATTGAAAGACAAGAAAGAGGATAGTCATTATTTTATTTTATTTATTTTATTGATTTTATAGAACCAACAGCTTACAATATGAATTTACAATAGGTATAATTATATTGACAGGTTATAAACCTTATGTATAAAGGTTCTTTTAAATAGTTTAAACTATGTAAGTGGTTGCTGGAAGGGAGGAATGCACCGCAAAAAATTTTCTGAGTGGCATCGAAATTAAGCAGGTGAAAGAGTTTATATATCTGGGAAGCAGAATATCTCAAGACGGACGTTCAACAGCAGACATCAAAATCAGAATCCACCAAGCAAGAGTCGCCTTCAACAAAAGATCAACAATTTTTGAATCTCCTAACATTTCCATCAAAATTAGGAAAAAATTGATCAATACTCTTGTCTGGAGTGTACTGCTATATGGCTGTGAAACATGGACCATCAGCCAACGCGAAACGGGACGTCTGTCTGCGTTTGAGATGTGGTGCTACAGACGCATGGCTAAAGTTCACTGGTCAGAACACATCAGCAACGACGAGGTACTAAGTAGGGTTGGAGAGACAAGGCAAATTATGAAAAGAATTGCCCAACAGAAAACAACTTGGATAGGCCACAACATCCGGCACCCAGGCCTGCTTTTTACCATCGTCGAAGGAATGATTGATGGGGGTAACTGTAGAGGTCGCCCCAGAAACAACTATATAGACCAGATAATCGGTGAAGTGCGCTGTAGCAGCTACAAAGAGATGAAGAGACTGGCGGACGATAGAGTTAAGTGGAAAGATCGAGTGTTTGGTTCAGACCAATCCTAGGATTGTGACCCAGAAGAAGAAGAAGTACATATAAAATGATTTAACAATTGCAAAAATATTTTTTTTATTACAGGTAGGTATATTAAATAAAAAAAAGAAAAGAGTTAGGAAGAGTAGGTATATAAACTATTTAGGCATTCGAATCCGCAACAAAAACGAACTAATACTGACCGACCATTCATACAGAGTTTTATGCTATGTAGGTAATAATATTGTTACAAGTAGTAAGCACCGAAGTTTTACACCACAAACCATTGTAGGAATCACAAATTATGTATTTTTGGCGTGTAATAAGATGGGTTTATTGAAATAAAGCAATCTATTAAAACTACTTAAAGCGATGTGAAGTCAATTCGACACAATAAACAATGTATATTTTCATAACAATTACAGCGATGAGGACACTAAGAAGGAATAGAAGAAATCACATCATTTGAGAATTATTTGATAGATATATAAATAATTGACAATATCTTGTTCCTATGAGAGAAACATAATAAAAATATTATAGTGTACGTGCCTTGATTTCTCGGCTCTCCTATAATATTCCAACTTCGTCTCTATTGAAATATTAAAAATATCTCATAAAAATCACTAACTCCCGACAGGGAAAAATGTACTGTTTGCATGATATGCAACTATAACATTTTTTTCAACAGATTTCTAATTATCTCAATAGAGACGAAGTTGGAATATTTATTGTAGGAGAACCGGGAAATCAAGGCACCTACAGGGCTTACGACCTGTCATCGGCTGGTTTACGTGATCACTTTATGCGCTTGCGCAACGTTCACCAATTATGCCTTTTTAATGAAATCCCTATCAATTCAATTTTGAAAGTTCTATATATTGTAATACTGTATTCAATATATAGAGTTCCTGGTAGAATGGTTCGCAGACATCAATTACTTCATGTTCCAACAAGTAGAACGAATATCAGGAAAAATTCCACAATTACACGCATATGCAGCCAATATAACAATACATTCTCAGCTGAGATAGACATATTCAACGCGAAATATTATATATTTAGACATGATGTTCTGAAGGTGATGCGCAACCAATATCCCTCTGTCCTGTCCTCCTAGTCTCTCTTCTCTCATTTCTCTTCCCTTCCCTAGTTGTTGTATATGTGTATATGTATCTATGTGTATGTATGTATGTGTGTGCGTGTACGTGTGTGTGATGGTGTGTATGAGTGTGTGTGTGAGGGTGTGTATGAAGGTGTGTGTATGAATTATTTTTGACTTGTAAACTGTTATTTTTTTATATTATGTTATTGGAATGCTTTTTTTGGCTCTAACACTGTATAAATAATCTTGTATCATTAAACTGTAAATGAGCTGTAGCTTCCTTAAGAAAATAAATAAATAATAAAATTATTGTACTATGCAAAACAAAACACATAATGTGGCGGACATATTGCCCGTAGACAATTTCTACCAGTCAACCACACTAGTAAATACAATAGTACCTACAAGCAAGTACAAAAATACAAAATAAACTGATAGTTATACATGACAATGAGAAATATAAAGTAAATAATACAAAAATGCAAAATTTTATACAAAAACATAATATATTAAAAAATGTCCAAAAATTGGAAAAGGATGGGTTGGGAAGGGATGAAGGATAAAGGAATTATAGGTATGAGGATAAGATGTGTGACTTCATAAGCTTCTTGAAAACCATTAAGCTAGGAGCTTCTCTTATACCATTGGGTAATTGGTTCCACAGCCGGGCTGCGTATATTGTGAAAAATAGAGGTAGTAAATAACAAAGTTGCAAGTTGAATAGGTATTTGTTATAAACAAAATGTAAAGTATGTAAGACTACATAAATAGTTTTAATACATATTTAATGCTTTAAACTCAACCACAAATATAATATTATCTTGTTCTGATAAAAGAGTACTTTCAAACCAACATTCACTAGACAATCAAGTGATTATAATAAATGAATCATGTTTTCGAACAAAAATAATTCCTACGTACCAAGTTATATAGGTATGAGACTGAATTACAAACGGGAGCCATTATTTACTTGATGTTAACGGTTCAATATTATTATGATAAGTCTTCCCTCTGATGTAATATTTATAAGTTTGTGATCACTTCTGTTTGAACTTCTGGGGTAGGTACATGGTACATACTTCATCAAGAATCACTGCTCCGCTCAAAAATGACAAAGCGTCCCTATCTAAGGCGTGGAAACCTTTGTAGTTGTAAAATCTTTTATAATTTCATGAAATAATAATTAAACAATTCAAATAAAGTTAATTATCTTTACACTGAGGAGCATTGAAACTTTCGTCTCTTTACACAGCCTCGTTCAACAGAGATGAATTAATTATGTAGATGGTGAGCAAGGGACAATATCGCCCAAGAATAGAGCTATCCTCTCACTCGCTCTCAGTATCTTCCGTTGATAAAAGAAGTAGGTATGAAAGGTCAAGGTAGAATATTCAAATTCCAGGGGATGATGTTTAATTCAATCCTTTCAGTTTGACAACTCTTGTATTGTCGAGTGTTTCCATTTCAAAGACATGGTACACTCGCGTTCGATTTTTCCGCCAGTTACATTTTCGGGGAATTTTCATTTTTAAAAGAACCTTTGAAATGTAAAGGACGCTATGTACTACGAAATTTATCGAGCTTTGTAAAGCCGCAAATTTACCTACAGGAATCCCGAATGAGTGTTTGGCTCAGACAGAATGCTCGGCTTTTCTAACGATCTTTGTCAAATGTGCTTGTGAACGATTATTTGAATCGTTTATTAAATGTAAATAGTCTGTGACTTATTCGTGATTTGATTATTTTTTACCGCTTTTCCAACTTCTTCAAGATGCGCGATATTTGTATGCCAGGTCTAAATTTTTCACGGGTTTTCCAACTTTGAACTCAAAAAACACCAAAACTTTGAAGCATACAGACACACGCACAGACACCTCTGAATAATTCCATATATGTAATAGTTAATTTGATCAGATGTATGTTGTTAATAATATAATTCTCTATCTACAATAAAACGCTACTTATTTAGTTAAAAAAAATCAAGAAGACCCAGCTTCGAGTACCAGAAGACGACCAAGAGTATTAATGAATCTGAAAATTGAATAAGAAGTTATAATCGGAATATTTAAGCGCAACTTTTGAGACCCGTTTCACTTAAATATGTTAAACAATAAAATTGTCCATACATGGACGGCCCAGCCTATAATACAGTTGTCACATAGAAACCACCCACCTCAAACAGCCATGTATGTGGTATGTATTAATAACGATTGCGCCAAGATATGAGCCATCTTGTACGATAAGAGGAGGTTAAAAGCAAACGTGCCAAAGTCGTAGTGAGATTAATTTGAGAAAAATGCGAAAATATGATATCTATTAAATATATATCAAAAGCATAATTAGATTTCTTCAAAGTGCACATGCAAATAAGTAAATAAAACTGCCACATGCTTCTTTTTTGCATCGGATGTGACCCACTTTATATCGCGTTCTGCTGATACTCTTATGTCAGAAAAAAAGCCAAAGGTTGAAGACGACCAGGTCCGTGTGACCATGTACCGGAATGCCGAAATGCTGAATTATTAAACATTTGTATTGGACGTTGTCAGGGATACAACATATAACCAAAATTTTGAAAATAATAAAGGCCTGTGAGAATATAGATTTGCTAACGAAAACAACACATCTAACAAACAAACAAACACACACACACACATCCCATCACGCCATATCCCTACCTTGTATACTTTTTTGCCAGGCGTTCATCGTTCATTCTCTCTACATGTCCAAACCAACGCAGAGGATTTATTTTCATTCTTCTCACAATACCTCTTTCAATCTTGCATTCTCGTCTGATGTCCACATTCTTTATCCTATCATAGATTTGTAGGAGGGTTATATTTTAGATGGAATTGAGCCACATAACCTTCTACTTTTTGTATCTCAAATGTTAACTTGGGAAATCATCATCATTGGCCCTACAGTCCGTTGTGGGCCTTTGCCTCCTTCAGAATCCGTCGCCATTCCTCCCTGCACTCTGCGGCTCTCTTCCAGTTGGTAAGGCCCAGCGTTCGTACATCAGCCTCCACATCGTCCAGCCATCTCATTTTTGGTCTGCCTTTGCTTCTTCTTCCATCTGGTGTGGTGGGGAATAGAAATCTTTAAATGAAAGAAATGGTTTGACTTACAGTTTTATTCCGAATATGATACAGCGTTCTTAAAAATTATAATGAATAGACGTTCTAAATAAAATGTATAAACTTAAATACTCGGAGAATCGACGAAGGTCAGCATCTCGTATTTTAGTATTAAATCACTCGTAAGGTTCCTCGCGATCAACCTTACTTTTTGACAGTTTGCAAATGTTAGTTTACGCCGATGCGCATGCGCTAAGTACCTATTTAGATATGTCTCTGCAATGCAATTCTCATAGAAAAACGTCGTAGCATCTCCAGTTAGGAAGCCACGTAATCTCCTAACTTAAGTGAGCGACTGTGCAATGAAAACATGGTTAGTATTTAGAATTTAGTATTTAGGTAGGACTCTGCATTAGGACCTAAATGTTGTTTCTCTCAAGTAAATTATTCAAGACTGATTTATAGCACTATCTGTACAAAAATATAAAATTCTTTTTACATCTTTGTATATATGTTGCATAAAATATTCTTTAATAAATATACAATTGACAATAATTTTTGACACAAATTTTAAACAATCCATATACGCAAAAATTTACGTGATGAATATTTAAAATTTACCCCCTGCTGCGAACCACACCCAGGAAGCTGTCACAGAAACCGAACATCTTACCCCTCTACTACTGCTATTGATTTCTGTTCTTCACGTGTATAGTTAGCGAATAATTGAAATTAGTTGAAAACGATCGGGTTGTGGTCAACACTAAACTCTCGACTAGGTACATAGAAGTGTAAGTTTTTTCTTCTTGAAAGGTTGACAATCTCTAAATGCATTTTTATAAAGTATCTACATTTTAATTAGATTCCCAAACAAATTTTAGTTTCCCTGAGGACAAAAGTTTTCATTATGCACCATACACACAAAAACTCATAGTAAGCACTCTCTACACGATACCTGTTGGGAAATTGATGTAAAATATTGCTTTATCAATAAACCATGCATATATGTTGATGAGATGATGGATATATGTCTTCTCTTATTTTATTTCATTTATTTATTATAAACAATATAATATGTCCAATTCTGATTCGTTTCAGAGTACGAAAACGTCTGTAACCAACGGGCGACCATGGATAAAAGGATTTTGTTCGCGCGGTGTGACGTAATGAGTCCCGTATAAATGCAAGCACCTTTTTTACATTTCTCATGTACTAAAATTCAGACGAATCAGAATTGGACATATTGAGGAAGTTACAAATACAATTACATACTAGAGGTAGAAGTTAAGTGCGTGTGTACATATGTGTGTGTATGTGTATTAATTATTGATCGAATCCATGAGGAAGATGATATAATAGTTTGTAGAGGACTACTTTTACATTCACAGTAATGGAGATTAAAAATATACAGATTTCTATAGAAAAACATACAATATCAATATGAAGTCAATAATAATTTTTAAGTCTGACGAAACCAAAATAGCAACAATAAAAATTACTCTGAAACATCTATATCTGAAATCAAGAATTTGTTAGACTTTGCCTTATTATTATTGATTGATCATAGGTATAATATATATTTGTAAGGTTTATTCAATTTTTTTACGTTTTAGTTTCTGTTCTATAATATTTGTCATAAGTTTAGTGATTTTGTGAGAGAGAGAATCTGCTCCGCCAAAAAACTGCCTTGCAGTTTGGCGGGTAAATGAATTTGTACTATTTTATATTAAAAAATAAATACTTAAAAAAAAATAATTTACATAAATATATAGATGCTATTTTACCACTGCTATGTACTTTTTTCATATTATAAAGATGCAATATCACACATATTTTATTTTCTTTTTAGGTTGACAATATCTGAATTCAGTATTGAAGAGTGTATTTCTATCCCGATTTTCCAGACCGTGAGAGCATTTTTAAAGTTTTAACAGGTGAAAACAGAGAAAAATTGAACCGTTGTCTAAGGAAAACTTATCAGCTCTAAGTAACTGTCCTATACGGATTACGGCACACACACAAAAACATCACGACGAAAATAAAAGGATGCCTTCTAGCTACATTATAGCAATTGAGAAATTGATGTAAAAAAATGCTTAAAATTGTGAAATCATGACTCTCCACTATTCTATAGTAGTGTAGAGTAAAAATGTTAGACGAATTAGTTTTTATTGTTGGAAATAAACATAAATAATAGAATATATTTTGCGATCCCTGTATTTTGGGAAGGTACCTACATCTCATAGAAATTACTTAGAGTATCTCGAAAAGCATCATTTTTTATTCTTTTGACTGTATCAAAGTCTCAGAAGACATCTTCAATGTGCAATAGAACGGATGCATCTCAAAAATATACAGAGCAAATGGACCTACTTCCTTTGAAAATTACCACACAGCTCACATCAATTCGGATGAAATTTCTTCTTTAAAATCCTTGGTGTATTTGCTAGCTCTTTATTAAAACCATTAAATAATATTGTATACCGACGTTCAAAAACTTTCCTGTTTTAATGACGTCTATATGACGTCTGAAGTTATTACTAATATATAAAAGGTAGGTATTTATATGAAGGATTTATAAAAATTATTGTTAACAAACATCAAATATCTACTATCGTTTTATTTATTTATTTATTATTTCCATCAACGGCTAAATAGCCTTTTACAAAGACATACTGAAAAAATAGTACAAACACGTTTAATACATACAATAATATTATTAAATGAAAACAAAAAGAGATGTATATATGTACGAAATACCTATCAGAATATTTTTTTGCATACTAAATAAACATTTTTAAAGAAATAAACCGAAAACAAAAAGAAACAAAACAAATAGCATAAATAAATTACATATATATACCTAGGTATAAAGTAAATCCAAAAGTGTCATTAAAAAATAATGAAACATAAAAAACAGGTAAAAAATAAGCCATGAAACAAAATATAAAAAAGAGATGCCTAAAAATATGTAGGTACATATTTATCCATACAATATGCAATACATAAAATATATAGATGCAGAAACAAAATTATATATATAAAAATAAAAAAAAAATAATATAAATAACCAGCAAACAACAAAGTAACGTAAAAATAGATTACAAGAGAGATAGAAAAAGAGTACCTATACAAGATAAAAGATAGTCCCATACAATAAACCATAAATTCGAAATAAAAAAGTAAATAAAACAATAATAACACATTATAACGAAATAAAATTGACATTTTGCATCAAGAAATATTGATTCAATAAGTTTTGATATTTTGACAATGACAAGTAATAAAATATCGCCTAGACTGGAGTATGCATTACCCAAATAATGAATCCGTGCTATTTATTGGTGAATAATATTGTTGCAGTGTACGTGCGATAGAATAATAAAAAGGTACCGTTTGCCTGTTAGAACGTTTTGGAGCATATTATTTATTTATTAATTACAAAAATCCAGTAGAGTACAAAAATATTGATAATACTTACTCGTATCGTATGGTGTAACAGATTATAGTCATGGTTCCAGCGCTGAGAGCCAGTCCACCGCCTCTGGTTTCGCCTCGTATATATCTTGGAGGCTTCCACTAAATTATAATAATAATAATAATGTTACAATAATTTGAAAAATATATCTACAATATTATATAAAATGCTGATAAAGAATCAATGGCGTCTTATCGATAGAACATGGCCATGTTATTTTTTTTTATTAAAAATAAATTAAAGCTGCTCATCTCTCCTGCGGAGCAAGTCTGGTCATCAGACGAAATCAAAACCATCCATGTTTACCCATATCATGTATATAATGAATATTCTCATTTAGGTGACATTTTTATGCTGTACAAATACAAATATAAACAGACGATATGCACATTTTTTTATGAGAGAAACAACCTGTGATATTTCAGTACGGATTTGTATATTTTCGATTGTAGAAATGTTTGTTTTTTTTGTATATCTTTTTTGTTTATTTATAATTTACATGACACTACTGCTATTTTTTTTTCTATTAATAATACTTTTTTTATTTAATGTTTAGGTTGATTTTGAGTCTATATGTACATCATTTTTTTTATGTTTGCATACGTAATTGATATTTTTAATTTTTTAATTTAGTGTTTTTAATTTTTGAATTTACTGTTTTGTTTTTTTTGGATCCTTATGTATAAATTTTTTTTATGTTTGCTTACATCTATTTTTTATTTTTTATTTTTTGTCTTATTGTTTAGGTTTAAGTTTTTTTTTGTTTGTTTACCTTATAGCTTTTTTTATTTATTATTATCATCAATATGTGTTTTTATCTATGTATGTATGTAAAAGGCATTTTATGCCGTTTATAAATAAATAAATAAATTAATTAATAATTATCTCATGATATTATAGAACTCCATAAAATAATTATGTATATCCATGATATGGGTAAACATAGATGGTTTTGATTTCTTCGGTAGACCTGGGGGGCAAGTCTGGTCCAACCGGCGAAATCAAAACCCTAGTAATTACCCATATCATGGATATAATTATCTTACGGAGTTCTAAACTATCTAAAGATATTATAGAACTCCAAATAATAATTATATACATGATTTGGGTAATCGTGAGGGTTTTGATTTCGCCGGTTGTACTAGACTTGCCCCCCAGATTTGCCACCCTGATTAGACTGAAAAAATATATAAAGTTTTTTATTTAATCACTTGTGGTTACTGTCCTGTGATTATTTTCAGTAAAATCTCAAGACAGTGATTAATAATTATGCCATCGATATTTTTTTGTTACAACATTTAAGGACGAAGCTTTTTCTTATATTTTTATTCCAGTCTGAGATTGATTTCATTTCGTTGAAAATTGTCAAGATCATCATCAAAAGTCTCAATACTATGGATTGGTTTGCAGAAGAAGTCTACATCTCGCTTTCCACTTCTCTCTATCTTTTGCAGCCCTCTTCAGTTCAACATATGTGGCGCAGTTCATGTCCTCGCACACCTGGGCCAAATACTCCCGTCGGGGGCGCCCCCTGTGGTTTGTCCCCTCAACCATTCCCTCCATTAGGTCATGTAGGAGACCCTCGTGGCGCAAGATGTGACCAATCCAGCGAGCACGTCTCTCGGAGATGGTTTTGAGTAGGTGTCTGCCTTCTTCAACTCTGTTGAGAACCTCGGCATTCGTGATGTGGTCCCTCCAGGAAATTCCCAGTATTCTTCTGTAACACCACATCTCGAAAGCCTCAAGTCTACTTCTGCCTCTTTCGGTAAGACACCATGTCTCACAGCCATACATCAGTATGTCAAGATAAATTAATATTAATTATGAGATCTTTTCGGTCTAGAGATTTCGAAACAAAAACGTAAAATTAGTTTTTATTTTCGCAGAACACATTAGATAATAAAAATATTATACATAAGAAAGAATATGTACTCGTGTAATAAAAAAGTTATATTAAAAGTGTATATAATGATGTCAGTTTTAAAAATAAAATACATACTTTATTTACTTATGTATAAATAAATAAATAAATAAATAATTCTATGTGGAGTACCTTATGAAGACTTAAATGATTTTTTTATAGAAACAAGAATAAAAAGAATATACATAAATAAGTGTCTACTTAAATCATTTTAAATATTAAATTGAGTAGGTATAAAAATTATATTCTTGAAATCAAAATTACATGTATGAAAAAACATATTCATGTATTATACATCTTTTGCTACTTCCACCACCACCCGCTCTGCATATATGTTATCGGCCTCAGAACGCCAAGAACAAACGAACGCCAAGAACGCTCAGAACGTGAACGACAAGAAAAAAATGCATTGCAAGAAAAATAGCTCACGGAGCCCTCTAGATTAGCAATCTCGGCACCATAGTGCAAAAGAACAATCGACGAATGTGAATGGAAGATTCACACTCGTGGACTTTTTAAAGATCTTTTTAAATAAGAACTTTTTCTTTTTAAAGATCTTTTTAAATAAGAACCATCAGGGGTCTGACCAAGATCTTTATAAAAAATTAACGTACTGGGAATCTTACAATAGGAAGGTTTCATAACTATGACAAAACTTCTTAAAGGCTTTAAAATTGTGTTCTATTCTATTCGACATTTACAGAATCCCGAGCTGATTAATATAAATACATAGCTCAGAGCAATGACTACTTCGGTAGACTTCTTAAGACGGCCTTGTTTCGTAGAGCCAACAAATAACCAACAGCGCCCTTGTACTGATCTTGTATCACTAAAAGGCTCTTTATATTTTTTACGGCGAAGGCCGATTTTTCTAATGATATTAATAACAATTAACCACTACACTCAATTATTATTATTACCATTTTACACTTCCTCAAAAGAATTAGCAGATGAATGCATAAATTGTAAATTATTTAAAAGAGCAAAATAAAATGCAACAAACGCATCATCAAGCTTTCAATTGGGAATAGTTCACCCATCCAGATACTTAACATATCAAAGGATTAGGCTCTGAGGAGGTCTCTATACTACCTAACAACCCTACTGATTCCCGAATATTAACGTTTAAAAAATCTGTTATTATTAAGTTTTGGATAAATCTAAAATTTCTAAATTACTGATTAACGATTTTGGAATAATGCCAGTGTAATTATTATTATTATCAAAGTATTCAAACATATTTTTTAAATTATAATGAAACTCATCATTCATCACACTAAAATAGTTATAAAAAATCTAAGGAATGAAGACTAAAAAAAAATAAGAATGAAATGAGCGAATAAAGAATTCAGATTTGTTAACTAATGAAAAAATGGTTTAACTTCGAAAAAGTGATACTTAGGTATAAAAGACATTTTACTTATTAGCTATGGAGCTCCATCAAGAATATTATCCATTGAGAAGTTAAATAAATTTGATGGCAAAACCCATCATAACCATATCTTTATATTTAAAAATGGATGTTGGTATATTGTATGTATATACTCGTATGTGGCCGATGAACTCCTATACAACCCATATGAATGCGATAAAACTTTGGGGTTTTGTTTAGCGCACACCATAGAACGTTTATGATTTTAAGACATATAACACTAAATAATGTAGTGACTGAAAACATGATATACTATCTATCATGATATACTATAAAACATGTTATACTATCTATATCATGATATACTTTAAAACATGATATACTATATATCATATACTTACTATCTATCTATATACATACTATCTATAAAAGGGCTAATACTTGCATTCTAAGAACTTATCTGACAATTTTGAACATTCACTTTGATTTTATGGACACTTTAAGCAGATAAATGAGTAATTTTAAAATATATTTTTAAAAACGATGTTTTTGATAACTTTTTTAGGGGATTTCATGATTCTTAGAGAAATGCTGAAAATACTTATGGTATTTTATTTAGAAACACACTTTTAAACATATTTGAGAATTTCATTTTCAAATTGGGGTGCTTAGTTTTATATTTAATTATTTATTCATATAAACATTGATGACATTACAATAATTATTGAATATGCAATGCCCCACGAGGCAAAAAACCTGTGCACTCGAGACAGTGACACTGTATTAGTTGATGCCAACATCAGTCGTAAATAAAATGTGATAATATGACAAACAACAATGGAAATAAAATAAAAATAAAAACATTTACAAAAAAACATAATATAAAAAAAATTGCACTAATATACTTAGAGCAAAATAAAGTATGGAGTCGAAAGCTATGTGTGAAAAATCTCCTCTGCATATGTCCCCTTAAATCATTTATAAAAAATGAATTTACAAAAAAAAAACAATTGGAATTCACTCTTCCGGTGATGTGTTAAACGTTTCGCAGCAAAATCTGCATAAGATAGAAGGGACAAGGGTCTAAAGTCTGAAGGGACGGAACAGAGTGAAGATAAGAAACTATCTGTTTGAGCTTATTCAAACATATTTCATTTTCTGCATTTTTTTCATCATTCTACAACTAATTATATATTCCAAAATTCTCATTCATTTTTACACCCTTTTTTTATCTTCACTTGTCTGTCTGTCCTGGGATTTTGCAATCGATTTTTAACTGTTTAACTTCCCGACCAGTAAAAGTTCTTAAACTTTCATAGTTTGTGTATTTCCGATGACAATGCATATTAAAACTGTTTTCAGCTTGTGGAGTCTGATATTTTGATAAAATTGAATATTTTTATTGTTTCATAAAAAGTTAATAAAGCTATGCGTTTTCGGCTGAGTGTTGATAAAATTTGAATTTTACTCGGTTAGATACAACAATAATATTTTAGTGTTTTTTAATGTTTTATTTTTATTTTAATATATGATATTACTTCTCGGGCAACTAACAGGTAATAATATGTCAAATATTAATTTAAGACGCACTCAATAACAAATTCCCACATTCTGGAGACTTACGATATTAATCGTCTCACAGATCCAGACTGAAAACACAATTGAAAACTGGGTCTGCACCGGGAATCGAACCCGGCACCTTTGGATCAGATACCCAATCAACTAAAACAGGTAAAATCATATTAATATTAATTTCTAAACATGTTTTAACTGTTGACTAAATTATAATCAAAGAAAATTTTTAAGAATAAAAGTTATAAATTGATAAATTTAATACATGCTAGTGAAAAATGTAATACAAATTTCATATTTGGAGAAGGTTTTCCATATTGTTTTATTTGGTTGTTGTATATACAGAGGATATAAGTAAAATACTGACAGGACAACGTCTGCCAGGTTTCGCTAGTAATGGTATGATGTTCGTTTAAAATATGCAAGAGGAAAGTATGCCAGGAAAGGTTTGCATGACGTTTTATTCTCTCTGCCGATATCATCTACTCAATACTATAATGTTTATATGTAGGTAACAACTATTCAATTTAAAGTGTCCAAGATAAACCAAACTGTTATGTAAGTCGAGATTTGTTATTCAATTATCTTGTAGGTCTGTGTTAAGATTCCCACAAAAAAATATTTACAGCCTCACCCGACCCAAAACTTAAACAATCTTGTTTGGCATAGCCCAGTGTCATCCTCCCTATATAGAGTTAATCAGTATCTGTACCTACCGATAATGTAGGATCATTACATTTGCATAATCCTTTCAGATATATCCGAGGAATGGGGGTTAAGCGTCAGAGACTAAAATGTTTTTCTCTGTTAATGCCAAATATTCGCACAACTGAACATAATGACATTTTGATACTTGCATTACATGAATATCCTACAGTTTTATTATGACATTTGGACCCAAGCCAGTTCTTTTGAGAATGATAATTTCTTTTCGAGTTTCCCATAACAATTGTCCATGGTTTTTAGGTTTTGATAAACAACAACGCGGGTCTTTTCGGTCGCGCTGTAAGTCGGTATGTTTTGTGAATATTTCAACTAACTTATCATGGAGTAAATGTTTGTTTATTTGTATTCGAATAACATGATTCATTTTGTAATGTTTTGAAATATCAATTAAATAAATCGTATTGTTTTGTCAACACTTTATGACATCCTTTGCAAGTGGCGAATTTATTTCTGAACATTTCTAGCATCGTACCAGCCCAAAGAAACAAGAATTGCGTGAGAAATAATACTTTATTGGGTGTCGAACACAGGACTCTAGCACCTATGTCAAATTACTCAATTCCATGATAGTCATTGGTTGTATTAATGTATTATTTTTGTTTCTTTATTTAGTTTGATGGCCACACGAGAACTATACAATGATGTCCGAGGGAATTTCTTTGGACCCATTGGACATGCGGACGTTGTAGCCACGAAAAGCAAATTAAGGGCTTCAATATTTTCTGTCTTTAATACGCACTCTTTTTTTCCTATCAAGGAAGGTGAGCCAGTTGTTTCGACACAATTAACTCACATTGGCATTTTATGTAAGTGCAGTGTCTACCAGGTTTTAGAGTTCTCCAGACTGTTCTTATGTGTTCTTTCAGAGTTTTGCTAGGAGCTGATATTAGTCCACATAAGCAGAACGGGTGTTGGTAGAAAAGAACAGCTTGACAATCCCTAAATTCATTTTTATGAAGTTGAAAATTAGAGGCCACCAGCCATTTTAAATACTCTATCAAGGGATATAGAAATGACATATTTACTACCAGTACTATTAACAAAATCAGATAAGAAAGCATCAACCATTGATTTCCCAGCGCGAATCCGAATTGACGCTCGGACAGTGGATGAGTACTCGAAATAAGATCCTGTAAGCGTCGACATATAAGCTTTTCTAAGACCTTACCCAAAATGGGTAGTAAAGTAATCAGTCAATAAAATTTTGGGTCAGAAGTATCTAGGTCGCTACGCTTGGGAATCCGGAAAGTAGCCTTCTCGCAAGCAATTGTTGTACAAATGTGCTGGCACATATCTCGTGGCAAGGTATGTGCCAGCACCTTTGTATATGGGCTACATCAATTCGGTCAATGCCAGGAGATTTATTTTCATGAAGATTCTTGATATTAAAATCAAGCCCATCGCAATTGGCGAATTCGATATGGGAGTTTGCGGGATATCGGATATATTATTGCGTATTTTGAATGAAGAGGGGTATCGGATGAGATGTCATCAGAAGAAATTTGGTATGTCAAGTAGAGTGCTTGTCATCGAGTCAGAGTCTAGTGATAATTCCAGTTCGTGGATCACGGATGCACGAGACTGACGCATTTGGATATTTTTTCATCGATGTTTATCTTTACACAGCACCCCAAGGATCAGTGGTTGAAATCAATCAATCTCAGATACCAAGCGGCGCCATGCTTCAGACTTGGCACGAGAAATCTCGCGTTTGTAAATATTATTTGAGCTTACTCATATTGATACACGGTTACTAAATCATTTGAACCTCCTCAACGACGGGCCGCTGTCAACTCGCGGTGAGCTTGAGTCGAAGTCCGTTTAAAGATGTCTAAGCCAGGATGCCACCATTCATTAGGAGACATACGACTAGAAGAAATTCTGCCGGTCTTCTTCTCGGCACTACAAATTATATTCTGCTTAATAGGTGAGGCCATGCAGCAGTAGTAAAAGATCACAAGATGACCGATCCTGTGAGCGTTTAAAGTCACAGTCAAATTCTAACCAACGCCACCTGTCACACCTTTTTCGGAATCTTCTTAGAAAAAGTTTCGCTAAAGCGATTGGGGGTACATTGGAAATTATCTGAAACGTGATAAGGTTATGGTCACTACACGAGACTACAGTCCAGTTCCCTACTCTGGAGTTAATCGAAGGTGACATCTACATTATATGACTTGTGCCCATTTTCAAGCAATCAAAGTACGTTGTGGCTAACATATTACAGTAAGTACACTTACAATGTAATATGTTAGCCACAACCTACCTGTTTTTTCTTTAAATATTTTCAGATTGAGAATAAGTTGAAGTTCATCTCCTTTGAAATTTATTTATATAATTTAAGTACAGGTATACAAAGGCGGGTTTATTACCATAAGGCAATTTCTTTCAACCAACCCGAGCAACGTGAAATCTCTGAAGTAAAATTGGTGCAATACTTAGTATTTAGTGAGAAATAAATTGATAAAAAAATAAAAAATAGGAGTAAGAAAAAAAATACAAAGAAAAAAATGAAAAGAGAGTAAAAAAGAATAATAAAAATAACACTAATCATAGCAATGAAGAAAAAAAGGAGGTTATGGAAGGATATAGAAGGAATTCAGGAACTATTTGACAGGTAAAGCTTTTTAAGTTTACCTTTAAATATTTTAATGGATTGAGATGACGTTGCTTCATCACTTAGGCCATTCCATAGTCTAACTGATTGTACTTGAAAAGAAGAGCTGAAAACTTCTGTATTGTGAAATTGACTTGAACACTGTATCTTGTACAAAGGAATGTTCAACTGACGGAATGTGATGTGTGTGCTATTATTAGCCTCACATTTATTCTTGAATCCTGTATTGGATTATCCATTTCATATTGTGCTTACATAGCCAGTCAAGATTTTTGTTTTTTTAAGGATCAGACGTGATCCAATTTGAAATATTCTTTGCTCAATTCTGTATTTCTTTTGAAATTATTGATTCTACGTTTACCCTCTTCAAAATGAATGAAATTCCCGACATTGGTTTCGTATGAAATGAAATCAATCTTTTGAATTGAATTCAATTTATTTGCGTGCATCATTTTATCAAGTAACATAATGAATGTCTCGTGTTTTTGCACCTTTATACTTGATACCGAATATCCATTCAACTTGATACTTGAGATATTGCCAATAATAATTAGAACCCTATTGTTTAAATAATAAAAAAAATATGACATATTGCAAAACTACTTAGATGGTTTTGACTTTTGAATAATATACAAATGTCTATTGTATTCAAGAGAAAACATGCATATGATAAAAAATACAAACGTACCTAATCTCTTATAGTCTTATACCATCCATCTAATTACAATGAATTTTGGTAATTTGTTCAGCGCACATTTTTTTATTATATTTTTATTTATTTATCACACCATTTAAATAATCGTCATTAAAAATATGAAGGATGTATAGAGAATGGACTTAGGATGAATGCCAGCAAATCAAAGACAATGGTCTTTGAAAAGAGTGAAAGCAGAACAGCGTGTAAAGTGAGAGTAGAGAACGAATGGCTTGAGCAAGTCGACGAATATGTATACTTGGGAAGCATATTTCAACGGAACGGACGACTCGATAAAGAGATCGAAAGAAGAGTTATGGCAGGAAATAGAGTGAATGGAGCACTAAGACCAATTATGAATGATCGCAACATATCAAAGGATGCCAAAGTTGCCATTCATAATGCCATCGTAGTGCCAACCCTGACGTATGCAAGTGAAACCTGGACATGGCAGAAGACGCATGAAAGTAGAATAAATGCAGTTGAAATGAGATCGTTAAGAAGGATTTGTAATAGAACGATGTATGACCGGGTAAGAAACGAGGATATAAGGAAAGAATGTAAGATGAAGAAAGATGTCATTACTAGAATGAAAGTGAACACATTGAGATGGTTTGGTCACATGGGGAGAATGAATGAGGAGCGCCTGACGAAGAAAATATACAGAGCGGAAAGGAATGGAATGAGAGGTCGGGGACGCCCAAGAAAGGGATGGCACGACCATGTGAACGAAATTTTGAAAGACGGAAATGTTAGAAATGTGAGCAATAGACGAACATGTATGAGACGATGCATGAATGTGGACGAGGCGAGGGATGCGTGCCAGGATAGAAAAATGTGGCGTTCGGTTCTCTCTGCCTACCCCGCAAGGGACATGGCGTGATGGTATGTATGGTATGTATGTCATTAAAAATAGATAACTGCTGCCCAACTAGGTATACCTGTTCTAGGGCTACCAGTGTACATATTATTATATTTCACAGGAGACATATAGGTTGTACCTATTTGCATTTTTAAAAAGTATCTTAACAATATAAACTTAACTATTGTACACAGATTAAAAAATGGAATTGGAGTCATCATGATATGCATATACATATTTTGTATGTAGATATCTTATAATTTTTATTTGTTAATTGCACAATTAATCTGAAATAGTATATCTTGGGAATACTGAACTGACAGAGCATAGATGTGATCCGTCAGTCATATCTTTATTCAGTCGAGTCTCAGATCAAATCAAGACAGCACAAGTCTCTTTACACCGTGCAAACAAAATCAACTGACAAATCCAATATAATCGCTATAGTATGTTAACAGTTTGATTGATTTTTCAAATTCGTCGAGTGATTTTCGATTCCGTCATTTAGTATTTCTGTTCCCTATTATTTACAAATGATTGAATTAAAGACGTGATGGCCTATCGGGGGGGGGGGTTAACCGCACAACGTGACTAGAATGTATGATTTCATCTCTGCTCTGTCATTATTTCATTTTATTCATTCATTCATTCATCCCCCTTTCTCTCCTTCGTACCTTTAAAACCCGTCTCATTACAACTTCGATGTTCACAAATCAATTTACTAAAGTCGGCATTTATAATTTCTCCAGTGACATTATAACATTTTTTCCTACCTTTGATTATTAATCGATAAAATTTGAATCGAATTCATTCGAACAGGATGTTATACGATTATGATAATTTGACTTTAATTTTTAAATATTTAATATTGACAACGCAGGGTAAGATAAAATATACAATCATAAAATCATTATAGGGTGCTTGTTAAATTAATATTTTACACTATACCTGTTAGTTGCCCGAGAAATGTTTCTATGAATTTCGATATTCTCCATTCTGAATTTCCTCTATTTCGTTGAGATGAGACTGGTGTATGGAGATACCTACACGAATGTGTCGTGGTTTTTTTTATAGTGTTATACACACCTGTCTTGCAATTGTTTTCAAAAGTACCATACACTAGTTTGGTGGTGTTCATCATTTATGTATAATAATAATAATAATGAACACTTCCTTGCACCCTGCGCAAGTGGCGAGTTTATATTTCTTCCAACTAACCAGTGTTTCCAGCCCAATGAAGCAAAATTTGCGTGAAAAATAAATTTAAATAAATTTCTCCTCTGCTGGGAATCGAACCCAGGACGCCCACACAGAAACCGAACGGCTTACCAACTGTGCCACGGCGGATATATATTTTTTTTTTTTTTTTTAATACCTTTATATATTCAAAATGTATAAAATAAAAAGCACATTTAGAAGTCAACCTAAGTATGCGCAATGTCTCCGATAAGCTGATGGAGAGTAGGCTGAGGTCGTTTGGACATATTCGTAGAAAACCGCCAGAAAACGTATGTAACACTGTGCACTGGACTATCGAGTTTCCAAGGGCGCCCTAAAAGACGATGGAACAGCTTGGTGGCGGAGGATATGCGAGCATGTAATGTCTCTGAAGACGATGCTCAGGATAGAAAGAAGTGAAGGAGCGCACTAAGTAAACTTGACTCAGGAGGGGAGAGAGAGAGAGAAAGAAAGTTGACATAACAATAATGTGGAAAGTCCAATGTTGCCATAACCCACTTTTTTGTATTTAAAATAAATAAATAAATATATAAACACTGGTAAAATTACTGTTGCATTATTTATATAAAAAAAATGTTGCAATATACATTCACTATACTTTAAAACCGCGTCCTGTCAACACATAAGTAATCCTCGAACCAGCGACTCTTACAAATAAACCTGTCATATCAATCCGATTAACGTACAAAACTTGTTTCGTTACATATATTATTTAAATATCAATGCGTCTTACTTTGATCACGGTTTCACTGTGAACGAGCCTTTAAAGTGGAATAAATTGCTACCTTGACATAATGTGGAGCTCAGAGCATTATTAACATCTTCGTTAAACTGCTGCAACCCATTCACGATCGTGTCATTCGGCGTCGGTCCATTATGGACCGGCTCCATTTGGAGCATTGTAAAATTTTCACCACACTCAGGGGCAGCGTCAGCTGCACCTGTCTCATCATCATGGCGGGCTACCGCCGAATGGGTCGTGCCCACCAATCATCACGGGGGCTCCTCCACCCCTTTGTACTCGTGTTGGCGAATTACAGGTACTCCACCACCATTTAAGACAGTGATTGCACCATTAATTGGAATTTGGATCTGTAGTTTGGAACCCTCACTATACGACATATATTGACAGAATCGAAAGAATTCAGCGTAAGTTTGCTTCACATCTTGATTTTCTTCTTGGTCTTAGTTTTAGTAATTATTCTGAATCAATCCATTTTCATAATTTGGTAACTCTGGCAAACCGCAGGACTCTACTTGATGTTGTATATTTTTTTAAGTTAGTTAATATAATTTTGTGGATTCTCCAGACTTGCTAAAAAAAAATCTGTTTTCACTGTCCGAGCAGAGCAACCCGATATCCAAACACCTTCTATATTCCCAAATGTAATAATAACTACACCCAGAATGCTTTTGTGCACCGTGCTTGCACTATGTGGTATACAATGCATTCTTTAATACACTCGACATCTCTGCGAGTTCCCTCAGTACGTTTAGGATAGCTGTCTCCTCCAATCTTACGTAGTGCTTTGGTCTGAGCAGATTTTGTTTTGCTTTTAATATGTATAGTCAAGTTTGTATGTATTTTTTATTTGTAATTATTTGTGGATGTCCTTATGTGAACTTATGGATTTTTCACCGGTCCACTAACTAAGCAATGCATTGTTGTTTTTTTTTTATAAATTGTATTGACTGTATAACTCTCTATGAAGAATAAATAAATAAATAAAAAAAAATCTTTTATTTTTATTTTATTAAGATCTTATCTACTCCAAAAAATACAGTTCACTATTTCTTACACCCTTTTATTTAACTGAAATTGTCTATTTGCCTGTCTGTACTGGAATTTAGCAATATATTTTTTAACTAACTTTGAACCCGACCAGTTAGATCTCTTAAACATTTATAACATGTGTATTATATATTGTGTTGAAGACCAACTTTTCGAAAAATAAATTATGGCTATAGCGGTCGCATTTCGGTAAAGATCATTCAATTGTTTATCAAAAGAACCTTATATTATTTGCTTACTAAATTTAATAGGAAAGAAATGGGTCAGATAACGCGATACCAACTACCATATAATATTATGACCAAATTTACTTGATGCTTCACGTAACTTTGATTGTTTGAAACTGATCGTCTTTTCACAATAAACTCACTTTTGCTCACATGGCTAAATAAGTAAACTAGTTGCATGTAACACATGAGATCCAACTGTCGATGGCGATAGCATGTATAATTGAAGAATACGTACCTATAAACACTTAAACCCAAATTAATAAACATTTAAAAAAATGTTTTTCATATAAAACATGTAGGTATATATGCCCGGATAGGATAGTATGGAGGTCAGTCTGTTTTTCCAACCCAGAATATGAAAACATCATGACGGTATGTATGTCCGGATAGGATAGTATGGAGGTCCAGTCTGTTTTTCCTATCCAGAATATGAAAACATCATGATGGTATGTATGCATGTTTGGAGATTAAGTAGGTATCAAACTATTGAGTGAGATACATATTGTGTAGTGTATGCTGCCTCACAAATTGTATGAAACGATGTCGTCACTAAATTCAAATTTACAAAAATTGTTAAAAAAAGTTTGAGATGTAGTACTACTACAATGTTAATATTTTTTTAGCAAATTAAATTATTTTAAAAACTTTCGAAATATAGGAAGTTAAACACATAAATTTATGTTAAAAAAATTATTTTCATATTACTGGAATTTTTGAAAAAAAAAATTGGATAGTGTATTTGACTATATTAATATCAATTTTCAGAGTTCTAGCTTATATGGCAGAGATATATGGAAAATAATGTAAAAATTCAAAAGTTAATAATCCCTGACTACTACTAACTAGGTACTACTAACCACTGAAACAGTAATTCAAAATTCTGAGTATATAAGTTTTGTAGGCCTATAACTCTCTTGTGTAGGTATTCTGAAATTTTGGGCTCTGTAAATTTAGAGGATCAAAACTTATAAGGGGGGACGGACACACACACACACTAAATGTTCTACTCCGAATTCTGAGTAAATACATATATGGAATATATATGCTGCGAAGCCTCTAAATTGTTTTTTTGACTTCAAAGTTGGAAAAACCGTGAAAAATATAGACCCTGCATACAAATCTCGCATATTTTGTCTTGATACTTTGTCGATCATCGACAGTTGCATAATACTTTGAACCTTCGTACATTTTTTTGTCTAATTTCCCTATTAGACATCAGAGGAGTTTAAAAACATGCGTGTGGGACAAAATCCAATTATTTTAAACGATATAATATCGCAAACGAAATTTATTCAACTACAAGATTATCAGAATAGGCATGATGACTAATTTTGAAAAACTATCTCACGATGTTTTTACGCATTCACTGTTTTCAAATATATATACATTTCTACATAAAATAAAGGTTTAGTAGCAAAAATCGCCATTTTAAAATCAAATTTGACATTTACGCCAAAAAAAGCTTGTAGTATCATGGCGGCTGCCGACCCTGACGGTGACGTCATGGTATCGTAAACTGCATATCACTACTATATGTAATATATGTGTTCTAAGACGATTTGTGTATTTATAATCAATTCAAAAGTGCATAAGTGTTGTGCGGTCCCTAAATGTACAAACACGACGAAAAAAACACCTACTGAGGTATTTGTTTTCGTCCCACGCGAAAAAAAAGAGAAATAAGTGATTAAATTTCGCACGGCGAGACACAAGTGAATTTTATTAAGTACGCGTTTACAATGAAGTACAGTATTTGTTCCCCCACTTTTAGCTCTCAATAATATAATATTTACCATTATTTAGGCAATAAGCATATAAAGAACTTCATTAATGTCCAAACGTCAAAATAGGCCATCATAAGTTTCCCGCGTATGTTTTTAGCTTATGAACACATAATGTAGAGAGAAGAAGTAGCATATTTTATCGATTTTCGAGATGTAAGTTGTATTTAAATTACAGATAAATAAAGTACTTATATGTACTTATTATTAAGTTTTTACGTTTCGAAATTCTGATGAACAAAAGTCTTTGTTCGACGCAAAGAAATATCCGACCATCAAAAGTTCCATTCTAGTTAAGAGTAGTTAAGACAGGCAGAAAAATAACTACTATGGCTGCTATTGCTAAAAATAACGATAGCAGATAAATATAGCTTGTTATGAACACAATACAAATAACGAGCGCTATGTAATAATTCGTATGCTGCTAAAATTGTAACGATGTTTTAAAACGCATGCTTCGCGTAATCGCCGTCGTTTCGCAAATCGCTTCATTGCATGAAAAAAATATAGCTTGCTAGTTTAGTTTGGCAGTGACCAGCATCATAACATGTCGAACGTTCGTCAGCTCACCATCGCGTGACAAAATTGTAGAATACTAAAACTAAATTAGTTTACCATACGTTGCGAGCGTTCATTATTTATTTATTTATTCAATAAAAACTAAGTTACATACAAAATACAATTAACATAGGCCCGATATTACAGTCGGCCCTCAACTCATTGAGTTTGCCAAACTCAAGATTAATGTTAAGGGGAGATTGAATCCATTTCCGTATTACAGTGCAATATGACATGTCAGTTACTAAATCTTCAATTATAGACATATTTCACTTTTTCTGTGGTTATTATCTGTCAAATTTAAATAACCTCAAATAATACGAAATACAAAACGGGACGCTACGACTTTAAATACCATTGTTTTATTATCCAACATGGTAAATTTAATTTTTTTCACCAAAATAATGCTTTTAAATGCCCGTGTTCGTTTCAATACGGCTGTCAGTTTGTTTTGTTGTGTGGCGCCACCTTCGATACAACACTGAAACTACACACGTTGCCTAACGCCTCTAGTGATAGAAACTGAAACTACACGAGTTGCCTAGCAAATGACAGTTGACTCACAGGTAAGTACTTAATCTGCCAGAAACGTTGAGTTAAATATTTGTCGTTTTAGTGACGTATTTGAGGGAAGATTAGGTCTAAACGGACACTGTAATACGCTATATTTTTGTAAAACTTGAGTTTAGCTCTTAAACTGACACTGTAATACCGGCCCATAGTGTCCCCCGATAGGTAGGCGAGTATCTAGGTAAATTGAAACTATTTGCTTTGATGAATCCTTGTTCCATTGCTATTTTATTGTTTTGTTTTAGTTTTAAGTACCTAATTAAAATATTAATATATCGATAACACCAAAATAAACATTGTCCAGACCGACAATTAATGCGTATATTGTATTGAAGACTATCAGAAGAATTGACGCGACCATACTATGACGTCGTGCGCTCTGATTGTTTTTTCTCATAAAATGGCGGACTAACACATTTTGTATTTTTATATTTATAATATATTTATTCACTCCTTTAAAATGAAAATAAGTACATTTTTTAAATCTTTATAACCTATTTTATTTTTTAAAATCATAATTTCAATGATTTTTTCTTACAGTCATCACACCTATTACATAACATTCTATTTTTTTTTTTAATATATTAATCATAATATGTATATGAATCATAACAATTATCCCATATGTATATTAGATTCATCATAATACATTGTGTATTTCCATTTCAACCTCATGTAACACTGTACAACTCCCACAAACAATATAATAACATCATTTTATTTTATAATCAAGCAATGAAAGCCACCAAGTTATTTATTTCTGAAACGTTAAATATTCTCCACCACGTTACAATACTCGGTGCGTGTTATAACAGATGCGTCAACGATTCAATAGAGCGGATAGCGATATTATTTGGTTTATCGTCCCAAATAAACCAAATAAATCAATAAATAAAAATAGCACGTTAAAAATAAGCAGCATATTCCATATAGCTTGTTATGAAAAAAATAGCCATTTCGAACAACACTACAGTTGACAGTAACAAACACAATTGACAGTAACAATATGGTGACGTAATGCGCTCTGATTGGTGTTTCACATAAAATGGCGGACAAACATATTTTGTATTTTTATTTTAATAATATTAATATTATTCGCTCTTTTAAAATGAAAATAAATATATTTTTTCAAATCTTTATAACATATTTTATTTTATAAAATCATAATTTCAATGATTTTTTCTTACTGTCATCACGCCTATTGGTTAGACCCCCCATTAGATTTTAAAGGATATGTAATCAGTTGTTCTCATTTTTGTCAAATATTTCAAAGTGACCCCAAGCTCAGGAAATTTAAAATTATTATTAAATTATATAAAATTTTTATTTTCAAATTGGTAAAAGGCACATCCCTTTCATAAGATGGCATTGAAGAAATAGCAGGTTTTCGTAATCAAATATTTAAATAAAAAAATATTGTATTAACTCATTTCATAAAAAGTTTAAAATTTTCCACACAAAATTTGAATACTCTGTGGAGTGACATGGTAGTGAGGAGTATAGCGTAGGCCACAACCCATTCGCTTTCTATATCAAATCAGTAAAGGGTGATTTAAAAAAAAATAATTTTAATAAATTTGGTTGACATACAACACTAAAAGATTAAAAATGTCATGAATATCATATTTTTCAAATTAAAATAAAATGTTCTTGATATTAAAATGGTCTACAAAGCATTTGAAGTATGTTTATCGATTTCTGCATTCGAGGGCCATATCTTTCAATTTACCAGACATAATGTGTCCAGAGCTTTCTTTAATCGGGTCGATGTGTTTCCAAAAGAGGAGTTCTATAAATTTTTATAGTTTCAGCTCTTAAATGGTCTATTTGGTGAACCATCATTTACCATTTGCCTGCGTGTTTGTTGCGTTCAATATTTCAGCTATAAAGGGAAATGTCTTGCGAATCGATATATTTAATGTCATAGAAAATTGGATGTATCATTATACTAGAAAACATAAAAGTTTATTATTCATGTTGTGTTATATTCAGTAACTTTGATATAAGAAGATACAAAAGAGTATATAATTCTATTAATAATATTATTTTGAATTGGGTTTCGTTAAAGAAGCTAGTTTATTATTACGAATTATCTCGATAATTTGATCAGCTTTGATTTGCCTGCTGACGTCAGAGATTTTCTGATAGATACTTTTTCATAAACGAAATATTGTCTACACAAGGGCTTACTCATTTAAAATAATTGTTAAATGATATTTTGGAAGTTTGCAATTTTTATGAAATCAAATCTTGCTAAATCAATGGTATTGCAACATTACAATAAATTATCATCGTTATCCAACTGTCGATTTGTTCATGAAAAATTATTTCTCTTAACACATCGACAAAGCTTTAAGCCAAGATTACAATTTTCGAAAAATATAGAAAGTTATAGGCCTCCAAAACTTACTCAGAATTTTGAATTTTAGTTTCAGTCAGGGGATATCAAATTTTTACTTTATTTTTCCATATATCTCAAAAACTGCTTAAGCAAGAACCCTGAAAAATTAGCAAAAATATAGACCAGTACAATATCTCAATTATTTTCTTTTAAATGTTCCAGAATTTCCGATACAATTTTTATTGATAAAATTATTTTAAATGATAAATTTATGTCTTTAATTGCCTATATTTCCAATACTTATGAAAATACCGATAAATGCCGAAACAACACAACTAGATAATTTAATTTTAATTTTTTAACCATTTTTAAAAATAATGAATGTGTTAGTGACGACATCGTTTCATACAATTTGTATGGCAGTATACACAATATCTACGGTGACTAAATAGTTTGATACTTAATCTCCAAATATACATAGATACATTCCAAGGAGCTGTTATCATATTCGGGTTAGGAAGAAAGGATTGACCTCTCCATACTTATACTATCTTTACAAACATAACTACATGTTTTGCTTAGAAAACAAGATATCTTGAAATATTCAATAATTTGGATCAAAGGGTTTAAATTTAGGTTAGGTTAGGTTATGAATAATTCAATTGTACATACTATCGCCATCGACAGTTGGATCTCATGTGTAACATGTAACAAGTTTAATAGTAATTCTCTTCGAGGGCAGAGCCATGTGGTAGGTATATAAATAAATTGCTTTTCCGCTTGTTGTTGGGTAAGGTATGTACAATCGAGTGCGGTTAATTTGAAAATTGTGAATCGCAATCGGTCTGTCTTGGTGTGGCTGTGGGTCGTATGTGGTCTGCGGTCTGACAGAGCACTTTCCTAGAAGATTGTCGGCAAGAACGACCGCAGACATCGACCGTACCTAACCAGTTCTATCATGGAGTTATCTTCCCATACACATTGGTCTTGATCCATATAGATTTCATCAAAACCATAGGAACTAGGATTTTCAGCTAGGACAAACACTTTTTTATATTCAATGGCTGGTTACAGGATATGTTTTGATTATGAATATGGACCGACCCATCATTTATCGAATAGAAACTTTTTTCGGCGTACAAAATATAAAGAATAAAGAACATAATAAAGCTACAGAAAAAAATGATGTTAGTCAGATAAAAATAAATGCCCTTAGGTGGTTTGGCCACATAGAAAGAATGAGTGATGATTGTCTGACTAAAAAGGATATATAAATCTGATAAAAGAGGAACGAAAAGTAGAGGTCCGCCGAGGAAAAGTTGGCACGATTACATTAATGAAATTTTGAAAGATGGAGACGATGAAAGTAAAAATAATAGAAAAGCGTGTATCAGACGATGCATGGACGTGAATGAAGCGAGAAATTAATGTCTTGAGAAGGGGACTGGCGTTCTTGGCGTTGAGTACTAGTTTCTAATTTGTATAACGAAATGATGAATTCGTATATTTAAAAAAGGTGGGTCTCAGAATGAGCCTAGTTTTGTAATAAGACATGTTGAATTTCAAATATTTTAATTTGCTTAAAATAAATTAAATAAGTTTTAAATTTCTAAAATCGATTTATCTCTATCTGAGAGAGTAGTTACACAAGGCAAACTAAGGAAAGTAAAGTTCTCAAAAAGGCACTTTGGAGTATGAAGTTTGCAAGTGGAATTCCTATCATCTTCTTTGAAAACTTTAAGAAGAAAATATTTATTTAACAAGGTAATTATTTCATATTAAAATGTAACGAGTAAGTAAAGTGATGACTGTTTGATTAATTATAAAAATAATTTTACTTGTCGATATACTTACTTGTTATAAAAGCTATTTCCCTCCAGTTGATGAGTTTGTTTATGGATATCGAATTATCAAATTAGACATTTTCAATACGAGAAATATCATTGAATAGGTCATAACGTTGGAGCGTTTAGATCAAGGTAGGGTTGCCAGATTGAAATTTGAAAAATAGGACACATATCACTTAAAAGAGGATTTTTCTTCGAAAAGGAGGACAGTGGCATAAAAAACAACCATCACCCATCCACCGCTTCGACCTCATAAATTAATAACATACATACATACATACATACCATCACGGCATATCCCACAATGTGGGGTAACCAGCGAAAGGTGTACGGGTGTGCATTGCCTTATAAAAGGGAGCACAACATATCTGTGTATACCCACACACCAGTCTCGTCTCACCTAAAAAGGCACTATATTCAGAATGGGTGGTGAACCTCATTGCTGAACTATGTGAGATGTTATAGTAATAGTCCGAGAAATCACCGGAAAACATGCAATACTTTTATAAAAACATTTTAATTTATTCAAATAATATTTTTTATTTATTTTGATTATATTCTTACTTATTTAACGTTGTAAAGTGTGTGCTTGTATATTATATTTGTCATCTATGAACAAATGTAATTGGTATGTTTTTTATTTATTTTATATTGTATTCCTTTTGTATATTTTATAAGACTGTATTTGTCCCCTTAAATAAAAAAAATAAAAAATAAATAAATAAATATTTTTTTACTGGCTGGTTTTTTGATATATTCTTTCTTGTAAAATACGGGTATGAATAAAGTTATTCTGTCACCTGTGGGTGGTTGCGTTTACAAGTACGCATCCTCTTTGATAGTGAAAATTGCAGATTTTAACATTAGTCAAAATTATTTTTACTTATTTGTTATTTGTACCTACTTATAAAATTGTTACTAAAATATGTAAAAAAAAAGAAGATTTTTTTTCAGGAATCTTCAATCATTAAGTTTTATAGTAAAAATATAAAATTCATTCATGGCATTCGTGGTTATGTTTTTTTAGATATCTGACTCCCGAAAGAAAGATCTAGAGTTCGATTCTCAGTAGTGAAACAGTTTTCAAATTGTTTTTAGTCTAGATTTATGAGACGTTAAATATTTTAAGTCTCCGGAATATGGCAACTTGTTAGTTCGAGTTTAAGTACCTACATATGAAAGTGTGAGATTTTTTTAATAAAATATTTTTTTTTTCGGGAATCGAACTAAAAATCCTGGCACAGAAATCAATCAACTTAACACTATGCTATGGCGGTCAACATACTTGAAATGGTTCAAAAGAGTTACAAATATATTTAACTGTATTTTTTTTTCTTAATTTTGGACAATTCTGGCATTAGTGAACATGCATCCTTATAGGTATCTGTCCAAGTAGGTACTATTTGTACATCCTCTTATCTGATAAGGTACATGCATGTATATCATCATATTTGTCCAAGAACATAATATCTGTATATCCTCATATCTGTTCGAGGTACATAATATCTGTACATCCTCATATCTGTCCAAGTAGGTACTATCTGTACATTCTTATATCTGTCCAAGTACATGTATGAACATCCTCATATTTGTCCATGTACATAATATCTGTACATCCTCATATCTGTCCAAGTAGGTACTATCTGTATATTCTTATATCTGTCCAAGTACATGTATGAACATCCTCATATTTGTCCATGTACATAATATCTGTACATCCTCATATCTGTCCAAGTAGGTACTATCTGTACATTCTTATATCTGTCCAAGTACATGTATGAACATCCTCATATTTGTCCATGTACATAATATCTGTACATCCTCATATCTGTCCAAGTAGGTACTATCTGTACATTCTTATATCTGTCCAAGTACATGTATGAACATCCTCATATTTGTCCATGTACATAATATCTGTACATCCTCATATCTGTCCAAGTAGGTACTATCTGTACATTCTTATATCTGTCCAAGTACATGTATGAACATCCTCATATTTGTCCATGTACATAATATCTGTACATCCTCATATCTGTCCAAGTAGGTACTATCTGTATATTCTTATATCTGTCCAAGTACATGTATGAACATCCTCATTTTGTCCATGTACATAATATCTGTACATCCTCATATCTCGCCAAGTTCATAATATCTATATATCCTCATATCTGTCCAAGTAGGTACTATCTGTATATTCTTATATCTGTCCAAGTACATGTATGAACATCCTCATATTTGTCCATGTACATAATATCTGTACATCCTCATATCTCGCCAAGTTCATAATATCTATATATCCTCATATCTGTCCAAGTAGGTACTATCTGTACATTCTTATATCTGTCCAACTACATGTATGAACATCCTCATATTTGTCCATGTACATAATATCTGTACATCCTCATATCTCGCCAAGTTCATAATATCTATATATCCTCATATCTGTCCAAGTAGGTATACTATCTGTACATTCTCATATATGTCCAATTACAAATCTGTACATCCTCATATTAAAAGTGCATAATATCTGTCCCCTTAAATAAGGTAACAGGGGGAAAACATTGTAGAAATATAAAAAAATGGGTGTTTTAAATCAGATAAAAAAGTAGGAAGGGATGACACGTCCTTGTGAACGGTATTTTGAAAGACGGAAATGTTAGAAGCGTGAACAACAGATGAACATGTACCTACCTATAAGACGATGTATGAATGTTGATGAGGTGATGAATGTATGTCAAGATAGAAGTAAGTGGTATCCGGTTCTCTCTGCCTACCCCGTGAGGGAAATGGCGTGATGGTATGTATGTATGTAAAAAAGTAGGTAAATGCTTGTGCTATTAAATTAAATATGTTGGGTCAAGTTTGATCTAGGTTCACAGGGTTGAGAGACTACTGTTCTGTTACCGAACCATTATATTATTATTTGGCTAAGAAGAAGAACAAAAAATATGTGTTTTGTGAATTAATGAGTTGGTTTTGTCACAATTTTCATTGATTGCCTACCTTGTCGATGAATATTTTGTTATGTCGGTGAATTTTATTTATTCTCTTTGATGGTACCTTTAAAATCGTCTATTTTTGGAATGACAAGGGGCTTCTAATTAACTGTGGGTAGGGTGAGAGCGGTATACATTTTAATGTCCTCATTTTTTTGGTATTCATTAGTGGTAGGAACATAATTGTTCAACATTGTATGTGAAAAATTACAAAACCCAAGAGTAAATAAAATACGCTTCAATTATAATGCTTTCGTTATACCGTCGATACAAATTTGATTTTTAATGTTTGCGATTTGTTAAATGTCAGAAATATGACTTTTTTTTGACAATTTAATATCATTGACTCCCAGCAGGGATAAAATATATGTGTTTATTTATAGTACCTCTCAAGCAACTAACAGGTACTATCTCAAATATGACGAACCCAATAACAAGTTGCCACCAGTAGCGAAATTACTTATAGAAGCCAGAAATCTTGGCTTGCCTATGAATATTAAATTAAGAAGATCAAGACCTAATATTTGTCTGATTTATTGAAACCATACTACAAGATTATAAATTAATCCGATACACCATACGAAAAGTAAAGTAAGTAAGATTATAAATTGAACCGTACGTAGATACGATGCTTGACATGGCCCCAAATGTAAATATTATATTGGCATGTGATTTTAAAATATGTTCACTCAATGGCTCAATGGCTCATATGGCCACTCAAATAAACAACGATGCTAAAAAAACATTAAATTTTCGAAATTTCCCAATTTATTTCAGGGCTTGCCTAGTCCGAAGTTTCTAGGCACGCCCCTGGTTACCACACTCTGGAGACTTTCGGTATTAACTGTCTCACAGATCCAGACTGAAATCACAATTAAAAACTTTGTCTCCACCGGGAATGGAACCCGGGACCTTTGGATCAGCAGTCAGATACCTAACCATACAATCATAAAATATTCGATAAATTATGAATTTTCTTGTAGATGCTCTTTAAGCGAAACGCGTCAATAGTCAAATTTATTTATAAATGGAAAAATATTGAGATTTTTGCTATTATTTTAATTTATTTCATATAATGGATAGTGGAATCTCATCAAGGATTGACAGTAGGATTTTTTAAATTAATTTTCTTTATTTATTATTTATTTATCCAATTTATGTACATATACAAAACGAGTGGGCTATGGCAACGTTGAACTTTCCACATATGTTATTGTACCAATTAATCTAAATGTACATACTTATTATGTAAAACATATTGAATACATATATATGATGATGTAGAAAGCTGTGTCTGTATTGTGTTTTAATCACCACCAAACTAGGAAAAGCCTGTAGCATGATGGCTATTTAATTCCCATATATATACATAAATATAAAACATTAAATACATTTAAAACATTAATGTAATTTACTATTTACCAAAATACAATATAAATATAGTATACATAAACACACAAAAAAAAACAAAAAAATAATCTCTAAGGGTCGTATTACAAGAGTTATTTGAGAAAAAGGTAAGGTCCTGTACTGCGAGAATACTGCTTAGGGGACCTCAACTTTTTCTTAAATTATTCTTAAATAACTCCCGTAATACGACCCTAAATCTATTTTTATCCGTATGTAATTTAAAAAACCTCAGTATGCCCAGTATTTATTATTCTAAGTGTTTAATAGTGACTTTAGTTAAGTTTATTGCCATAAAGCCAGCCCAAGCTGAGACAAGCCTTATTTGTATTTATGTCAATAATGTGAATTGTAAAAAATTAAAATGATTTTTTAATTTTTTTATATTAAATATTTGATAAAATACTGATTGAGATAACGTTATATCATTACTTAGGTTATTCCGCAGTCTAGATGACTGTATTTTAAAATAAGAGAGTTATTATGTATATAATGGGTATTTTAAATCAAACAAATGATTTGGTCTACAAATATATTTTTTCCTGAATCACTTTTTTCCTGACCAAATCATTTGTTTGATTTAAAATACCCATTATTATGGAATTCTACATATTCAACACCGTCAGCATTGACAAAATTAAAAAATCTATTATGTATATGTTTGTAATAATCTCGTGTGAAGTTATAATATAATTTATCTGTACCTATGTATACTAAATATAATATATTGGTGTTAATATAGCACACGTTATGTTTGTGGTTTCGACATAATCATGAATACTCCTTATTAATATTCCAAGTAGAGCAGTCCCTCGATTAACGAGTCTTTCAATTAACGATATTTCAGCTAACGAGTAACTCCAATAAGGACACTCACTTGGTTTAACGAGCGTAAACTCTGTAAACGCCTGTACGACCTCATAACGAAATACACTGAAACATATGACTGAAACATTGATTAAAACCCTGAAGTTCAGGTTATATAAGGTGGGTCGGTGGTTTACAAATTGGTGCGTTATACAACAAACCAGAAGATTTTGGTTCAATTTCTGAAACAACAAAATTAAAAAGATATTACTTTATTACTAACAATCTATTTTAATACATATGATTCTCATTTTTAGTATAAAATAATTAAAATAATGATATTAAGCCAAATTCGCAAATAAAACATAGAAAATAACATGGATTTCAATACCTTCATCTCTTCAGAAATAAAATCACATTAAATATAACGGACAGAACTAACACATATTACAAACAACACAATAAATAATAAAGTTGCGCAAAATAAATTGATAATTCCCAGATGGACAAACTATTACGATGAAAGGACACTGAAAGTAAGCATACCGAAAATATTTAACACCCTTCCAAGTGGAATGGATAAACTAGATAAAAAAATATCCTCAGTTAAAACTATATTTATATACATATTTCATAGAAATTGATCTTTGATAAATTGCTTATTTTTATCTTTTAAAATATGCTGGGCTAAAATCTATTTTTTTGTCTCAGTTCAATTATTCCTTCTTTTTTTTGTTTATCTTATTAGTTCAACATTTGTTTTCTTTTTGTTTTCCTACATATATGTATATGTGTATTTTTAACTTTCCTTTTAACTGTGCAAAGTAATGTCTTTTTTATAATTTGAATGGTCTGGAGACGTTGATTGTACCTACCTAACTATGCACAATAGCCATGCGGGAGATACCTGTTATTGGAGCACTGGAGATTCTATTTTTTTGTTCATGTTTTTTTTTTTTGTGTTGTTCAGTGTTCTGTTGGTGTCTCTGTATATTAAATAAATAAATAAATATTTAAAAAAAATATTGTAGAAAGTAATTAAAAACATTTGACACATTTGTAAGTATATATGAAGTAATTAATATGTACTTGACCTTTTTTTATGGGATACTCACTGATAGCCTTTGGCTAGTGAGATCCTAATTTTTATTATGTAAAACTTTTTTGAAAATAAATAATAAAAAAAATACTCCATAGTATGAAAATTATTAATTACATTGGTAACTAAGTTGTATAACCTATGTTTGCGATGCTTTTTGACTATGTAACACATAAAAACATATTATTTAATTTGATTTGATTTGGGACGCACGTGGTTCAAATTTATTACACTAACGTAGTAAACTAGTCTCTTTTCTTTGGGTCTGAAATGAAAAATCGCGTCAGAGATTGGATTGATGACAGGTATTATGGCGGACCTGGTTGATCTATTTTGTGTGAGCCCATACGTTTTTTGAAGTGGGGATTGTGACAGCAGAATACTGAGATTGTGGCCCGAGATTTCAGTTGGCCCTTAAATCGTTGGATTTGGTAATCCAAGTTAAAAGTTTATGGAAGATTAAATTTCATTCGCGTATTTCAGTGCAAAATGAAACGTCAGTTACGTAATCTTCAACTATAGATATATTTTACGTTTTTCTATGGTTATTGTCTATAACGCATCTGTCAAAATTGTAATAACCTTAAATGATACGTGACGCGAAGCTGTGACTAAATATTATTTTATTATTATAACAACACATTATTTTATTTGTTTCATTACACAGCATGTTACTTTTTCAATTTTTTATACCGATCGATGTTTTTTTTAATTAAAATCAAACATTGTAGTGAAAAAATGTCATTGAATATGTACTACGTACGTAGTTCTTCAATGCAAAATGTATGTACATTTTACAGAATGATATGGAACTAAGTGATAATGGTAAAATAGTGTCTTATGTAGAAAATTTAAGAATACACATTATATATATAGAAACAGGATGGATCAATTTAAAAAGTGGGATGAAAAAACATCGCAAAAATAAAGTTGCGTGCCTGACGTTTCATTATGGCTGACAGTTTATTTCGTTTGTTGTCAGGCAATACATCATAATTATGTAAAAAAGAAAATAAATATTAAATACATGAACCACTTCTATATCAAGTCTTTTATTTTTACAACAAAAATAAATCATGATTATAATTATTATGCATAGTTATTTGTAGTATAAAATGAAATAAAACATTAAAGCGTGCGGCGATTAGTACGCCACCTGGCGAAAAAGACTAGAAACAATACTTAACTCAAGATTAAGACACGCGATCCGCCAGAAACGTTGAGTTAAATATTTGTCGTTTAGTGACGTATTTAAGGGAAGATTAGGTACTGAAATACGCAATATTTTTGTTAAACTTGAGTTAAACTCCTAAGGGCCGACTGAAATACTGGGCCTGTGTGCCTATTTAAGGTGGAACGGGAATCACTTAAATTGTAAAGTGCTGGCCCTAGAACAGGATTTCCTAGTTGGTCAGCAATAATCTACTTGTTGTTGTCATTGTGAATATGGTGTGATTAAAAATAATAAAATAATAATAATAATGGGTCGGTGGCGGAACGATCATTGCCCTGGATATCCTAGTGGCCTCGACCGATTTTATTTTCCTTTAGCACAAGCATTTGTATTTCATTTTCGGGTATGCATTACCATATAAAAGGGAGCACAACGCATGCGTGTATACTCACACACCAGTCTCATCTCACCTAAAACACTACATTCAGAATGGGTGGTAAATAAAGTATATTCATTGTTTCACATATATAGAGAAATGGCAGGATCATCATCATCATCATAAGCTCGACAGCCCTGGGTGGGCCTTAGCTGAATCCAGGAGTCTCCCCCATTCCCGTCTATCTGTTGCCTTCGTTCTCCAGTTTCTAATATTTATTGTGGAAGCATCGGAATCGACACTGTCCAACCATTGAGTACTTGGTCTTCCTGGTCTCCTTCGACCTTGTGGCACAGAAAGTGTGAGGCGTTTTGTGGGGTTGTCGTCGTCCATTCGGATTATGTGACCAGCCCATCTTAAGTGCCCTATCTTGATGGAACTGATCACATCGGGCTCTTCATAGGTCTCGTATAGTTCCCTGTTGTATCGATGACGCCAAACATTATTCTCTTTTATTGGCCCGTAGATCGTTCGAAGGATCCTTCTCTCAAAAGCCGCTACGGATCCTTCAATTTGTTTGGTCATCACCCAGGTTTCGGAAGCATACGTGAGGACTGGCTTGATAAGTGTTTTATACAGAAGGATCTTTGTGTTTCTCCTAAACAGTTTTGACCTTAGCTGTTTTTGTAGGGCGTAGAAGCATCTATTAGCAGCCATGATTCTTCTTTTAACTTCTTCTCGTGTATCATTGTCGCTGGTCACTGTGGAGCCGAGGTAAGTGAACTCTTTTATCACTTTAAAATTGTAGTTTCCGACTGTGAATATCTGGGGAGCTGAGTTATGAGCTTAAGAAGCGATCATTAGTTTAGTTTTACCTTCATTTATGCTACGTCACATCATCTTAGAAATGGAAGGATACTGTCCTAAAAAACAGTTGAAGATGATTTTGTATATATTTTATTAAGAATGTATATTTTTTAAGTTATTTTCGATATAAAATACATTAAATATTCATCAGTATGATTACCTAATGTAGGTACTAATTTTACGAAATCGGTTAAGAATTAGCACGTTTGTATATTTAGAATCACAATGACGGATTGACGTGATAACCTTTAGGGAGAATAAATTAACCTATTCAAGTTTTGGCAGTAATGGAATATAGCCACTGATTAACATTGCTGAATGTTAATTAAAATCTCATTTGCTCTCAGTTGTGCTACTAGTTAATGTCAATGTTGAGGCATTGGAACATATTATTTAACGAAATTACTAGACTACACCACTACATACTTTGCTAATGAAATTCGTCTTATATTTAAAGTATATATTGGTTTACATTCTTCATTCGTATGTATAGTTTAAGATCTATCTATCGTCATGTACTGTACGTGATAATTAATACACTTTAATTTTTTTTTTGTAAAAGGTGAATACAATAATATATTTAATAATGAAATATCCAAAACGAGTACCTATCTCGTTTGGATATTTCATTATTAAAAAACAACACAAGTAAAAAACAACATCATTAAAAGAAACAAAAATAAAGTTACAAAAGAGGTTTTTAAAGATGTGAGTAAACTACCTTAAGATCATTTTTTTCTAAATGTACATTTGGATTTGTTGACAATTTTCCATAGTAAATGCAATCACACAAATGATTCTTCGGCTTGGTAATCGCATGTTCGTACATTATTTTATTCAATGAAAATTAATTAGAATAAATTTAAAAACATGTAGCCCTATAGGCTTAGATTATATTATATCCTTTCATATTTTTGTACCAACATTATCTTAATATCAAATTTCATCCAAAATCTTTCAGCCATTTTCGCGTGATTGCTGATTAAAAAAACATCTAAGTATCCAAAGATTCGAATTTATACTATAGTGGTTTATTTAAATAAAGTTTAAACAATTTAAATGACAATTTTCCTTTAAAAAGGCGATATGATATGATGACAAAAATGACAGATCCGAGCGGTTTATTGCTTCTCCTAGCAACGGCGTCGCGTCGGCATTCCGACGATCCGATGCGCGCGTTCCGTCCGCTGCCGATCAGTGGACGCACTTGCATGAATTCCTATGCGCTTGTATTGACGCTAACCTTAAGTCAGTAGACTCGTTGAGGGATCGTATCGTTTTGAATGCGTTATGCGACTTGAGTGCGCTTTAGATGGACGAGGCTCACAACGGAGTTCAACGAAGTTTTTCGACGTGGTGGGAAAAAAAAAACAAAACGTATTCTATTTTTCAACGCGTTTAGAATCGTTTTTCGTAAAACAAAATATCCGTAAAATTATTCATTGCCGACGAGTCAACATGGCTGCCTTTTGTACTTTTTTAACATTGACATGTGACGTTCACGGTATATTTTGTTTATTTGACATCTCTCGATCAGAGAGCCATGTTTAAAACAACGACAAAAAGCGAGGGTTCATAGAAAATCAAATCGTATCCAATTCAAACCAAAGATAAGATAAATGCTGGGTAGTCAAAATTGTGAGAAAAGCAAAGTCCTTTACATCCATGAATCGCGTCATAAATCCTTATATTCTCATTATCATTATCTTCAACGTTACAGCCCATGATGGGTCCTAGCTGCCACCAAGAATCTTCTCCATACTGCTCTATCGTTGGCAGCCACCTTCCAGTTCTGCTGCCCCATATCCCGACAATCCGCGACAGCGCCGCGATATGGGGCAGCGTAGGGAAACCTAAACCATCGTAGTTTAGGTCTCTCTACGCTTCTTCTACCGGTTGGGTCATTAGACAACACCCTTCTGGGAGCTCCAAATCATCCACACGGTGTTAATGTCCCAACCATACATACATACATACCATCACGCCATATCCCTTACGGGGTAAGCAGAGAGAACCGAGCGCCAAACTCCTCTATTTTTGCATACATTTCTAGCTTCCTTTACATCCATGCATCGTCTCATATATGCTCCTCGATTTTTCAAGCTTCTTATATTTCCTTCTTTCAAAATATCATTCACATGGTCATGCCATCCCTTTCTGGGGCGGCCCCTGCTATTCACTCCATCTCTTACACCCATGTATATTTTTTTGGTCAATCCGTCATCATTCATTCTTTCAATATGTCCAAACCACCTCAAGGAATTCACTTTCATTTTACTTATAATACTCTTCTTCATCTTGTATTCCCCCCTTATGTCCTTATTTTTTTATTCTATCATATATCGTTCTATCATTTAGTGATCTCATTTCCACAGCATTTATTCAACTTTCATGCGTCTTTTGCCATGTCCATGTTTCACTGGCATATGTACGGCAATTTTGGCTTCCTTTGAGATGCTTGGATCGGACATTACTGGTCTGAGAGCTCCGTTTATTCTATTACCTGCCATAACTCTTCTTTCAATGTCTTTATCAGGTCTTCCATTCCGTTCAAACATTCTCCCCAAGTATAAATATTCCTCTACTTGTTCTAGCCATTCGTTCTGTACTTTTATTCTACACGGAGTTATACTTTCAGTTTTTTCGAATACCAATATCTTAGATTGGTATTCGAAACCAACCAGTGTAGTATGTTTATCTTAATAAACTAGACTACATTGATGTCCTGGTAAAGACCACAGAGCTCGGTGTTATATATTTTACGCCATGTTTGATCGTCGTTAATAGGTCCATATATTCTGCGTATTTTTTTTCTTTCAAAGGCGTCCAGTCAGTTTTCGTCGTGTTTTGTAAATGTCCAGTGTTCCGAGGCATATATTAATAATGGTCTTTTTAGTGTCTTTAATAATGTGGCATTAGTTTCTTCTAGCTTCTGCGTTGTCTGACAATGTCCTCTATATTTCAGTATTCCGTATTCACTCCATGAGATGAACTCCGAAAAAGAAACCGTTTGATTTTAATAACGGAAATTCTAAAGGTGTTATAATTAAAATAAAATCCAATTACGAGAAAAAAAGGCCGACTCAAAAAAAATGAAGGTAATAATTTACATAGACATTAAAAAAACGATTCTTATCTGGCATGTTGTTTGAGTGAGTGAGAAGGAGGAACATCTCGCGTCGTGTCTAACGACGACCGCGACGGGGCGATTTGAAATTTAAATTATTTTTCCAAATTAAAAATAACGGCCATAACGGTATAATTTACCGTTACCGTTAAAACGAATCGCGAAAAGGGTTAAGTAACTCCCCCGGGCGGGTGAAAATTCATTTACATGAGAAAGTGCGGGAGTACGTTGCCGCCGTTAATCGGGGGTAATTTCATCCAACACGATTAAATCAAACATTTCCTATGACCGGGATATACTTATATCTCCACGTATGCACACATTCAAATCTCTTTTGGATTTAATTACATATTTATTCGTTTAAGAGGGTATATAGGCAATATATGTAGTAAATATTTTAAATTATTTTCCTCAGTAGCCTCAAAAGGTACATCTTTGAAATAATGAACCGTATGTATGTACATCTTTATTCCATTGCATGAGTTTTTTGAAATTTGAATTTGTTAAATATTTGTTTGTAAAATTAGTTTTAGTTAAAGCCCTTTTTAATTTTTTATCGTAAGTAACTACAATCGAAAGAGAATATGAAAATTTACCGGTTGAGATTTTTTTTTAATATTATAGTATTTTAATTACTATTTTTGCTATTTAATAAAATATCTCTAAATGTTGTATATCACATATTAGGTGATATACAATATTTTTTCGTGTTTCATACATTAGAAGATAATTTAGTGTGCATTTTTGTGTACATCCATGTATGTATATACTATAAGTCCATAGGACTTATAGTTTGGGCTGTAGAGAGGACACAAATGTATACGTCGTATGCCATACATGCAAACACGTCATGACGAAACTCATTGTGTGCACTCTCTACATGATAGCCGTTGAGAAATTGACGAAGAAAATACGCTTAAAATTGTGAAACCGCGACTTTCCACAATACCATTGGGTCAGCGAAATCTAAATGTTTTGAAAAATATATAGTTGATTGTCAATCGACGACCGTTTCGGCTGACTAGGCCCTAATCAACTGGTAAAGATAGAGTAGTGTATTTTTCTTATATACTAGAAGTCGGTTAATTTTACAACTATACAAATTACTGTATATTACAATTATGAAATATCCTAAAAAGTTGTAGTGTTGCAGTTGTAGCAGTTGTAGTGTAACAATTGTAGTTGTACTGTTTGTAGTTGTGTAGCAGTTGTAGTGTAACAATTGTAGTTGTACTGTTTGTAGTTGTGTAGCAGTTGTAGTGTAACAATTGTAGTTGTACTGTTTGTAGTTGTGTAGCAGTTGTAGTGTAACAATTGTAGTTGTACTGTTTGTAGTTGTGTAGCAGTTGTAGTGTAACAATTGTAGTTGTACTGTTTGTAGTTGTGTAGCAGTTGTAGTGTAACAATTGTAGTTGTACTGTTTGTAGTTGTGTAGCAGTTGTAGTGTAACAATTGTAGTTGTACTGTTTGTAGTTGTGTAGCAGTTGTAGTGTAACAATTGTAGTTGTACTGTTTGTAGTTGTGTAGCAGTTGTAGTGTAACAATTGTAGTTGTACTGTTTGTAGTTGTGTAGCAGTTGTAGTGTAACAATTGTAGTTGTACTGTTTGTAGTTGTGTAGCAGTTGTAGTGTAACAATTGTAGTTGTACTGTTTGTAGTTGTGTAGCAGTTGTAGTGTAACAGTTGTAATGTAGAACCATAATAATAATAATAATGAACACTTTCTTGCACCCTGCGCAAGTGGCGAGTTTATTGCCGTATGGCAATTTATTCCAACTAACCAGTGTTTCCAGCTCAAAGAAGCGATTGACAATTTAAATAAATATGTATGTACCTATATATTCAACAAGTTATTCAACTATGTTGTACGATGGTAATTTTTTTTCCAATTTAGGTAGGAATATAAGTTTTCGAAATTCTTATGTATCTCTTCCATTACTCTGATAGGGTCTTTCTACGCCATGTTTTATTCATTTTAAGATTACAAAGGTTTATTTTTATAATCCTTAGCCCATATTTTAACAAAATTAAGAATTTATTTTTTTATACTATGTCTCGAGATTTTATTTCTATATCCAAATTGATCTGCGATAACTGGAACATGAAAATAATTTATTTTTATACAGTATATTATTATGAAACCGTGGCGCTGATTTATTTAAATATATGCGTGTACTTATATACATTTTATTTTTAAATTTGTTGAGTTTTTTATGGGAATTTATTTTTGGCAAACAAATTATATCATTGTAAAAATGGTACTTAGGATTTTACTCAGTCTCACGTGTTTGGCTTTGAGCCATGGAAAGGTATACAATATATAATTAAAAAAATGATATTTTATTTAAATTAATAGAAGTTTTTTGCTAGTTTATTAAGTTTTAGAGTTATTCGGAATCTTCTTATGTTCTTTGTGTTTTCTTACAGATCTTTGTGAGGGGTGCTTTTTTACCTACGCAAATCTTAACCGTATTTTGAGTATTTTTTTTCTTCAGTTTATAAGTGAAAGAGTATGGAAATAACAAACTACATTGTACTGAAGTCAAACTAGCTTTAATATGTAATTTTTAGTATCACGATAAATAAGGCTAGATACGTCGAAGTGCCACAAATAATTAAAAAATAAGTGTATATAAAATATACCCCTAAGTGTAACATAAATATGATATAAAAGTTTATCAAGAATAATCCATTGATTCAAATTTTTATGGAATTTTTTAGAGAAATAGGAAATTTATTCAAGGTAGCTAGGATTGGTTGGATGAGATTGGCTTGTGGCAAAAATTCATATTTGCGCATTTGATTATTGAAAAAATTACAATTAAATAATGACAATACACAGTCGACTAGTAAAAGTAAAACTTGATCTTCCTGGTTATATCCCGACTCTTTGATTGTGCCGACTCTCTCTCAAATCTCTTCGTCCTTAAATTACATGAAGGTTATTCTGTCCTGTATTATGTCACCTAGGCCATGTCTCTGCTACTGGTTTCGTCTCTGCACGAACCAGGAATACTTTGGTCTTCCTCTGGATGTAAATGGAGGAAGATCCATGGAGATTGTTTGATTTACCATCATGTGATCTGTGGCGGTCTGCGTTCAACGTGCCCGTACCATATCAACTGTCTTTTCTCTATCTTACTATGTATGCGACGCATAATGATTCATGTCAACAACAACAACGTAGTATACTAGTCTCATTTCTATGGTTATGTAATGAAAAATCGCCTAAGATATTGGATTTATGACAGGTATTATGGCGGACATTAGGACCTGGTTGATCTATTTTGTGTGAGCTAAACCTCCTGAAATGTTTTTTGAGGTGCTGATTGTGAGAGCAGAATACTGAGATTGTGATGCCTATATAATGTGGAACGGAAAATATCACTTGGTTCATAATCACTAAAAATTGTAAATTGCTAGCCCTAGAACAGGCTTTTGCTAGCCCTAGAACAGGGTTTCCTATTTGGGCAGCAGTAAGGGATGCGGTACAGCTCCTACAGCTGAGGACAGACGGGGTTGGAGGTAGAAGTTGAAGGAGGCCAAGGCTCGACTTGGGCTGTAGCGCCATCGAAGAAGAAGAAGAAGAAGAAGTAAACTAGTTGTTTTGCTATTGTAAATATGACGTGATATATCAGTAACGCCAAGACTACCACGAATGGGTGATTTTTTTTATTTTTTCACGTAAGGATAATTCAGCCGCCCATCTAAGCATACGCATTTCAGCAGATTCCAGTTGCTATTAAATCAAGATTGAAAAAAGCTTTCAACCGTATAGACACAAAAAAAGCCTGTTGAGTATTTGACGTGAAAAAATGCGTAGTGTAATTTTTTACTACATACCTAATGTAGGTGTGTAATTAATTAATTAATAATTTTATTAATTAATTTATTAATTAATTAATTATTTAATTAATCATTTAAATTATTGATAAATTAATAATTTAATTAATTAATGATTTAATTAATTAATAATTTAATTGATTAATTAATTAATAATTTGTTAAATAAATTAATTCATTTATATTTATTGATATATTTATATATTTATTTGTTTATTTATGTATGTATGTTTGTATTTATTTATATAATTATTTATTTATTTATTTATAAATATATTTATTAATTAATTAATTTATATATTTAATAATTAATAAGTTAATTTATTTATTTATTTATACACGAACAATTAAGTTTCATAAAATAATTAATATTATAATAGTGTCCTCCGTTAGGTAGGCGAGTACCTACCCGTCATGAAAAAAATGATGTATGAATTTGTCAGTAAGTAAAAAACTTTACACTGTCAAATATTTGTGGAGAGTTGATGTAGGGTAGGTAGCCATTAAAATTTAATTTACATCGTTTGCGCAGCCCTGGATGACGTCACGCTTCTCACCACATCCGGTCTAATCCAAATCCCGTGGTCACGTGGGTGTTAGAGGGGTGTGAGTACCATTTTGTATTTTACCGCTTGTCACGTTGCTACTACAAATTGAAACCACTTATAATATGTAATAACCATCAAAATTGTGATCCAATTCCACAAATCATTGTCCGCCAATATTGAAATAAAAATGACAAATATTTTTTTAGTACTTTAAATAGGCATGTTAATTTTGTTGTATATTATGCGTATTCGTCGATATCTTTACTCTTCATTGCAGAGTTATAATAGTGTTTTTTTTACATCTATTTCTTAATGGGTATTATTATTTTTATTATTATTCCTTATAAAGGCTTCCATTGCCTTGCAAAGTAACCTTAGCACAATCGCTTCTCATACCTTTACTTGACTATGCTGATGTTGGTTACTTGGAAGCGAACAAGGAGCATCTCAACAAACTCGAGCGCCTCCAGAATGTTTGTATCCGCTTCATCTATGGACTTAAAAAATTCGATCACATTTCCTCTTACCGTAATCTTCTCCATTGGCCTAAGATACGACAATGGCGAAATATACATATTTTGTCACTTCTATACAATACGCTCTTTAACCCTAATTCACCGCAGTACCTTAAAACCAAATTCACCTATTTATCTAATCTATCGCTTTGATCTGCTGAACTTATTATATTAACTATCCCAATTCACAACACTGAATTTTTCAGCTCTTCCTTTGAAGTACGTTCAGCAAGAATCTGGAATAATTTGAGTCCTGATATATTCGTCAAACTCGCTTTCCATTTTCAAGAAAAGACTCAAGGAGGGATATCTCTCCGAAAATACCTGATCCCTTTTCTTTTCCTTCCTTCCCTTTGTTACATTATATTTACTAAAAAAGGAATATTTAACCCTAAACACCTGATTTCGATTTCTTCTATTTGTACTTTCTCAATCCTTTTTTTTGAGCTATGATGTTTTTTTTTGGTCTTGGTGCTATGTATATTTTCTTTGTTCTTTTTTAGATTTCATATTTTGTTGATGTATATATATAATTCTGTAATCTGGTTAGTTGGAAGAAATTTCCTAATGGCAATAAGCCCACCAGTGTGCATTATATTTGTTTATATAATGTATAAAAAGTTAAATAAATAAAAACGACCATTCATAGACGATTTGTGCCATTTGAAGACATGAGAATTTTATTTAATTACAATGGGTATAATGTGAGTATTATAAATTTTTTCGTATTGTGTTGGGGGTGTAGGTATTTTTTGTTTATTTCTTCATGTTGCTGTAGACTCAAGAGACTGTTACCACAGGATTGTCCTCCTGAGATGCTGAACTTCGGCTGTCTCTCCATCTTTTTGGGGTCTTCCTGGTTAGCGCTGTTCGTTTCGTACTTGGTGTAAAGCTATGTGAGGGATGCTCGTATGACTCATCCTATACACATGCAGATATCAGTATCGTTTCTTAATTCAACATAGTTTTGTTTTTATTTTGTTTTTATTTCCAAATAAAAAGAATTACATAAGTCATAATTACATACAATATTAATACAATACAAATAGAAAATATATATCAATATTAGGTACTTGAATATATTGCCTCACTAGGCAAAAGCCTGTTCCGAGGCAATACCTATTCAAAATGAGTAGCTGTGCAAGTATTTAGTCAGTCAAAAAGTTGCACGTCAACACGTTCAGTATCACTTAAAGGTAAGTATGTTTTTTATGTTTCTGATATGTTTTCTCATTTGAATATTCTTCTTTTTCATTTATTTTCAACCTTTTTTAATGTTGATTTGATTTTTTTTTTGTTCATGTATGATTTGATTTAATTACTTTTACTTTTAGGTTGACTTTGCTTTGTATTGATATTTTTTTTATAAGTGCTTCCCTCATCAAGCACAAGATTGTAATCTTTTTGATGAGGTACTGCAAGGGAAAATATGTAAAAATATTATTACTAGTGAATTAATATATTGATTTGTATTATAAAATTATTTATGTTAAATAAATAAAAAAAAAAAGTAAATCGTCTATTTTTATGGATGCATTCACGCAAATATTGGACTCTTTCCCCTGTCAAGATTCAATGATATTTTTTGGCAAAGTTTTAATATCTCAATGGAGACGAAGTTAGAATATTATAGGAGAGCCGAAAAGTAATGGCACCTACTGGGTTTTCTACATGTCATCGGCTGGTCATGATTCCTACCTTTATGCGCTTGCGCAACGTTCACCTATTATGCCTTTTTATTGAGTTCCCTATCAATCCAATTTTTGAAAGTTCTATATAATATGTTAATCATGAAAATCTTTTTACTTGAGTATAAGTTGAAACACCACCGCCATCTATGAAGTGATGAAGAATCTTTTTTTGTAACGCCATCTATCGAGAAATTGGATTGTAAACAATGAAAGCAACGATCCTTGTACATGAGGTGACAATGCTTTCTCAAAACAAATATATGCTTGAGAAGTTGAAGTTGTTGTCAATAAAACAGCGAATAATTTAAAATGTATTTATTTTCATATATAAATGAAAAAATGGAATATCACCGCGATATTTGCAAAAAAATGTTCTGTACAATTTCGAAGTTCACACCTACCCGACGAGAAGTCGGCGGGACTTAAGACTGCCTCAGACTAATCTGGCAGGTACACAAAATAATGTGTATTACAAAGTACATCAACTGTTTAATGATTTGCCAGAATGTGTGAAGGAAGCATCTGGTCTTGCCGCTTTTCGTCGTCTGTGTTGAATATATAAAGGAAAAGTTCTTTTAAGATATTGTGTGCTTCCTTTGTATTTTTGTATAAATTTGAATATATTACATACATACTTACCAACACGCCGCCGTATCCTTACTTGGGGTAGGCAGAGAGGACCCAACGTCAGACACGTCTATCTTGACATACATGTTTTGCCTCATATACATCGCGTCATACATGCTCTCCCATCTTCGAATATTTTCTTGTTTTTATATATTTCATACTGTGATAACTTTTTGTTTTTTCAACTTGTAAATATGGTTATTGGTTACACTAGATGTAAGAAAATGCATTTATTTTTTACATCTAAAAAAAATATACATACATACACATACATACAGATGTCACCCCTGAACCGCGACAGTATATAGGTCCATTTTGGTTTGATTACTTGCTTGTAGCAATGTACATATTCAAATCGAAAATTTTTATGCTAGCATATACGCAAACATTGAATTTTTTTCCCTGTCGGGAGTCAATGATATTTTATGACGAATTTTTAACATCTCAATAGAGACGAAAGTATATAATATTATAATTTAATATTTAATTCGTATTTTTCATGTGTGCGTGGGAGTGTGCGTGACACCTTTTTACTATTTTTTTAAAATCTAAAATGGTTTAAACTTAAGCCAGAAAATTTACAAGTTGTATTTTAAGTAACCCGTTTGATTAACATACATAGTTTTGTATGGATGTGACCTTAATAGTTGAACTGATTGAAAAAAGAGGAGACGGAGTAATTTATTGCTACGGGTTCAGATCTTGTACCTTTGACATAACCCATTGATATCAAGACCTGTGTCTAGACCCTTTATTAGCCCGACTCAAACTATTATTTTTTTTTATCTAAAAAACTTATTCATCGAGGTAGAATAAATATTTTAGTGCCTAAAATAAGACAAGGACTAAGTTTTTATTGTGTACTGAGAAAAACCAATTGGAAATTGTGGGTGTAGATCGTTTCATTATATACTTATTTTAACTCTTTGATATTACGTCGTCTATCTTCTAACTAAATATCTTCAAGAAAAGGCAAAAGCAAACATATTTATGTGACAATACCTGATTACATCTTCCTCTCCTCTTCCTTTCCTTATTTATTTATTTATTTAAGAGTTGGTACACGGTTAACATAGCATCGTATACTCATAAAAAGGATGAAAAATATTGGTATTGATGGCAATCTTCTGTGTTGGGTTAAAAGCTACATAGAGGATAGAAAACAAAGAGTTAAATTAGATACGGTCGTAAGTGAACCCAGAGATGTGTCATTTGGTGTCCCTCAAGGAAGTACATTAGGTCCATTACTGTTCATTATTTACATCAACGATGTGTTCAAACTTCAATTGAACGGAAAATTGGTTACATTTGCAGATGACACTGCATTAGTAGTAGATGGAAAAGATTGGGAAGAAACGCATAAACGAGCAGAATCCGACATAAATATTTTGAAATCATGGTTCGATAGAAACCTCTTAACAATCAATATTGACAAAACAAAATACATTCGCTTTAGCATAACACAAACTGGCCAACCTAATACAAATTATAAAATCAAACTTTATTCAAACGAAAATAATCCTGCTACTGCAAGTGAAATAAGTGCGGTTACTTCTATTACTTATCTCGGTATGGAAATAGATCAATTCTTAAAGCGGAATCCTCACATAAATAAGATAGTAAATAAATTAATGAAATTGATCTATATATTCAAGACATGTCGAAAAGTATTTCCGAAACCGATGATGATGCAGTTTTATTGTGCATTTGTAAATTCAATTATATCATATGGTAAAGTTGCCTATGGAGGAACATATAAGAACAATATAAAACCCCTGGAGGTCGCTCAGCGTGCAATTTTAAGAGTAATCTTAAATAAAAATTATGGCCATCCTACAAATGTTTTATATGGTAACTCGAAAATTCTAGATATAAGACAATTATTTATTAAAAAAATAATACTATTCATGAAAAATAATATGAATAATTTTGAATATTTGGAACATAGAATAATGACACGAAATGTAAATCAGGGATACTTATTGGGGAATAGAGTAAATACTCGGTATGGTCAAACACATTTTACTTTTGTGGGTCCTAAGATTTATAATAAACTACCAAATGACATCAGACAAAACACCAATATAAATGCTACTTTAAAAAAAATAATTCACCAGTGGCTTCTGAATCTGGGACGGGAGCAATCTGAACAGTTACTGACAATTCAAATGTAATTTTGTTTTAGTTATAGGTACATGCAAGAGAAAAATATATGCATTTGTACATACATACAGGAACATCACTGAATGGTACGATAAGCACACAATACTTAGGTACATCGATTTATTTTATGTATGTTGTTTTTTGCTTCTATATTGTTGAATTTATTTATTTTTATTCAGATTTGTCTCTTTGATTTTGATTTTGTGATTTTGATTTTGCATTGATGATGTTTATAGGAGTCCTACAGTAATATATGATGTTGAAAAGAGAAAAATGATAAGTATATGTGTGTATGTGAAGTAATGTAATATAATGATGTAATATAATATATAAAATATTGTAAATTATACACCTACCTAACGGGGGACACTATAATGTTAATGTGTTATGTGACTTAATTGTTAATCAATGAATAAACATAATATCAATTATAATAAATCAAACGTGCACACAAAAATACCTCAAGGCACAGCACAGCCTGTCTGTAGGTAGGTATACCAATTAAAAACTAGTCAAAATTATTTTGTTAATCCTAATCCTTTAGTTTTCCTCATTGCTATGAATTGTTCTTAGGTATATATGCTATATTCTTTGTTTTTTTTTACTTTTATTCTGCTTCTTTGTTTATTTTTATAATGTGATTAACTTATCGCCATACTACACACTGTTTTGTATATTTAACATGAACTCTGGTTGGTTGGAAGATATTGCCATTAGGCAATTAGCCCGCCAGTGTACTAATTGTATGTACAGAAAGATTCAAATAAATAAATGAACAATTAAAATGGGTAGAAATGAATTCGCAATTTTGAAGGTTATTTTTTTACTGCAAATTATCAACTAGTATCATGTTGAGAAGTTTAGGCAAGTATAGACTTAAGTCCCTATTGACAATGACTATCGATAAAATTATTTTAGGATATTTTTGATCAACTTTGATCCACCTCGAATGAACTCTGTATCGTTGACAACTAAGACGACAATTTTGATAGACCGAAATTTGAAAGTGTATGGGATATGGCGTGATGGTATGTAGGTATGTATGTATGAAATTTGAGTAAAATCATATAAAGATAAATGAATGTTTCATAAAATATGATAATTCAGAAAATAAAATGATATATCAAAAAAGGTATTAAAAAAATTGATCATCCGTATCCGAAGAAAGATTCAGGTAGTTTGGCAATAAATCTCATATCTTATTCATGCTTATGAAAATACCATCTGAAGAACATGCGAATCATAAAAATATATCATGAAAAATACTCAACTTTATTTTGAACATAATTTTATTTTCACTTGATTAGCTGTAGGAACTGAAGTTTTCATATTTTTCCCGCTTAATACATAATTTATACATATTATGAATTCATAACTTCATAACTTTAACAAACGTTGTTTACAATTTGAAATTCATTTAAGCCGACAAATAAAAACTCAAATATTATTTGAACACATTATACAGTAAAAGATTATTTTGAACTAGATGAAAAGTTTTCTTTTATAAATATATATCCATTATTGGCTTCAAATCAATGGTTGATTACTTTTGTTTTTATATGTGTCTGTGATTGTGATGAGTGGCTCAGAATAGTGTTTCCATTATTTTTTATCAGCATTGTTTTCGGATGTCCCGAAAGAGCCAGGTAATTGAAGATACATAATGTATAATAATATCTCACATATTTTATATACAGGTATGTATTTAGGTATTCACAAACATAAATAAAAAGGTTTTTGTCAATATCTCGAATAGAAATCTCGAAAACAAATTTTGTATCAAAACATACCTACATAATCCAATTTGTTTTTTTTTACTCATCACTAACCCGTGGGGAGTTACGAATTCGCAATTTTTAAGGTTATTTTTGTATTGCAGATATATATTATATTTTTTATAAGATTATGAACTAGTATCACGCTGAGATTGTATTCTGGAAGTTTCATCACAATGTGTCTATGTGTGTGTGAGTGCTGTGTACTATGCTCTATGTGCTGTGTATATTTTACTTTATCGATTATAGACTCCTCACTCATTCGATTTTTTTCAAATTGTGTAAATCAATGAAACTTACAGGGGCATGCCTAGAACCTTCGGACTAGACGAACCCTGAAAGTAAATTGGGAAATGTCGAAATTATTTTTTTTAGCATCGTTGTTCATTTGAGTGGCCATGAAAATATTTTAAAATCACATGCCATGATATTTACATTTGTGGCCCTGTCAAGTATCGTATCTATAAACGGTTCAATTTTCCAATGTTGTAGTATGGTTTCAATAAAACCAAAAATAATATTAGGTCTTATAATTTCTTAATTCATAGGCAAGCCAAGATTTTCGGCTTCTATAAGAAATTTCGCTACTGGAAACTTATAATCGCTTAGACTCCATTAGATTTTAAAGGATATCTGATCAGTGCTCCTCATTTTTTTTACTAACATTTTTTTTAATTTGTCCCCAAGATCAGGAAACTTACAATTGATATTTTTATTTTTAAATTTCTAAAAAGCCACATTACTCTCATATAATGACATTTAAGAATTATCAAGTTTATTTAATAAAATATTTAATTTTTAAATGTTTTTCATTATTTTTTACATATTCTTACATGTTTTCACCTTTTTTATATTGTTATTCATTTTTTATTTTCATTTTATATATTTCGTTTGTTTTTTTTTTAATTCTGTTGTTTTTAATATATTTTGTATACTTGTATGTGTAAAAGGTTATCAAACCGTAAATTGAAATAAGATAAAAATAAAAATAAACTCATTTCATGAAATTGTTGAAAATTTCCATATAAATTTTGAATACTTTGTGGAGTGACTTGGTAGTGAAGAGTATACCGATGGCCACAACTCACTCTTTTTACCTTCGATTTGAGGTAGGCTCGATAAAACTGTCTTTATTGATATGAATTTAACCACTCTAGATCACATTAAACGATCAAATATAAATTATCAATTTCCCTACAAATGTTTCTTTACTTGATGTATAACAATTTGGGCAGCTTGCGAAACTTCATGATTTATTCATGCGTTTTTGTTGAAACTTTTCTAATTTTCATATAAATTGGGTACGAAAAACACATAGGTAACATAAATAATATCAAAACAGACTTCAAGCACTTCTTGTTTTTAAGTGCCTCACTAAATTTTAAATATAGCAAGGTATAAAACATAGGTTGTAATATTTTTTTAAGAAAAATGAAAGGTGAGGGAATATTTTATGATTCTTTGGGTTGTCATAGATACGGTGCCTTTTATAAGAAAACTCACATAAGGTATAGGTATTGCATACACAGATCTGATGGACGTGAATCTTCATATCGCATTCATTGATTGTACGATAATCCAGAGGATTCCACAAATCCCAAATATCGCCACCAATTGTCGTGATTTTTATTTTAGATTAAGGAACTTCATAAATTTACTTATGTAAAACAGTTGGATTGTACATATATAAATACAATCCAACTAACAAATAATATTCGATAACTGTTCGCGTATCTCTTGGTCTCAATCGCGCATATTCTATTAAGTTCGGTGCGATAGAGACAGATCGTCTCCGTGTGGGACGAAGTCTTCTGACAATCGTTCGACTTTGAGTTACTCCGGATTTTGCCGAGCTATTTTTGGGTATCATATTATCATAAGTGTGTAAGTGTTGATACAAAATGGTCATTCACGGCATAAAAAAGTAATAGGTTATATATATTTATGTATGTATATTCAAGCATAGATAAGGTAGATAAAATAAAGGTAAGCTCGGTGCTTAGTGGGCTGGAAAATGCTTCCTTTTCTTAATCCCTGAATTGGCCAGGGAATCTATTCCTTGTAGGAGATTACCGCGAAGAAATTCGTAGCCAATTTCTCTCAGTTTTATCGAACGGCCATTATTACTCTCCTGTGTCGGTAATTGTCTTATATAACAAATAAGTGCCATGACGTGATTTCATTTCGGGCGTTTTCGAAGGGCACATACAATATACATTTAATATTATTTATTAACAACTCTTTCCTTCTGTTTTATTCAGAATGCCGTAAAATTCAATGAACTGTTCATCCCTCATCTCTCGTTATGTTTAGTGAGATAAAAAAGATTGTAGCAGGAAACATACGAAACGAACGATAAATTGGCGAGAAATGCAAAGCAAGTAAAATTGAATCAAAATTTTAGTTAAAATTTTAATTGAAATCGAATATTTGCGTATATTGTCGGCCTTTGTGGCTTAGTTGGTTAGGTATCTGACTGCTGATCCAAGGGTCCCGGGTTCGATTCCCGGTGAAGACACAGTTTTTAAATACGTTTTGAGTCTGGATCTGTGAGAGTCTCTTGAATGTGGAAAATTGTTATTGGGTGTGTGATAAATGAATATTTGACATAGTACCTGTTAGTTGCCCGAGAAGTAATATAAAATAAAGATACAAAAAAATTTGCAACAAAAAAAAATATTCGATTAACATACATTGGAACAAGTGGGTAAACAAGCCAAGAGTGAAACAATATTTCTGGCGAAGTTCAGGGGTGACATTTGTGCGAGAGCATTGGCACCTCATGTAATAAGACTGATGCTTTCATAGTTTAAAAAAAAAATATCAATAGATGTCGTCACAAAAAGGTTTTTTCGTTACTTCAATGGTGGCGTTGGTAAAAACAGCTTATTTTAAAACGGTCAGTTTTTTTCATTAAAATATAATATATAGAACTTTCATGACAGCCACCCAAATATATAATTATAGATTAATATTACTAAACTATTATACAAATGATCATAAAATACCTGTTAAAAATAAGTACAACACTATGCAAATAGCATCCGGTAAATATATCGTACCTAGAATTAATAACTATTATTACGGAGAACGTACGTTACAATTTTCTATACCAAATATATTTAAAATTTTGCCATCGGACATAATTGCATTGAAATCATATCACAAAACCAAATAAGTATACAAAAAAATAGTGTAAACAAATAGTGCCAATAAGCTTAACTTATTTTTATTTCTATTTATATCTATGGTTTCATTTATATCTCTGTTTTTACATTGTTTTTACAATGTTTACTTTTTACAATGTTAGTTGATTAATTTGTAATTTTGTCTATATAGAAACCCACTGATAACCTAATATGGTTAGTGGGATGTTTGGTTATATTTTTCTGTTGAAATAAATAAAAACAAAAAGCATTGATAAGTGAGCTCAATAATATGGCATAATTGGTGAACGTTGCGCATGCGCATAAAGTGATCACTTAAACTAGCCGATGACAGGTCGCAAGCCTTGTAGGTGCCTTGAGTTTCTGGTTCTCCTATAATGTTCCAACTTCGTCTCTTATTGTGATGTTAAAAAATATTGTGAAATAATATTTTAATACATGAGGTGTCTTTTTACATCATTTAAATGGGTCCTTGTAAGATGCAATGATCGTTGATTGAGAGGAATAAAAGTTCGTAGAATTAGTATTTTCGATTAAGTTTTATCTACATAGAATCTAAGAATTTGTCAAAACATACTCAGAAAAGCTTAATTAATATGTGAAATTGTGTAAATAAATATATTTCTTTATTTTATATAATCTATTCAATTACAAGAACATTGGTTACGAGTAGCAATAATTAAAAGAATACATAATATATATAAAAACAAATAAAATGCTAAAAAGTCATTGGAGTCACATGGATGTATCCACTCTACTAGCCTATGAGCATGTGCTAGAGTGTACATTATTATATAATTATGAATATTACACATCTCATTAAGCCATTGTCTATCTTTTAAAACAAAAATGACATATTTACTGTGAACAATGAAACGAAAGTTAAATGGAAACAATGAAAAAAAAATCATTACTAGAAGTCGGGATATAATGTATTCAATGTAGTTTTAATATACAAGCTATACCAAAGATTTGAAGAGTAAGGCAAAAGTACACCAACCATGTACTCAACTTAAATAAAAATTATTTACAAAATGTTTCTATACGAGTTTCGGTAGAGAGAAAAATCTGGAAAATTCGATCGCTTCATAGACCTATTCAAAGTTTACTCAAGTCCAATCTTCTTTGTAAGTTATGTCTTTGGAGAGGCATGTCTTATTTTCTTTAAATTCTCTTTGTCATTTTCCTCGGGCTATTTGAAAGCAACGTACGGGTAGACAGAAAGATAATTGACGTCATAAGTAACGAGAAGAACCTTTGAAAGAAAGCAAAACCTATCTTACATTTTTTTTGGCAAACAAATTGATTGTTTGGAATTTCTGAAGTCTACTAGGAAAATTTGCTACAGATTTATTGCGGAGATTACGTCTTTGTATAACCAAGGATAAAAAATATTTTGTAATAATAAACTACTATTCATTTGATTTTTTTGATAAGTATTGTACCTTATCATAATAAAATACAAACTACCATTAAATAAAGTCTGTCTAACTAATATTTAATAATAATATAGTCTTCAAAAACATAGCTTCATACAATTATTTATAATAGAGTGACACTCAAAATGTTCAAAGTCAAAAGATATGTTTATCTTTGAACGATTCGGGTGACATTTCTTTTATATTATATTTATAGGTGTCATGAAAACTTTGTAATAGGTATTATATAAAATTGTAGGTATCTATATAAAATTGTAGGCGTGTTTTGAAACATAATATATGTAAATGAAAAAAAAAGTCTTCTTTGAACTTTCGAAACTGTAAGAAGGTACATGTTGGATTGGTATAAATAATGTACATTTTACATATTGTTCTCAATTGATGAAGCATAGTGAGAACATAGATATCGTATTTTATTACCATCATCTGACGTAATATTATTTTTAATGAAATACTTATATATGTTTACCACAGATATCCTCATTCATGTACGCAGCAGAAACTACAGCTAGATTCTCACATACTATTTTCCCCTCTCGACTTTTTCACGGGTCTGGAATATATCAGATGTTTTTGAAAAAAAATCGATATCCCAGAAAGGCAAAACATCGTGAAAATTATCATGATTGAAATTTATATATTCAGGTAGTGGAGGGTTCAGGTTGGATTCATTTCAATCCTTATACCAAAACCAGTTTGAAAATCACAAATACGACTATCCAGACCCTTTAGTGGTTAAAAAAATAGACCAAACCCTCAGATCCATTACCAAATTGAAATTTACAATTCTACATAACTATTCGAATAATTTCTACGCCTGGCCAAATGTGTGTTTGTTTCATCGAGAAAATATCGAACATTCTAAATTAGAAATATGTCAAATTATTATGTCCGTCCATGTAATATCAATATGTTATTATATTATTATTATCATTGAATAGGCAGGCGGCTGTTTTTTTTTTTGTATTATAATATTATGTATATCCAATCAATTATGAGTTGGATGAGTGTAGCAGATACGACTTGCTCCGATAAACTGTACCTTGTATCCATCACTCTATTGATGAGGTAGTGCTTCGTGGGATTCAGGGAAAAGGACATCTTATTCAGCCATAGGTGATGTCTTTGGTTGTGGATTTATAATTCATCATAAAAAAGTTATGTAAATCACTACAGCATTGATATAATCGGTAGATCGTAACGGGCAATGATGGAGACATTTGTTGAGTTAGAAAGAACTGCTAAAGAAATGGGACTTTGCATCAATGCCAGTAAGACCAAATATATGCCAGTCACCAAGTCTGTTAATAGCAACCAAAACCCAACAACAATCAGCAGAGACGCCCACACAATAGAAACTGTTGAAAGTTTTACTTACTTGGGATCGATTGTGACTAACGTAAATGACACTTCCACTGAAATTAGGCGAAGGATATATACTGCAAACAAATGCTTTTTTGGTCTCAGAAACATCTGGCATCTCGGACGATGTCTAGAAAAACCAAAATCACAATCTACAAAACGTTGAGCCCAACATTATAAAGGTGATAAAAATAGGGAAGCTGCGATGGACAGGACACGTGGAAATAATAGGAGATGAAAGAGTTCCAAAAAGGATCCTGCACACAAAGCCACAAGGTAGACGAAACGTTGGTAGACCCAAGCTCCGATGGCTGGATGGCGTGCAGCGAGATGAGGAGGCTGTTGGTGTAAGGAACTGGAGGGAAGCATGTCAGGATAGAGGGAGACTGCGAGGAATGCTGGAGGAGGCCAAGGCCCGCAATGGGCTGTCGAGCCATTGATGATGATGAAATCACTACAGCGATGACAGCTATGTAATGTCTCGATCATATCTTCACGGTTCCGGCGTGGCTACAAGTTTTTTGTGTCATTGAAATATCTACGGTTAAAAGGTATTGACAAATGGCAAAGACCCCAAATGAATGTTATTAAGGCCAGACGGCGGGGCGGTTGATTAAATATTCAATCGATGTGTATAATTCTTAGTAAGTACAGGAGATTAAATTATTTTTAAGAAGACTATCAAACATCAAGCCAACCGCATAATTTACTTGTTTAAAATTTTGTATGTAAAAATATTTATTTGTTCAATGCGATGTTTGATCACAATATAATATTTTATTTTATTTTTATTTTATTTATTTATTTTATTTATTACAAAAAGACATATTTTACATAAAAAAATTACATAGCAAAAAAGAAATTAAAACACTTTTTAATATGACTTCCTTCAAAAAGAGATATACTCGTGTTTTGAAGGGAGTTGCAACTATTTACATAATATAGATCAAAATGGAATAATAAAAAATATATTATGGATTGGTTGAATCTGATATTAAAATTTGTTTATTTCATATTTTGAAATACAAAATGAGAAATAAATTTCACTATGGAAATGAGATCACTAAGAAGAGTACGTAATAGAAGGATATATTATGATAGGATGAAAAATGAGGACATAAGGAGAGAATGCAAAGATAAAGAAGAATATTATAAGTAAAATGAAAGTGAATACCTTGAGGTGGTTTGGACATATTGAAAGAATGAATGATGAACGACTGACCAAAAAATATACATTATGAAGGTGCAAGAGATGGGATGAACAGCAGGGGCCGCCCTAGAAAAAGATGGCATGACCATGTGAATGATGAAAAGGAATGTGTGCAAAATAGAGGAGTATGTCTCTGCTTATCTCGTAAGAGACATGGCGTGATGGTATGTATGTATGTATGATATATAAAAGCACATACCTTTATTATGTACTACGTACATATATTCGCAATTATGTAAGCATTTGAATTATTTAAACATGAACAAGAGTTTTCCAAGAATTCCTATGATATTATAAATTTTGATGGTTGTCTTTAATGAAAATGTTTTTTTATTTATATTACTTCTCTCTGTGTGTTAGTAATCTAAAGTAATAAAGCAATCAATATGTTAGTGTGTGTGTGTGTGTGTGTGTTTGTCTCACGCCTTTTGAAAAACCAAGAGCATCTAAAAATCTAATTTATGTGCGAACGTGTACCAGTATACCTGATGCAGTGTCACGCTAAAAATAATGCGATTAAAATGCTGAATTTTAAAGATATTTCAATAATTATTTTTTTCATACAAAATTTTCCAAGTCATATCTGTCAAAAAAGTGTACATTTTGCACGCAAATATCTGTTAGTTTAAAAGTTAGAAGTACGTATTTACACGAAAAAAATATATTTTCAAGTATAACTTAGCTTTTAAGTGAAAAACATGGTGAATATTTTGTCTAATTATAATGTTTAACTTATTTTTAAAGTAAGCGTTTTGTACAAATGTACATATAACCCCGCCATTTTAATATCTTTTCATACGATATTTAATTTTCCTACCGAATGAATATTTTTTTTTTTTTTTTTTTATTTTTTTATTTTAAAAATTATACATTAATGATAAAAAGAATTATAAACAGTATCTTAAAATTAAATTATTTAATATCTATTCATCCCTCAGTTGAGATCAAATCTCGTGTTCGAGGGAAATGTTCTTTAAAATAAACTTTTGAAATAAATGTGATTATGAAATAGTAGTATGAAACACAAGACTTTATAGCAAGTTTTAAGACATATATTGTAAAAGTCTGTTAATTATTAGTAAAGATATAGGCATAATAAAATTGCATAATTTGTTAAAAATATTTGATTTTTCTGACAATTTTCATTTTTATGGCATCGAACAAACCAATGTAGGTACCTACATATTCAAAAAATGTCTCCATAACATTTGATATTTTTCACATGTTGGAACATGGTTACTATGGTAACGGACACATTCTGATATTCAAATAAAATTTGTTATAAATCGAATTCGAATTAATTTAGAACATCATTGTAGGTAGGTACCTACATACCTAATACTTACTACTTAAAAACCAAGAATATACTGATTTTGTATAGGAAAATTATTAAACTATTTTAGGTTAACTACAATACACATTCAATATATCTACAAACTATTTCCTATAGTGAAATTCTTCTTTTTTCTATGTAGACCTTTGGGTGATTTTTTCTACAAACTATTTCTTGGGGTTTAAATCTTCTTCCTCTTCTTTTGTGAAGTCATTTGGGACAGTTCATAAATAAACTATTTCCTATAGTCTAATTTATCTTTTTCTTAATTTATGTAGACCTTGGGTGAGTTTTTATACAAACTATTTCCTATAGTCTAATTCGTCTTCTTCTTCCTTTATGTAGACCTTTTGGTTAGTTTTTAAACAAACTATTTTCATTTTCAAATGTTTGAATGTTAACTTTGTGGTTCATATTTAACAAATTAAATTTAAAGATATAACTTTGTATTAACCACGTTTTTTGGTTGAAACGATGCGACCGGTTTCGGAACTAACCGTTCCCTCATCAGGCTAACTTTCAACTGAAACAGAATGTGACGACGTGCTTACAAGAAATCTATGGGGGCGGAGGTAGAGGTAGGGTGGGGGTACTTAGGGTTGGGTCTTGTGCAGGGTGGGTCCGATTGGCTGAAGGATTAGAAGTAAAAGGAAACATATTTAATAATGGACTGAAAGATAAATTTAACTGATTGTTTATTATGTTCTGTTTTGAATTAATACACTTTTTAATTTCTAGCGACTCTAAATTATCAAGACGGAGACCTACTTTGTTGACGTGTAAATTTTTTTTTTTTTACACGTCAACAAAGTAGGTCTCCGTCTTGATAATTTAGAGTCGCTAGAAATTAAAAAGTGTATTAATTCAAAACAGAACATAATAAACAATCAGTTAAATTTATCTTTCAGTCCATTATTAAATATGTTTCCTTTTACTTCTAATCCTTCAGCCAATCGGACCCACCCTGCACAAGACCCAACCCTAAGTACCCTCACCCTACCTCTACCTCCGCCCCCATAGATTTCTTGTAAGCACGTCGTCACATTCTGTTTCAGTTGAAAGTTAGCCTGATGAGGGAACGGTTAGTTCCGAAACCGGTCGCATCGTTTCAACCAAAAAACGTGGTTAATACAAAGTTATATCTTTAAATTTAAACTATTTTTAAACAAACTATCCTTTAGTCTAATTCTTCGTTTTCTTATTTTATGTAGATGTTGGGTGAATTTTATATAAAATATTTCCTATAGTTCAATTCATCTTCTTCTTCTTTTATGAAGACATTTTGGTCAGTTTTTTATATAATACATTTCCTAATGTGTAATTCTTCTATTTCATCTTCTATGTAGACCATTGGGTCAGTTTTTATTACAAACTATTTGTTATAGTTTAATACTTCTACTTCTTTTTTTTTTAATCTTTTGGATTAGTTTTATGTCTAATAGTCTATTGTAACGAAATATTATAAACAACATGCATTCTTGATGAAAATACATAAAAACGAATGGGATGTGACCAACACTAGAATCTTCTCATTACTTTTGTTCAATCAAATTTACACCATTTATTATATCATCATATATTGCTTAATTTTCAATAACTACACATTTCATTTTGATGACAATATATAAAAAATCGGGGTTGTGGCCATTGCTGGATCTTCACAACGTTTATATTCATATTAAAAACTATTTAACATAGCTTAAGTCTTCTTCTTCTGTAATGTAGACTTATGTGTCAGTTTTAAGTCTATCAGTTTTATTGTGCAAAACTATAATAAACTATATGCACACTTGACGAAAAATATAAAAAACGAATGGGATGGGACCAACACTAGAATATTTTCAGTACTTTTGTTTAATCAATTTTAAACCATTTCCCATCATCAAAAATTACTAAATATTTAAAACACATTATTTGCGTTCGATGACAATATATAAAAATAGGGGTTGTGGCCAAATCCAAACTCTTTACGACGTTGTCTTTTTATAATAAGTCATATTTAAAATCATTTCCCATAGTCCATGCGTGCAGAAATTGTATGTGCTTATATATAAAAGCAAATGGATTGTGGCCATCACTTTAAGATTTTACACCGCTTAAACTCAATTAAATATCAAACTACTTTTCATACTACGGTTAAAAAAAATTATGTGTGACAATATTATGTAGGTATATAAACGATTGCTTATTCCTTCACTAATTTACATTCTTGGCCAACGGCGGGACATAAAAGCTAGTAATAATATATAATGATAAAAACCATTGTAAGGTTTTTCTGAATAAATACAATTTATCATCATATTTACTTTTTTTATTATTCATAAATAAAAAAAAAACATAATAAGGATACGTCAAATAAGGTTTTATGTTTTTTTATCAACTTATATCAAATATTTTCGTCGATGTTTTCAATTTTTATCAAAAAGTTTCAAGCTTTCTCAAAAACTTTTAAGTTTAACTTCTTACTGTGTGTTGTTTTTACACCAAGTGGATTGTGGCCAGCACTATCTACTAGATAAGTAGATTAGTGGAAACTTTTTGTCTTTGCAGGTTGACAATCTACTGACACCTTGATGACCCAGGACAGTGTCATGACCGGACCCCGACGAAGACGGGAATAGGCAAAGAAAAAGGTGGACAATCATGATTTTTTACGGAGCCTTTTGTTTTCATTCAAATATTCGAAACGATAGTCCTGTAAAAGTACTATAAATCTCTTGACGGTTCTTCTCCTAACAACACCCGTTCTGCTTTTGGGAACTCTGAAAGAACACATAAAGAACATACGAAGAGTAGAGAAGAGAACTCTAAAACCTTACAGACACGGCACTTAATGTGCCAAAGAGAGCTTATCATGTGGAAACAACTGGCTTACCGTTCACTGATAGCGAAGATAAGAATGCATCGAATTTAAGACAGAATGTCTTGAAAGCCCTAAAGTTGCTCTTCGTGGCTACAAGGTCCGCATGTCCAATTGGTACAAAGAAATTCCCTCGGACATCGTTGTAGAGCCTTGACAGCTATTGAAAGAACGTTTGAATTAGTCAATTGAATTAGTTTTTAAACTCTAATACGCAACAATACAACAATCCCCTCCTCATTCACAAACGATCTCTTCTCCTCATCCTGAAACATATTCGCTCATTGTATAATTTTATTTAATATGTTTTTAAAATTGTGTTTTATTATGTATTTGTTTATGACTTTTTCAACTATGTTATCTTCCATTTTATAATTTTTAATTTTAATTGAAAAAAGCATTTTTGGCTTATCTTTCATACAAATAATGAAATGTAAAATCCATAACATAAATCTGTAGCTTTTTGAGATGAAATAAATAAATAAATAAGCATTTTCGCCTCAAGCTTTTGACCTTCTAGGCGGAGTTTGATCAAGCATTACGTCAGTACACGTCGGGTAACAATAGAGATTAAACCGTTCTCCGAAAACAACGTGCAAAACTAAGAGAAAATTTCAGAAAAAAAGCCAGTAACCGTAATTGGAAACTTCCCATACATCAGAACATGAGTTTGTCAGCTTCCTAATAGAGTTGTAGAGGGATTTCCCTGAACACTGGAAGGTAAAGAGTGCTGCTTTTGAAAGAACAGTAAGGGAATTTGGTATTGGACATCATTGTTCGATGCAAAGAAACCACCTTCAGAGTTACAAATGTGACTGAGTTTCGATATAAAGATTGAAAGGTGATTGAATTTGATTGAAGCGCGCATCAATCGATTAACAGAACCGTTTGATCAAGCTGCTTGATCATCTAGGACCTGCTTTACTTGTTTGTCAATCATTTTTAGTTCATTTCCGTACTAAAATTTTATCACTTTGGATCTCGAATCACGATTTCTTTGATTCATTTAGGCTCATATCTATACATGTACAAATATTAGCCTACCCCACGAGTTGTAGTATCTAGTATTTGTGTTTTTGCTGTAATCATTGTTTATTTTGTGATGTTTTATTATTTTGACAAAATAAAATAATATTATTTTTGACACATGTGTTTGGTAACAAGAAAACTGTTTTTTTTTATAAATTAATAATATGAATAAGTGATTATTGAGAAAACATTTGATTTTTTTTAGACATAATTCATTAAAGTAATCGATTTTTTAAAGTACTTACAAAATATTTTAAAAAAGGGTGTAGATTTCATTAAACCATCACGATGAGAGTCACAGATGAATTCTTAAAAATCACGAACCCTTAATGCCCGTTTATTTATTTTAAAAAAAATGTATTCAGTAATTTTGCAATGAAATAAATTATTCTGTCGTTGTGCATTTTTTTGTTTTTTAAAAATAATACTAAATGGAAAGCTATATTTTTGGCAATACGTCACGTTCCTGTGAGTAAGATTATTCTTGTATATATAAATATTTATAATATTGTGTATGTAAAGTAAATTAAGATACGAAGTATTCATTCATGATCATCGTGGCAAACAATCTATTGTGGATTCTCGTCTGCTCTATACAGTCTATACCCTCCCATTACTGTTCAGCCTGTATTTCAATGAGAGGCAAATATGGATATTAATAATAATTAATCCAAACCTGGGTCTGCCAATCCTCCTTCGATCTGCATGTAATTCATGCGTAGAACATATTCCAGCAATGGAATCCATCCAATTTGAATGGAGTGATTGGTGTTGAGCTCGTTAGAGTTTATGCTACGTACTTTAGCTGTTTTCTGCTCCAAAGACCTTTGGATTTTCCACACAACAAGATTGAATGCATTTATGTACAATTTACACCACATATTATCTAACTTAAATAAGAACTGTTTTAATCAATATCGGTTTTTCTTATTAGATTTCGTTTATAGCTTACTAAACACGCGACTAGATAAGCACGACTCAAATGGTTAATATCGGCATTAAAAAAATCTTACTTATAAACGTATACTAAGTTACGACTTACTTATTAGTTCACCGAATTGTTTACGAATATCCTCATTTTTTTCATATGGCTGTGTTGGCTTCACAGATGTCAAAAAGTATTTGGATAACTGAGATCGAAAAATGAAAAAAAAAAAACACCGCCGTGTGCCGTGTTAAGTCAATTTAAACACGATTGCGATGAAGAATAACAAGAAAAACATTATAAGTATTAAATTTTACTGTCAATCTCAAATATGCGTCCGATCATACCGATGTGAATGATCCGCCATTTTGTAATATTTAGTAAGACGCGTTAGTCAAGCATTAAACAATCTTTCGACCTGTCCTAACTTGACGTCTATGAAATAAAGGTGTAATAAAGATAGACACGGTTTATAAGTAAACTTTTTCGTAATCACTCTCTTTTATTAGGAACTATAGATAGGGAGTTTACGTAGATGTTTAGTAAGACGGTTGATGTTGTAACTTAAAAAGATTTAAGTAATATGTATCCAGAACGAATAATTGACCATTTTTTACGGTGTCCAGTGTTTTTGTGACAACATGAACTACTATTTATTTTAGAGCAGTGTCGGATACATTTAATGAACTCTTTGAAAAGCATCTCACTCTCAGGTCGTCTGAATCCCAGAGTTTAAACTTCTTAAAACAGTTAGGCATATTTAACAAGACAGTTTACATGGATCGATACATTGGTGTAAGTGGTCCCATTAAGTGAAAAGAGCACATTCTTAAAGGATTGAAAACAGCTCTGATTAGTTCAAGACTAAACTATCAGCGCCCTTGGAATGATCCTGAATCTTTATACGGTGCAATAAAAATATTTATATTATATCTTTCTGTACACTGGCGGGTTTTCACTAAACGGATATTTCTTCACAGTTACAGTTAATGTTTAATATATAACACAATATGTACTATGGCAAAAAGGTAATCACGTTTCAAAAATAAAAATATTATTAAGATTACAGAAGAAAAAGTCAAAAAATACAAAAAAAAAAGATTTGTGGCGGGTCGATTAGATCCCTACTCTTCCCCACCATTCGATGGGCCGTTATAAGGCACGGCCGCCACGCCAACTATTCTCTAGAGGAGCTCTGTCCCAGGATTCCCAAGTCAAGAATCTTGTGCTTGATTTGGAGAACAGTGAGGTGGTTGATAAGGTTTTTGGAGTTGGATGATATCGCATTAACTGCACTGAGAGAGTCGGTAAGAATAATATAATCTGGGATATTGTTTGTGGATACGAAATTAACTGCCTCCAAAATAGCTAGAATAGAATAGAATAGAGCTCTGTCCGGTCGAAACGTGCGCGTCGTCATCGTCATTGATTCCGCGAAACTGTTCCGTAGTATATTTTTTTAGTAAAAAGTAATAATTTATAATCTTTTGTATATTGTTAATCCGTTAAATAAAAGTGTAAGTAATTTATTCATCTTTCAATATTGATATACCCACTGTTTCCATATCTCAGGTATTGTACAGTGTAAATTGGGGAAACGGTTTGTCCATATAACACGTGTGGGCAAACCGTGAAAAAGGTTCACGCCCGGCTAGATAGATTCTAACCCAAGCGTGCAAAAGGTTCTTCGTCCGGCAGTTCAATCCTGCCCAAACGAATAAGTGGTACAGGGTATCAAACCCTCGATGATTCATCCCACATGAGCCATACCTCCAATACTCCCTTATTAATCATAAATACATGCTCCCCATAGATTGAATATAAAAACAGCAAGGAAAAGAAAAGAGATGAAGAAAAAATCAAGTAATTCATATATTGTAAACTGTTTCATATCATTATAAAGATGACGCCCATTATTCTGGCTAATGAATCTCTTTAAGATGAAAGCTGAAATTTTCATAGAATAATTATTTCAGACGCCTGGAAAAAATTGAAATATACTATGTCTCGAGTCAGTGAGGTGAATTTGTTGTTGTATTATTTCAAAGTACACAAAAACAAACAATCCTCCATTCTCGCAATTCCAGGAAACACTCTCATACTTAACTAAGTACCCACCTTTGCAGTAGGTAATGAAATCAGTACAACTTTTCTAATACTCTGCCTTTTTATGTACAAAGAAGAAAAGGTGTTGTAACTGCTAATGATGGCGAGATAGAAGATCTTCAACATTGGTTTATTGGAAATAAGAAAAATAAAGGCGCTTACTACAATGCCAAGATTCAAACATGACTTAAAATCCTAAAATGTACTTTCAAAATGATACACTATCATAGAAAACATATTAAGTTATTAATATTAATAACTAAGTCGTAAATCAAACACAAAACACAATAAAGTATTGTATGCACCCTGTATTTGATAATCATTGAAACAATAATATAGTATATAAATATGCCCTTAACTGTGAATTGTTTACATACCACAATAAAAAGAAGTAAACGAATTCCTACATACTTTCAAAATATACCACAATAATAAATAAAAACGATACTAAATTAAAGCACTCTTTCTGTTTATTATAGCTGCATCGCATTTTTCTCGATGTTCATGATACTGATAATAATGTACCTACATACATACATACTATGCAGAATACAACCGAGTTGTTTTCTGCATAGTATGTAATATGTGAACGTATTTAATTCAATAATATAGTTTATTATCACATCTGGTAGCATTCACTGATTCAGTGTGGCTAAGTATGTAGGTAGTGTTTCACACAATTCATCTTTATATATATTCAGTCAGTAATATTCTTATCTTCATGCCTTGTAATTACTTTATTTTATTTGAGTCGTTTATTTTTATATATTCTTTGATTCTTACAGTCTTATTCATAATAACTTATGTTAGGTTTAAAACAGTGTATAACAACAGTACTGAAAATAACTATTCATAATAACATATTTAAGACAATAATGCTATATAACGGCTACATTACACCTATATAAGATATACACGGTCCCAGGTTGTTTTAACAGCAATATAAAAAATAGTATGTTGCCGATGGTCGCGTTAAATGTCATTTATTTTTGACATTTGTGAAGCGACGTGAATATTTGTTTTCTATTTCATTTCACAAATTCATAAAACAACAAATAATTATAAATACGATCAAACGTATTGTTTCGCGTCTTACTATGACATAAACAGGTAACAAAAAATATTTGTCATAACCACTGACAGATCATTTGAGAATGCTATATTAATTTAAGGTAACCAACTGTTTCATTATTGCTTCAGTTTTCGCTACAGTTTTTCATATAAATATCAAAATAATGATGTTCACCAGATAAAATATGAAAATTAAACCCAAACACTATAAGAAACGTTGTATTTTTTTTTTCAAAACATCGACATATGTTAAATCACCGGAGAAACATGAATGAATTGCGACGTTGTCAGCTCAAATAGTAACATAGCAATATTATTGTTATATTGGTATATAAATGTTATCATGAATAGTCAAGAATATAAGTGCTTATACTGTGTTTTAGTAATGTATCGTTTTTACCACAGTATAAGGAAATATTATGAATAAGACTGATAATGTATATACTTTTGTGTTTAATTAACCTTTCTTATGTGTTTTTATTTTTTATATTATCTGCTAACGTTGATATGTATAGATTAAATGAATTTTTATAAATTGTGTTTCTTTGGTTAAGTTTATGCTGTGTCATCTAATATTTTGTCTTGTAAAGGGCTTAAAGCCGTGAATGTCTGAATAAACAAATAAAAATAAACTTATGCATTAATTAAGTAATAAATATCCGATTTTAATTAGAGCAACTAAGAAATGTAAATCTTTACGGTAGATGTTGGTTACTACGATGAAATGTCAAGCGCTACATGGCCTTTTATACCTACCCTCAGGGCGGTGGTCAAAACTGTAAGTGCCGGGTCAATGAACACTCCGATTCTCGAACGTTCCTTTATAGGTCCAGTTACTGAGCTCGTCCTTGTGCAATTGAACGAAAACGAGATGTACTTGCGACGGATGTATCTATGTATTCGCCGCAGTACCAAAAAATAAGATTGGTATGGGGTGCTAACGGCGCCTTTCGCAACAATTTTCTATGTGCAAATTTACAAACCTTTCTAATGATAATCAAAGTTTTTTGATATACGAACCCAAAATCACAGTTTTCCATTTTAAATCCACAGCGGCAATGACGAAGATTATAAAAATTATAGTAAATAAAAAAATAAAATAATTATCAAATTATAGTAAATAAAATATATGTTATGGAGTTGTATATAAAACATTGTCAAAGAAAAAATCAACGTGAATGAGTCGGTATAGGTATGGGGAGAGTAAATAAAAATATTCTTATCGTTTATTTTCTCACATCTTGAATATTTCTCAATATATCGGAAATAGGTAATACAAGAGGATGGTTTTGGTGGGAGATATAAATGATGGATCCTTTTCCATAAGCCGAGAAAGTCGATTCAAGCACCCTTCCATGCCAATACAGGCCTTGAGAGATTCATAAATCAGTCTTTATTAAAATGACTGCATACACATACAAATAGTATATACATTAAACATATAACTATGTTCTATAAAACATAAGTAAAAGACCAAGAACCAATTATGTATTGCCTTTAAATTTTCCGTTTGTGTTATACACATTGCCAATTCACAAATCAAGCAAACGACAGGAGTAGTGAAAATAAGTGTCATACAATATTTGATTTTGATCAGTATATCTGGCGAACCGCAGGTCCCTAATTGATATTATATATTTTTGAGACCAAGGCTGCGGTGGGAAGATGAGGTCAGAAAGGATGCGGCTCAGCTTCTCTAGGTGAAAGTGGCAGCAGTGGACAGGATGGGATAGAGGAGAAAGTCAACGGAGGCCAAGGCTTGATTTGGGCTGTAGCGCCATCGAAGATGAAGAAGAATTTGTTGGTAAACAATTTTATAGATTCCCCAGACATGAAAAAAATGCTTTCACTGACCGATCAGAACAACCAGATATCCTAACACTTTGTATATTCCTAAGTGTTATAACAACTATACTCAGAATGCTTTTGAGTACCATGATTGCACTGTGTACAATGCTTTCTTCAATACACTCGGCATCTCTGCGAGCTCTCTCAGTGAGTTTAGGACAGCGTTTTTAATGTTTTTTTATGTACAAGTAAATTATGTACTTATGTATTATTTGTATATTTTTGTAATCAATCTTGATTCTCCTAGTGCATGGAGTTTTCACTGGTCCACTAGTAAAGCAATGCAACATTGTCTGTTTTATAAATTGTGCAGACAGTATAACCAATAAATTAATAAAAATTAAATGAATAAAAAATATGTTTCGGAGGTTTTTCACCAACCAATGTGTCTGTAAATGGAATATGTGATTTTTAATATTCTTAATCACGCTTTATACCTACTATAGCGCTTCACACTTATAACACTAACGAGTTGAAATAGCAATTTTCCACTACTCAGGGAACATAGTATCCATTCATTGATATCTGTTATAGTATCCTTCAACAGAAAAAATCAGCCATCATACTATGACGTAAGTCTGGCAGTTGCTAGCTCTTCATCTTCATCCACATATAAACTTGAAAGCATGAAATCTTAATTATATTATGCAATAATTTCAAAGTTTTTTCGTTAACACAGTGTAAGTTCATAGTTATAAATAAAATATTTATAAAAATAAATAAAAACACACAGTTTTAATATTTTACTATTCAGTTTGATTTCTGCTCTGAGGATGCCGGCTGTGTTCGGCGAAAGCGCTCAGGCTCATTAAAGTCTTACTCATTTGTGGATTAAAATTGTGTTTTTTTTATTTATTGTTATAAATATTTTATTTATATTATTATATTATGCAATGATTACAGCATACAGAGAATGATGATTTTCATTAATGAGTTAAAGGAACTTTTTGATTCTTATTAGACATTATTACATTTTAAACAATTTTATTATCTAACATTGTTTTTTTTGAGACTTACGTTACTCGGGTTGGTTGAAAGAGATTGCTTTATCGCAATACACGTACATTTGTAAACTTGTTGTACATACATTGAACAAATTAATGAAAGCAATAATTTAACAACCGTCATCTGTCCTTAGGAAGTAGCAGTCGCATGGAAATCGGTCGTACAATATAGCTCATTCGTGATTTAATCATGCGAATAAAAGTATATAATTTTATTGAATGGTATGGTATTAAAATTTTTTATATATCTATGTTTAAATAAAACTAAAGAACAATGCGTAAAAAATGGAAAAGGTATTGATATTTCTGACATATCTTTTTTTAAAACAATTCAGATCACGCATTGATTAATTTTAAAATTTTGTACCTAAGTTTTTGTACCTAAGAGTATCTGTATTTGAAAAAAAAAATAGTATGATATGATCCAACTGTCGATTTGTTTAAGAGAATTTATTTCTCTTAACATATCTATGGTAGAATGTAGAGAAAATGTCGAGCGCGAGCTAGTCGACACAATTAAGCGACGAAAGGTATCATATTTGGGTCACGTTCTGCGAGGCAAACGGTACACGCTGCTCCGAGCGATTATGAAGGGCTGCACTAGAGGGACGCCTCAGAATAGGAAGACCTCAGATGTCATGGCTCCGCAACATTCGTGAGTGGACCGGCATCAGAGACAAAATAGAGGGACGCCTCATAATAGGAAGACGTCAGATTCATGGCTCCACAACATTCGTGAGTGGAACGGCATCAGAGATGTCGGCGAATTGTTCCGTACGGCGGCGGATAGAGATGCCTTCTCAGCAGTGATCGCCAACGTCGGGAAGACCTAGTATGGCACGAGGAAGAAGACAAAATGATCCTTGATTTATTGGAAAATAAAATAGATTTAAATTAATTTTTGTATGCTGAGCGAGACTGAACAAGAACAAGTGAAAATATTAATTATTGATTTTACAGACGAAGAAATGGAGAGAATGTATGGTGGGTAATAATAATTATATGATCTTGTATCAAAAACAAAAAAAAATAGAGAAGATTCTTTACTTCTACCGATGGCCATAGAATGTAAAGGAATGGAATTTTCTCGGAGAAAAAAAAAGAAAATACTTTTCTATTTCCTTTACAAACGGAATATTGTGCCAAGGGGCATGTTGTGTTTGTATTGGGCTTCGCTTATGTATGCCCAATTTCAGGTCCAAATATACATTCGTAGCTAAAAGCCAACAAAATAATTTACTGATTTTGCGGTATGTTTGTACAGCTCCTGTAGGTACCTATGGATTTTCTAGTTATAAAGAAAGGTAAATCTACTAAGTATATTTTAATAAAGTAACATATATGCGTAATATATACACTTTACGTAGAGTCGTTTTCATATATGTAGATATAACAGAGAGATATAACCTTCCAAAAGAGATCTGCATCTCGTCTCTTAGGCCTGACTTGAAAATTTATTCTCTTTCATTGAAAAGAGTTATATATGTGGAGCTGACTATTCCATGGGATACAAATATTCCAAAAAACCACCAATACAAACTAAAAAAGTATAAGGAACTGGTAGATAAAACAGTTCACAATGGCTTTAGTACGAATATATATGCTGTAGAGGTTAGGGGGAGAGGCCTGCCCGCAAAATCTTTATATTCCTATTTTAAAGACCTGGGTCTCCCTAGAGGTAAAATAAAAGAACTTTTGGACAGGGTGGTAAAAGCAGCATTATCCGCATCATATTGGATTTGGTTGCGCAGGGGAGTGGAGTATCAGTCGGAGATTGGTGAGTGAGCGTGACTTGAGTGATAAAGGGGCCTCTTCATCCCGCATACATGGCCGTAAGCCCATGTGGCTCGCCTGCTCTGGCTGGTACTCTAGTTGCCTGTGCTCGTGGGCCTAGATTCATGAATCCAGTGAAACCACGATTGCCTTTCTCTTTTGTATCTTAGGTAAAGGAAGCCCAACACCATATTTACATATATTTATGCCATTCATCGTTTTATACGCGTACCAGATTACATACTAAACCAAACAATCTCCATGGATTTTCCTCGGCAGATGCATGGTCTAGGTCACATAGTACAGGACAGAACGGCCAATCATTTAAAGACGAGGAGAGCTGACCTCAACAATCATCACAGATAATGAGTTGGAATGAAGGAAGGAAGAAGATCGTTTTAGATGCATTTAAATGTCATGAGTTGTATAAAAATTGTAAAAAAGAGCTTAGAACAAGATTATAAAGAATGTATTTCTTCTATTTACGGGAAGGTATAAAAAGTCTTGTAAAGAAGAATTTATAAAATCTAGAATAAGTACCAATTGATGGAGGCCAAGGCTCGATATGGGCTGTAGAGCCATCAGAAGAAGAAGAAGAATAAGTACCAAGGAAATGATTTCATTTTAAATTAAACAAGAAAACAAGGTAGGTACATAACATTTACATAATGCGTAAAATTTTTTTTTTATTTAATTTCACCAAAAGCATAAGCAACGTTGGTTTTATCAATAAAAATATTTTTAATAAATGAAAAAAATAGATGTGTTTCAAAAATGTGTTGTTAAAAGATGTGTGGTGGCAGAGCGGTTACTCTGGGTATGCGGGTGTACACAAAAATGCACACTAAATTACCTACTAATGTAGGTATGAAACTTGAAAAAATATTGTACATCACATATTTTTTCGTGAAGAAAAGGTAAAATTTAGATGTTTTTTTAATAGCAAGAAAAGTAATTAAAACTTAATAATAACAAAAAACTCAGCCCGTAGATTTTCATAGTATCTTTCAATTGATGTACCTAATTACATAATTTACTGCATAGGTCATACGGTAAAAATTAAAAAAGGGTGTGGAAGACCACATCTCGAAATTTCTTTCGAGCGCGCGCCTAGCGACGGCAAGTACATTTGTTTATCGCTAGGCCGAGTTCATCGCCCGCAACGTCAAACAAGTGACAATACTCCTCAACTGGGTATGACACTTCAAATAAATAAGTCTAGAAAGTTCGAGGACATTGAACTTGCTACCCCCAGCGCAGCACTATTTAAGGGAGTCTACACTTGTACACTTCGTCACTTCATTTCCGTATTTCCGTCACTTTGATTCGTCACATCACGCCGCCGTTCTCGACCACGCCGTCTCGCCGACACTTCATATCTCGACCACCGGTCATCTCTCGACCTCGCGAGCACGATGGTACTTCACCATGCGAAGATTCGGACACTTCGAACACACCCGCTAACTCGCTCGTTATACCTACTCATCGTGAGAAAAGTTCCTTTGTAAGTTATTTCATCAATTGTAAATTTACCCTTAAGCAAACTATTAATTGTGATCAATATACTCATTGTTACTTTTGACCATTCTTTCTTCTTCTCTCTCAACCACTGTCCTTGTGTTCTTATTTCAAATCATATCCACTTGGGATATAGTAAACTCTCTTTACTGGTAACTCCTCTGGTTACCACATATATTTAATAGTAACCACTCTGGTTACTAACTACTGTTGATTGGTAACCCCTCCGGTTACCAATCAGCTTTAAGGGATTTACTAAAATTAATTTTACAAGAGAGTATTAAACAGATTCAAATTTCAAAAAAATCATGGAATAAAATATAGATGTTAATACAAACTCTTTATTATTTCAAAGACATATCTACTGGGTTAAAGATTTTCAAAATATATATACTGTATAGCCTACTATAGCCTTTTAAGTCGCGATTTATAATCCTGCCACGACCTATTTCGTTCTATAGCACATTAACGCTTAAATGTATGAAGATGTTTAGGACATATTCATTCTCTAAAAACATAACAATATCATAATTAACAAATAAATAAATTAATTATTCTTTGTAAATACCACTAATCTGAGTATTTGTAACGTCTTACGTTTTCGAAGCGGACCGCTTCTTCTTCCGGACGAATTTATACTAACTGGTGAATGTGTGCGGTGTAGATAATAATAGTTTGCCACCAAACATAAAACAAACCACGAGTCTTGCCACCTTTCGTAGGCTAGGTGCTGAGCACATAGTTAAAAATTATTAATGTTCTCCATACTTTTACATGTTTTAATAATTTAGTGTCATACCCTGTACCTGTACCATAATTTATTAATGTATAAAAAAAAATGTATACTTTTTGTTTACACAAGATGTATTAATTTTTGTATTTTTTTAAGTCCTTGACCATTTATGTGTAAATTTTTTAATCCATTTTCTTTATCAAAATTATGGTTGAAATTAATGAGATGGTTTGCAAATTCCGAAAAGTTATTGCTTTTGAGGCATCTTATATTATTGTGATTTTTGACCTAAAACTTACAGACTCATATTCCTACTGATGGACTGATTGAACGTCTCTATTATACACAACTTTTATGGAGGGATTTGAAACTACACGACTCATGCATATTTCTACAAAGTTTGGTTGATTGAACGTCCGTTATTTCACAAAACTTTTATAGAGCGATTCAGAATTACACGACTCATACATATTTCTACATAAGTTTGACTGATTGAACGCCTCTATTTGACAAAAAAATTACTGAGAGATTTGCAACTATGTTTGACTCATAAATATTTCTGCAAATTTTGACTGATTGAACTTCTCTATTTTACATAACTTTTATAGAGGAATTCGAAACTGCACGACTCATACGTTTCATAAGTTTCACTGATTTAATGTCTCTATTTTACAAAATTACTCACTGTATAATCAGCAATTAAATTTTTAATGTCGTAATAATCATATACTCGATTGTCTTGTGCTTCTCGAAGAAATTAAAATAAATTTCCATTTCACGTACATAGGTATAAGAACTACACAATACACAATATACACGTACATAGGTATAAGAAGTACACAATATTATGTGCGTTTTATGAATATGTTGATGTTGGTATTAGGGTCTTATTAAGAATATTGAGATTTAGATTTAATAGGTTGGTAGATATGTATATTAATCCGTATCTGCGTAAGGTTTCATTTCAGCTAATGTTATAGTTAAGGACTTATGTAAATCTCTCTGTGAACGAAGTCAATAATAATTATTCTGAATTATATTATTATTCTAGTCACGTTTGAGTATTCTACTCTACAGAAGGAAGGATAGACTTTGAGAAGTTAGTCGTCGTCTCGCTAATCGACAAATATATCTCTATTATTCCTACAATCACGATTTTGTAATTTTATTTGTCCTTTCAAAGCAGTGACGTAAAAAAATACTTATCAGTAAAAACTATGTGTCCATAATGACATACATATATTACTAGTTGCATGTAACACATGAGATCCAACTGTCGATAGCGATAGTATGTATAGTTGAAGAATATGTACCAAACTATAAACCCATAGATACAAATTATTGAATATTTTCAGATATTTTGTTTTCTATACAACATATGTAGGTATGTATGTCAAGATAGGATAGTATGGAGGAAGATCCTTTTTCCTACCCAGAATATGCAAATAGCATGATGGTATGTATGTATGTTTGGAGATGAAGTATCAAACTATTAAGTCTTCTTACATATTGTGGATAGGCGACTGCCATACAAAATGTATGAAGCGATGTCGTCACTAAATTCAATTTTTAAAAAAATTGTTAAAAAAAAATTGAGATCTTCTGCTACAATGTTAATATTTTTTATAGAAAATTAAATTATCTAGTTGGGGTGTTTCGGCTTTTTTCGATAATTGTAAAAGTTTTGGAAATATAGGCAGTTAAACTCATAAATTTATCATAAAAAAAATATTTTTCTTAATAAAAAATGTTTGAGAAACCCTGGAATTTTTTTGAAAAAACTAATTTGAGATTTTGTATTTGTCTATGTTTGTACCAATTTTCAGCGTTCTACCGTTTATGGTTTCTGAGATATATGGAAAAATAAAATAAAAATTCAAAAGTTGATAACCCCTGACTGAAACAAAAATTCAAAATTCCGAGTATAAAAGTTTTGTAGGCCTGTAACTATTTATATATTCTGAAATTTTAGGCTCTGTAAATTGAGCGGATCAAAAGTTATAAGGGGGGGGGGGACACACAGACACACAGACACACACACAGACACACACACACACAGACACACGAAATGTTCTACTCCGAATTCTGACTAAATCCGTGTATGGAACATATATGCTGCGAAGCCTCTAAGTTGGTGTTTTTTGACTTCAAAGTTGGAAAAGCCGTGAAAAAAGTAGACCTCTCCATACAATTCTCGCGTATTCTGGCTTGATACATTGTCGATATGTTAAGAGAACAAAGTTCTCCTGAACAAATCGACAGTTGGAAAAATAACAAGATTCATCTTACATGAATTCAATTGAGTAGGTAAGTATTGTTTATTTACATATCTGTACATAAAATTAATAAAAAAAAAATGCTAAAATTTTATCTATATACTAGTTGCATGTAACACATGAGATCCAACTGTCGATAGCGATAGTATGTATAGTTGAAGAATATGTACCAAACTATAAACCCATAAATACAAATTATTGAATATTTTCAGATATTTTGTTTTCTATACAACATATATTATGTAGGTATGTATGTCAAGATAGGATAGTATGGAGGAAGTTCCTTTTTTCCTACCCAGAATATGAAAAAAGCATGATGGTATGTATGTTTGGAGATGAAGTATCAAACTATTAAGTCTTCTTACATATTGTGTATAGGCGACTGCCATACAAAATGTATGAAGCGATGTCGTCACTAAATTCAATTTTTAAAAAAATCATAAAAAAAATATTTTTCTTAATAAAAAATGTTTGAGAAACCCTGGAATTTTTTTGAAAAAACTCATTTGAGATTTTGTATTTGTCTATGTTTATACCAATTTTCAGCGTTCTAGCTTTTATGGTTTCTGAGATATAGGGAAAAATAAAATAAAAATTCAAAAGTTGATAACCCCTGACTGAAACAAAAATTCAAAATTCTGAGTATAAAAGTTTTGTTGGCTTATAACTGTTTATATATTCTGAAATTTTGGGCTCTGTTAATTGAGCGGATCAAAATTTATAAGGGGGGGACGGACACACACACAGACACACACACACACAGACACACACACACACACAGACACACACACACAGACACACACACACAGACACACAGACACACGAAATGTTCTACTCCGAATTCTGAGTAAATCCGTGTATGGAACATATATGCTGCGAAGCCTCTAAGTTGGTGTTTTTTGACTTCAAAGTTGGAAAAGCCGTGAAAAAAGTAGACCTCTCCATACAATTCTCGCGTATTCTGGCTTGATACATTGTCGATATGTTAAGAGAACAAAGTTCTCCTGAACAAATCGACAGTTGGATCAAAAATTGCTATACACATGTATTTATTGTTATAAACTATAATAATATATATCGTCTTGATGAAACTTACGAAGTGTCAATACTGCTTAGAGATATTTTAAAACTAGTTGCATGTAACACATGAGATCCAACTGTCGACAGCGATAGTATGTATAGTTGAAGAATAAGTACCAAACCCATAAATACAAATTATTTATTATTTTATGATATTTAGTTTTCTATACAACACATGTACCTAGGTAGTCAAGATAGGATAGTATGGAGGTCAGTCTTTTTTTCCTACCCGGAATATGAAAACAGCATGATGGTATATGTATATTGTATGTTTAGAGATGAAGTATCAAACTATTAAGTCTTCTTTGATATTGTGTATAGGTGACTACCATACAAATTGTATGAAGCGATGTCGTCACTAAATTCAATTTTTATAAAAATTGTTAAAAAAAATTTGAGATGTACTGCTACAATGTTAATATTTTTTATATAAAATTAAATTATCTAGTTGGGGTGTTTCGGCTTTTTTCGATATTTAAAAAAAAAATGGAAATATAGGCAGTTAAACTCATAAATTTATCATAAAAAAAATACTTTTCTTAATAAAAAATGTTTGAGAAACCCTGGAATTTTTTTGAAAAAACTAATTTGAGATTTAGTATTTGTCTATGTTTATACCAATTTTCAGCGTTCTAGCTTTTATGGTTTCTGAGATATAGGGAAAAATAAAATAAAAATTCAAAAGTTGATAACCCCTGACTGAAACAAAAATTCAAAATTCCGAGTATAAAAGTTTTTTAGGCCTGTAACTGTTTATATATTCTGAAATTTTAGGCTCTGTAAATTGAGCGGATCAAAAGTTATAAGGGGGGGACGGACACACACACAGACACACAGACACACACACACACACACACACAGACACACGAAATGTTCTACTCCGAATTCTGAGTAAATCCGTGTATGGAACATATATGCTGCGAAGCCTCTAAGTTGGTGTTTTTTGACTTCAAAGTTGGAAAAGCCGTGAAAAAAGTAGACCTCTCCATACAATTCTCGCGTATTCTGGCTTGAAACATTGTCGATATGTTAAGAGAACAAAGTTCTCCTGAACAAATCGACAATTGGATAAACTAGTTGCATGTAACACATGAGATCCAACTGTCGATAGCGATAGTATGTATAGTTGAAGAATATGTACCAAACTATAAACCCATAGATACATATTATTATTGAATATTTTCAGATATTTTGTTTTCTATACAACATATGTAGGTATGTATGTCAAGATAGGATAGTATGGAGGAAGATCCTTTTTCCTACCCAGAATATGCAAATAGCATGATGGTATGTATGTATGTTTGGAGATGACGTATCAAACTATTAAGTCTTCTTACATATTGTGTATAGGCGACTGCCATACAAAATGTATGAAGCGATGTCGTCACTAAATTCAATTTTTAAAAAAATTGTTAAAAAAAAATTGAGATCTTCTACTACAATGTTAATATTTTTTATAGAAAATTAAATTATCTAGTTGGGGTGTTTCGGCTTTTTTCGATAATTGTAAAAGTTTTGGAAATATAGGCAGTTAAACTCATAAATTTATCATAAAAAAAATATTTTTCTTAATAAAAAATGTTTGAGAAACCCTGGAATTTTTTTGAAAAAACTAATTTGAGATTTTGTATTTTTCTATGTTTGTACCAATTTTCAGCGTTCTAGCGTTTATGGTTTCTGAGATATATGGAAAAATAAAATAAAAATTCAAAAGTTGATAACCCCTGACTGAAACAAAAATTCAAAATTCCGAGTATAAAAGTTTTGTAGGCCTGTAACTGTTTATATATTCTGAAATTTTAGGCTCTGTAAGTTGAGCGGATCAAAAGTTATAAGGGGGGGACCGACACACAGACACACACACACACACACAGACACACAGACACACACACAGACACACACACACACAGACACACGAAATGTTCTACTCCGAATTCTGAGTAAATCCGTGTATGGAACATATATGCTGCGAAGCCTCTAAGTTGGTGTTTTTTGACTTCAAAGTTGGAAAAGCCGTGAAAAAAGTAGACCTCTCCATACAATTCTCGCGTATTCTGGCTTGATACATTGTCGATATGTTAAGAGAACAAAGTTCTCCTGAACAAATCGACAGTTGGATAAAATTTATATAAAAAAAATATATATTTTTTTGCATGATAAAGGATTCTTCTAAAATCTTCAACTTATTTCTTTTTTGAGCTGTTTGCTGGCACTCACGACTCGAAATTTATTCATATATACACAGACAATATGCGATGTATGCATGTGTTAAAAATACCGGTACAGGATTGGATTAAAAGCACTAATCAATATACCGTCTTGTGGCCCGAGAACTGTTGCATAATATAACACATGATAGTGTTGACAGTCAATTAGTAGAAATCAATTAGCAGAGATACCCAGACGAGTAGGACTAGGATGGGCGGCCTTCGGTAAACTCGGTCACATCCTGAAAAACAAAGACGTTCCGATGAATTTGAAAAGAAAGGTCTTTGAAACATGTATCCTCCCAGTGCTAACATATGGATTGGAAACAATGACACTAACTGCCAACACAATATACAAACTAAAATGTACGTAACGAGCTATGGAACGGCAAATATTAGGAGTGAGCCTCCGGGATAAAATAAGAAATGAAGAAATCTGGCGTCAAACGAGCAGACCGTGTTGCAAAGTTGTAATGGCAGTGGGCAGGGCATGTTGCAAGACAGGGTACCGAGAGGTGGACACCCAGAATATAAGAAATGGGAAAATAAAAGACCGGTAGGGCGACCACAAAAATATGGGTCGACGATATTATTCGGGTTGCGGGAAGGGGTTGGCTGGGGAAAGCACAGATGAGGACCGAGAGAGATGGAGTTTATTGGAGGAGGCCTAAATCTAGCAGTGGAGAGATGGCTGACTAAGAAGAAGAAGTGTAGACAGTCCTTGTCCTGCCCGAACTTTGGCTTGCCTGCTATAAGCTGGCTAAACAACAGGTGTGCGGGTGTGCATAACCTTACAAAAGGGAGCTCGAGACATGCGTGTATACACACACAACGGCTGGTGAACTATGAAAGATGTTATTTTGCCTGTTGTATTTTCGATAACCCGGCTCTTTCGGGACTCCAAATTGCAATTGAAAAGGTTTTCATCTAAATCAGTCAACCCGTATAGGAGTCCATTGAAATACTTACACACATACAGAAAAATTCTCCTGTTTCGCATTTTATTGTACATCTCAAAAGTTATAATGTTTGCTTAAAACCAGGCGAACATTTTTTATTCATGTTTTTTTTATTTATTTTTTATTCACTATTGAAATTTTTCATTCGAATTGTGAATCTAAACTATCCAGGGACCCATTTAAATTAACATAAAAAATCATCAAAATCGATTCAGCCGTTTATTATGTCGTCTTTTTTACTCAAGCTATAATTCAATCTACTTCATATCAATAGAGATCATTTAAAATTACTTTTGAAAGTTTCTTTTCTGGAAGATTATTAATAAACAAGTTACGTTTGGTCGTCATCATGACGGTAATTTATAATAGTATTATTAATGTTTCATCAAATTGATGAAGAACCTTCAAGATATTAGCGGCTGTCTTTAAATAATAGGCTGTGAATCAAATTTGATGACTTCTGAGTCATTCTGTTGGCCTATGATAATAATTTGTAAATAATATTGTAATGAAGTGTTAATAAGATTTAACTTAAGACTCGCTTAAAATAAATTAACATAGCTAAACAATCACTACTAAATTTCATTTAATTGTTGGTATTATAAGATTATGTGAAATTTAATATGAACGAAGATTGTAAAATAAACATCTATATTTTAGATACGATAAACACGAATAACTAAATATAGATTTTGTAGTAGATAAGCCGCTTTAAAGACATTTTATCATCCACGTGTGATAAATGTTGATTAATCAAAATGATAAAAAGTAATCAAAACGCGTCAATTTTGTAGAAATCTGCTCAAATGTAATCCTGCTCATAATTTACGTATACACATCGTCTACTTATCATTTTCGCTGGCGATAGCATTGAAAGTTAGGTCTTGAGGTCACAAAAATCACCGAACCTAACTAAACCAAACATTTTTTTTTAAATAAAACATGAATATGTCCTTTTTAAACAAGTACATATACATTTTCCTACGTTCCCTAAAATAAGTAAATGCTTGTGCTATAGGTGAACGAAATCGGTCGAGGCAGGATTCGAACTCGCGACCACTGGATTACAAACCCAGCGCGCTAACCGCTCTGCCACCGACACATTACCTAAATATACTAAATAATCCTAAACCTAAAGTAAGTAAACCAAACATAACCTAACAATACCAAATAATCCCAATCCTAGCCTACCAAAAACAAACAATCCAAAACCTAACCTAACAAAACCAAACAATCCCAATCCTAACCTAACTAAACCATATATAACCTAACAATACCAAACAATCCAAACCTAACCTAACAAAACCTAACAATTCCAAACCTAACCTTGATAAACTAAACATAACCTAACAATATCAAACAATCCAAACTTATCCTAACATAACCAAACTATCCCAAACCTAAACTAACTAAACCAAACATAACCCAACAATACCAAACAATCCAAATCTAAACTAACAAAACCAAACAATCCCAAAACTAACCTATCAAAACCAAATATAACCTAATAAAACCCAACCTAACCCAACTTAACCAAATATAACCTAACAATCCAAACTTAACCTAATAGAACCAAACAATCCCAAACCTAACCTAACTAAACAAAATATAACCTAACAATACCAAACAATCCAAATCTAACCTATCAAAACCAAACAATCCCAAACCTAACATAACCTAGCAGAACCAAACCGAACCTAATCAAAAAGAAAATAACTAATTTTATACAATCAGATCTAAATCGACTCATTAGGTTCCATATTGATCACATTGGCCACTTCATCACCTCACAACAGGATCAACCGAGAAGAAAATTTCAACAGTAGGTAATATCCACACCGAAAATAATTGCTCCAAATGATGTATTTGTTGATTAATTGTATAATGACTGGCAAATTTTGCTCCGCTGTATTTTGTTCCCCAATATTTTTTTTTCACTTTATATTTAATGTGATCATTTGTGTTGAATGCGCCTTTTCCATTTCGACTACCCGTCTCGCTTTCATTAATTCCATTGTGTAAAAAGTGTACCAAATGAAATGATAAATGTATTTCACACACTATTTTGTTCATTTCCATTTAAACTCTACCTCACACACACACATATACACAAACATAACATACAGATTTTAGTTCCTCTTCATCTAAAGAAATATACATTACTTTTGCCTCATTTTTGTGAGGCTAGTAATACAGTCAATCTTGGTTATATGACTTGAGTTTTCTTATTTGAGTTTTTGATTAACAACTTCAACGAGATCAAACCATATAATACATCTATAGATAATATTTCTCTGTGTAAACTAACAGTTTGTATTAATATTCTTGTGAAACATGAAGGAAACCTCCATAGAAAAACTCAGTTTTGACTTAAGGTTTTAGTGACTGGGACAAAGTTCTATGTACACTGTACAGAACATACATAGGACTCATTAATCACACTGGTAAAATCAAACAAAAACTTTAAAGTTCTAAGATTAATATTCAATAATTGACAATGGCCGGAAAAGAGCCCTTTAAACCGACAAAGAAATAAATTAAATTCAGTCTTTTTAAAATAAGAAAAACATGATTTTCCACTTGATTTCTGTTGATAAATTGTCGTAAAAATGTACGCATTGAAACTGTACAATCATAAAATTATTCTACTCTTCTTTAATGGAGACTTACAATATTTATATTTATGTTATATATTATTGTAATTTATTGCTCCTCGGGCAACTAACAGGAAATCAAATATTAGTTAAACATGCACCCGATTAAAGTTTGATACATTTTGGGGACTTGCAATATTTATTATTTTAAATATCCAAACAGTAAACACAATTAAGACTGTTTCTCCATCGAGAATCGAACCGATTTTGAAATTTACCACATTCCGGAGATTAATAATATTATTTTTTTTATATGTTCAGACAGAAAATATAATTAACACTGTGTCTGCATGGGAAATCGAATCCGTGCTCAGGAGTCAGATAGCCAATCAATTGAGGCATGAAATCCGTCAATTGAATAAAAAACTATCAAATTGCTACCATGGTAACTATTTGAGATTTTTTTGTAATTTTTGAGTATTGGATATTCAACTATGTAGAAACGGACGTGACGGAAAAGGTTCAATGTGAAGTTTGATCGTGGTCTTCGTGTATTCTGGTTTCCTATGAAGCTTCCCCCACACCGCCTCCGAGTTTTTCATTGAAAACCTTTTCAGAAGACAAAGGTTGAAATCAGAGAGAGAGAGAAAGAGGCCAGGCCCGCCCTTTGACCAGCATCTCTATGATGTACACATTGCAAAATATTTAGATAGAAAGGAATAAAAAGGATTCTTGAATGGTTGGAGTAGGTACCTACTCATAATACATGGAAGGTAGGTAATAATATATTGCTAATGAAAATGGCCAAGTGAGCTGTGTAATACGATACAAGAGGGGGAATAAGTTGAGAAAAGGAAGAACACAAGTACACAACACTTTTTTTTTAACCATTCGATGATTTATAAAACTGGTGCGATTTTGACAGTGAGGGTTTTTAGTATCCTTTTCCATGGAATGGTATAGAGTTTTGATTTCAGCATACTGCTTTTTTAACTTCATACGTCTGTCTGTACTGGAATTTTGCAATCGATTTCTAACTAACTTCCCGACCAGTTGGGGCTCTGAAATTATCATAATTTGTGTATTTACGATGACACTGCACGTTAAAATGATTGATTGATTTGTTATTACGATAAAATTGAACACTTTCATATTTCATACAAAGTAAACAAAGCTATGCGTTACCGGTTGCGTTAAAGAAAATTTATTTTTTTAAGGTAAAAAAACGTTTAAATTTAAATATTAAATTGGCACAAAGCACTCTTTTTTGGGTGAATTGCCTAATACAAAAAAAAACAATTTAAATTTCTTAACATGATATAACTAAGGATATCAAAAATGAGGAAAAATTATTAATAGTTATTTAATGTGTACTATCAAAAAATATACTACATCTAAAGTAATAAAGCAATCAATATGTTAGTGTGTGTGTGTGTGTGTGTGTGTATGTGTGTGTTTGTCTCACGCCTTTTGAAAAACCAAGAGCATCTAAAAATCTAATTTATGTGCGAACGTGTACCAGTATACCTGATGCAGTGTCACGCTAAAAATAATGCGATTAAAATGCTGAATTTTAAAGATATTTCAATAATTATTTTTTTCATACAAAATTTTCCAAGTCATATCTGTCAAAAAAGTGTACATTTTGCACGCAAATATCTGTTAGTTTAAAAGTAGAAGTACGTATTTACACGAAAAAAATATATTTTCAAGTATAACTTAGCTTTTAAGTGAAAAACATGGTGAATATTTTGTGTAATTATAATGTTTAACTTATTTTTAAAGTAAGCGTTTTGTACAAATGACCCTAATAACCCCGCCATTTTAATATCTTTTCATACGATATTTAATTTTCCTATAGAATGAATATGTTCTTTAAAATAATATACCTTTGAAATAAATGTGATTATGAAATAATAAAATGAAACACAAGACATTACAGCAAGTTTTAAGACATATATTGTAAAAGTCTGTTAATTATTAGTAAAGATATAGGCGTAATAAAATTGCATAATTTGTTAAAAATATTTGATTATTCTGACAATTTTCATTTTTATGGCATCGAACAAACCAATGTAGGTACCTACATATTCAAAAAATGTCTCCATAACATTTGATATTTTTCACATGTTGGAACATGGTTACTATGGTAACGGACACATTCTGATATTCAAATAAAATTTGTTATAAATCGAATTCGAATTAATTTAGAACATCATTGTAGGTAGGTACCTACATACCTAATACTACTTAAAAACCAACAATATACTAATTTCGTATAGGAAAATTATTAAACTATCTTAGGTTAACTACAATACACATGTCATTCAATCTACAAACTATTTCCTATAGTGAAATTCTTCTTTTATTTAAGTAGACCTTTGGGTGATTTTTTATACAAGCTATTTCTTGGAGTTTAATTCTTCTTCCTCTTCTTTTGTGAAGTCATTTGGGACAGTTCATAAATAAACTATTTCCTATAGTCTAATTCATCTTCTTCTTCTTTTATGAAGACTATAGCGAGTCGAGAGCATGTGAAGTATGCAGGATAAATTAAAGGACGAAATTATACTTCGTGAAACCACGCGGTAGATTATGGCGTACCTACCTCATGTGGTGCGGACGGGACGAATCACTTCGCGTAGCGTCGTCGATCGAATGGGGTGAGGTCCCTCGTGTTCCCTCTCGGCTAGGCCTTCCTCGCGTCGCCTATGTCACACGGCACCAATCTTATATAGTTCGCTTATTGGTCCGAATGAGTCACGTGATCTTGCCTAGCGACTGACTCACTTTGTGGTTGAAAATCGAACTGATTTTCCCGCCACAGAAACTCCCCCTCCAGTGTCAGCGGTAACTGTCACAAGAGGGGGAGTTTCTGTGGCGGGAAAATCAGTTCGATTTTCAACCACAAAGTGAGTCAGTCGCTAGGCAAGATCACGTGACTCATTCGGACCAATAAGCCAACTATATAAGATTGGTGCCGTTTGGTCAGTTTTTTATATAATACATTTACATACATACATACATACATACCATCACGCCATGTCCCTCACGGGGTAGGCAGAGAGAACCGAACGCCACATTTTTCTATCTTGACACACATTTATCGCCTCATCAACATTCATACATCGTCTTATACATGTTCGTCTGTTGTTCATGCTTCTTACATTTCCATCTTTCAAAATATCGTTTACATGGTCGTGCCATCCTTTTCTTGGGCGCCCGCGACCTCTTATTCCGTTCCTGTCAGCTTTGTATATTTTCTTCGTCAGGCGTTCTTCGTTCATTCAGGCGATTACTATTGTGTAATTCTTCTATTGCATCTTTTATGTAGACCATTGGGTCAGTCTTTATTACAAACTATTTGTTATAGTCTTATACTTATTCTTTTTTTTCATTTAGTCTTTTGGGTTAGTTTTAAGTCTTATAGTCTATTGTATAGAAATATTATAAACAACATGCACACTTGACGAAAATACATAAAACGAATGGGATGTGACCATCACTAGAATCTTCTCAATACTTTTTTTCAATCGAAATTTACACCATTTATTATATCATCATACATTGCTTAATTTTCAATAACTACATATTTGATTTTGATGACAATATAATAAAAAATCGGGGTTGTGGCCATTACTGGACTCTTCACAACGTATATATTCAAATTAAAAACTATTTAAGTCTTCTTCTGTAATGTAGATCAGTTTTATTGTGCAAAAATATAATAATCTATAGGTATGCACACTTGACGAAAAATATAAAAACGAATGGGATGTGACCAACACTAGAATCTTTTCAGTACTTTTGTTTATTTAATTTTTAAGCCATTTCCCATCATCCAAAATTACTAAATATTTAAAACACATTTGCGTTCGATGACAATATATAAAAATAGGGGTTGTGGCCAAATCCAAACTCTTTACAACGTTGTCTCTTTATAATCAGTCATATTTAAAACCATTTACCATAGTCCATGCGTGCAGAAATTGTATGTACCTACTTATATATAAAAACACATGGGTTGTGGCCATCACTTGAACATTTTACATCGCTTAAACTCAATTAAATTTCAAACTACTTTTCATACTACGAATTAGCAAATATTTTTTGTGACAATATTATATAAAAGATTGCTTATTCCTTCACTAATTTACATTCTTGGCCAACGGCGGGACATAAAAGCTAGTATTTAATAAACGAAGAAAACTTCCAGTTTAATTCATTTTATATATTGATAAAATTGCACAATTTTGTATTTCTGAGCCCGAATTGTGACTGCTATACTATTCAGGTGTTATTTATATCGTTATCAGATCTATTTTGAAATCAGAAAAGGGTGTTCAATTGATTTCAGGAAGGCTTGCTGGAGGGGCACACTTCCTGTGAAAAACAGTTTTCCAAAACATATCAAAAGAAGAAGATGAAGTAGATTTCTCGAAATGGTTCTGTTTGATCAAATGGATTTTTACTCTACACTTTATGGATATGTAGAGATTAGATTTGAATATTTCACAATATTAAAGCATCTTGTACATAAATTAAAGAATTAGTTGTTTTTGTCAAAATACATTATAATCTTCAATCTTTTGAAATCAAATCACAATTATAGATTTATTCATCCCTCGAAACAATGAAATTGTTTATTTTGTACGGCCTTAAGTAAGCACATTTAATTTTAAACGTCTTCATATTAATAAAAAATAATACTAATTAACACTTCCTTGAAGCACGTGCAAGTGGCGAGTTTTTTTCCATATAGCAATTTCTTCCAACTAACCAGTGTTAAAAGCCCAGAGAACCAATACTTACGTGAGAAATAATTTCAAATAAATTTTTCCACATAGTATTTAAAATATATACATTACTTTTATATAGGCAACTGTTAATTAATTTTCTATTATTTAATCAAAACACTATCACATTCTGAAATTGATGTTGTTCCATTTTTGTTTTAAGAATGAAGATATTAAAAATATACTTCATAAATTGCATTCAGAGATTGTTAACCATTTATACATAGAATGCTACAGTTCCTAAAATATTTTTTTTTTGCATTTTCTTAAAATTTTTAAATATTTGAACCCGTGTTGACTAGAATAATTTTTAGAATATATCTTGTTTGAACGCATCGAGCCCGGGGACTTTGGATCAGCAGACAGATACCTAACCAACTGAACCAAGAAGGCTCAGTTGGCTGAATACGGATCTTCAGTTGAATCGAATCATGCGGAAAAAACTGTTTAGCAAGTCATAAATTCGTCTTACATTAATTATCACCAGTTCCTCAATCCTTCTTTTCAAGTTGTGTTCACATTCATTAATTCTAATTTTATGTCTGTTCTCTCATGGAAACTTCTCTTGTTTCATTTGCAGTTTGGAAAGTTTTTTGTTTAATCCAAGATACGTCCGAAATGTACTTACGTATGTGTGTAGTCTGAGGTATGTTGAATTAAGGATAATGGATTCCTAGACTCTCAATTTGATTAGGACAGACCCCAATAAATACTTGAAATTTATCAAGTATTTATTTAGTTTTTGGATCTATGATATGACATGACATTGAGAGAAACTCAACCAGCGAACGCATTGCGTATTACGGACAAATTGCTGGGAACGTAGGTAAATAATTTATAAATGCATAGGCCATCATTTTTCATAGCGAGGCAAACGTTCCTATATACCAGAGAATTGAAAAAATCTCGGTTTTGTAGTTTAAAAGACTTTTATGTAGATCATTTTTTACCATTTATCGCATTTTTAGCGCTTTTTACAACAATTTTTTGACTAGTATGACGCAGAGAGTAGCTATATGAACGTAGGTTCATATAGAAGACGAGAATAAAGGTAAAATCTTAAAAATCTTAAAAATAATAGTAGTAATTGGTTTGCTTTTCTTATTTATGACACCTGGATGATTCACTAGTCCATTGACTGTGTCGAATCACCCAGCTTTTCGTTTCTTTGCAATACAACTGATTCTTCTGTCGTGCAGCATAGTACTCATAATGTCATTCTATTCTAACACACTACATAGAAGGTCCTCCGATTCGTTTCTACCCAAATGGATTAGCCATTTGGTTAGTATCGTCCGCAATTGTTGTGTGTTATGGGGTTCTATTTTTTTTTCTTTCATGTAGTTTGTAAGTTTATTGAATAGTCTTGGTCCAAGGAAAGTGTAGAATCTTTGACAAAAAGTGGTTTTAATTATTGGAACTATAAGATTTAGATTTGTTCGTGTGTTATGTGTATGTGTTGCATGATTATGAATTGTCCTGTGTGAAAAGAAATATGTACCTAATTTTAACATGTAAATTTGCCTGACGTCTAGTACAAAATATTCCTTAAAAAGTTGATCAGATGGGTATCTTCTTGGACGTTTATTAATTATTCTAATTACAGCCTTTTGGGCTCTTTTAACCGGTTCCATCAGAGTTTTTGCCGCCCCTCCCCATCCCAGTATGGCATAATTATGCTATGATTGAGTGACAGAAAGCATAGTACACAGTGCGTAGTAGGATTGGATCAGCAATATTTCTTATTCCTGAATATGAACAATTGTATTTTTTTTTTGTAAAATATTTATTTTGGTCAGTCAATCGATATTAGTTATATATAATCGTACAGTATATAAAATATTATTTCACTTGATATGTTTATAATGTAAACATATTTTCGATGGCTACATCAAAGAAATATGATTTTGGTTTGTGGTGTTTTCAAAATTCCATAGTTACATAGGTACTTGGTGTGTTTGGCCAGATTTCCTTAAACCATATGATAATGTTTAATATCATTGAGTTTCTACACAAAAAATCCAATGTTTGCGTTTATGCAACCAAAAAAAAATATTCGATTTACTACTTACTTAATTTTAATACTTTTAAATTTCAAGTAGGTACCGATATCGCCACAAAGTAATTTCAAAAGTAATAAAATCAATTTAAGATCCAGTTTTTGTTCTTTTTCGACCGATGTTACACAAACTACTCACAAGACGATTTCACTAGACGGAGTTGCTCAAACTTTGAAAATTTCTATGTTATACATAAATCACAGGTAGATTTCAAAACAATCATATTACAACAATTTGATAAATAATAATTATCACATTCATCCCTAATCTATCTCGCAAACATAAAATATAAAACATATCTACATAAAACCATAAAACACAGGTCCGAATGCAGAGTCCTACCTAAATACTAAATTCTAAATACTACCCATGTTTTCATTGCACAGTCGCTCACTTAAGTTAGGAGATTACGTGGCTTCCTAACTGGAGGATGCTACGACATTTTTCTATGAGAATTGCATTGCAGAGACATATCTAAATCCTTAGAGCATGCGCATCGGCGTAAACTAACATTTGCGAATTGTCAAAAAGTAAGGTTGATAACGAGGAACCTTACGAGTGGTTAAATATTAAAATACGAGATTTTTTCGGTGGATGATGATTTTATCGGCTTCGTTGAATATGTATTTGGTAATTTTGTCAAATCAAATACAAAACAGAGTATTCAGCGAATTAAAAAAAAATGTTACTTCAAGCTGTCAGTGTGAATGTGGTTACATGTGTTTGTGTTGTTATAGCAAAAAAACATTTTAAACGTCAAACGTCAGAAAAGAGATAATATAGCTTTCTAAGCCCATAGAAAGCTATCTATCTCTTTTCTTCATACACAATAATGTGAAATTCTACGCCATCGACCTTAAGTTTGGCGCAGTATTTAGTATTTACATAGTTAGAGATGTCTCTGTAACGCAATTGCTAACTAAAGAATACTATATACTCCAGTGAGGTTAGGAGTTAGTATTTAGGTACCTAGGACTGTGCATTTGGGTCATACACTACAAAATATATTAGTGTATTTGTCATTTTTACTATTTTTTATTTGAAATTTATATTTAGTTACTCCCATGTAAAAACATATTTATGGGATGCAATTAACTAATCATATTTTTTTTATTCTCATTTTATATTTTTTACTTACATTGTATCTCGTGTTTTCCAAATAAATAAACAGCCGGAAGAAATTAATATTTGTTTAGGTTTTAGCTCTCTTACGCTGAATCATGGTTTACATAGGGGTTTTCAGGATAAAAGTCTATCTACACAACATGTCCGTTACTACGAGGTACTATTCAAGATTAGGGTGCGGCCATAAGAAACGTGATGTTAAATAATGGTGATGTAATTCAAAACCTTTTTAATTCCATCACGCTGTGTCTTTCGTGTGTGTGTGTGTGTGTTTTTTGTTCTGTATCCATCTAACCAAAGAATGGAAAGACAGCTGTAGGTTTCGAATGTGATGCGATTAAGTGGGCATATTAGGGGCTACGTGAGGCTTAACTTGAGCATACTTAGCCGATGTATAAGATCACAATGAAATAAGGAACTTTTGGCAAACTTGGCCATTAAGACGGTAGTCAGTAATTCTGTGGGTTAATCAGCTGCCTTAAGTGCTGTAATCCTTTCTATAGGATACTAAAGGTGTCAACGTGTGTGTTGGTTGTTCAATATAAACCAGAAGCACACAAAACTATATACCTACGTGTCTCACCGCGGAACATATCTCACTAACATTCAAGTAAGTAGTTCTGTATGAATATGGACCAAATTTCTTTATAGTCACAAATACGTAAAAAGAATATTATTTTTTACAAAAATCGTCAGCAAATACTTTTATTTTGGTAATCACCCCACTGTGGAATAACGAAAACTGAATTGCGTGATAATATTGCATAAAACTTAATGTGTTAATTAGAATATTAATAAAATATGTGAATCAGTGTAAAAACATACTTGATGTTAATTGAATATATTCTTTAATTGCATATACGCAAACATTGGATTTTTTTCCCTGTCGAGAATCAAATGATATTTTTATTGACAATAACATTTCAATAGAGACGAAGTTGAGATATTATAGAAGAACCAGAAACTCAGGCACCTACAGGGCTTGCGACCTGATAAAGTGATCACGTAAACCAGCCAATGACAGGTCGTAAGCCCTGTAAGTTCCCGAGTTCCTGATTCTTCTATGATATCCCAACTCCGTCTCTATTGAGATGTTACTGTCAATAAAAATACCTGATGTAAATTTAATTGATAACTTTGTGTGAAAATTGCACACACTCTTAAAGCAAATAAGTACTTTTTCCATATTATTTTTACATAATTCCTTCAATCTTCCCCTTCTTCCTTCAGCCATCTCTTCTCTGCTGGATGTGGGCTTCTTCTAAGTACTTCCATTCGTCTTTTTTTTGGCTTTTTGGACCCATATCCTTTCCATATCCCATGGTGTTCATTTCAGAATTCAGGGAATAGTTTTACTTTATTCCAACTGTGAAGAGAATTCATTTCTCTTAACAGATCAAAAAAGTTTCAATCCATCTGAGTGAGATTAGAAAGCCAGTTCTATATTTTTCGTGTTTTTTTTCAACTTTGATGTCAAAAAACATCAACTAAGAGGCTTCGTAGCATAATTTATATGTTCCATACTTCGACGATTTACTTCGAATTCGGTGAGAAAATTTAGTGTGGCTGTCCCCCCCCCTCCCTTTTAGCTTTTCATCCGCTTGATTCACAGATCCTAAAATAGCAGGAAGTAAAGAAAATTTTAAGCGTACAAAACTTTTATACTCATTTTTGAATTTCTGCTTATTTTTCCATATATCTCGAAAATCATATAAACAAGAACGCTGAAAATTGGTATAACTAGTTGCATGTAACACATGAGATCCAACTGTCGACAGCGATAGTATGTATAGTTGAAGAATAAGTATCAAACCCATAAATACAAATTATTTATTATTTTATGATATTTAGTTTTCTATACAACACATGTACCTAGGTAGTCAAGATAGGATAGTATGGAGGTCAGTCTTTTTTTCCTACCCGGAATATGAAAACAGCATGATGGTATATGTATATTGTATGTTTAGAGATGAAGTATCAAACTATTAAGTCTTCTTTGATATTGTGTATAGGTGACTACCATACAAATTGTATGAAGCGATGTCGTCACTAAATTCAATTTTTATAAAAATTGTTAAAAAAAATTTGAGATGTACTGCTACAATGTTAATATTTTTTATATAAAATTAAATTATCTAGTTGGGGTGTTTCGGCTTTTTTCGATATTTTAAAATAAATGGAAATATAGGCAGTTAAACTCATAAATTTATCATAAAAAAAATACTTTTCTTAATAAAAAATGTTTGAGAAACCCTGGAATTTTTTTGAAAAAAATAATTTGAGATTTTGTATTTGTCTATGTTTAAACCAATATTCAGCGTTCTAGCTTTTATGGTTTCTGAGATATAGGGAAAAATAAAATAAAAATTCAAAAGTTGATAACCCCTGACTGAAACAAAAATTCAAAATTCCGAGTATAAAAGTTTTGTAGGCCTGTAACTGTTTATATATTCTGAAATTTTGGGCTCTGTAAATTGAGCGGATCAAAAGTTATAAGGGACACACACACACACACACAGACATACACGCACACACACACACACACACACACACACACACACACACACACACACACACACACACACACACACACACAGACACACACACACACACAGACACACACACACAGACACACACACACAGACACACACACACAGACACACGAAATGTTCTACTCCGAATTCTGAGTAAATCCGTGTATGGAACATATATGCTGCGAAGCCTCTAAGTTGGTGTTTTTTGACTTCAAAGTTGGAAAAGCCGTGAAAAAAGTAGACCTCTCCATACAATTCTCGCGTATTCTGGCTTGATACATTGTCGATATGTTAAGAGAACAAAGTTCTCCTGAACAAATCGACAGTTGGAATATAGAAAAATACATATTTTGTAAAGGAAATCATTTTGTTTTTGATAAATTTATATGTTTAAGTGCCTATATTTCCTTATTTTATAAAATATCGAAAAATGTCGAAACACCAAAAACATGTACATTATAGTACATATTTTTTAAACTCAATACTCAAACTTTTTTAACAATTTTTATATAAATCGAATTCAGTGACATCGTTTCATATAATTTGTATGGCAGTATACAATACACAATATTATCTAAAGGGACCCTCTGAGTTCTAACGTACCTACATACATACCATCATGCTGTTTTCATATTATTATGGGTAGAAAAAGAGGACTGACTCCCATATTATCCTATCCATATATAGATACCTATTTTTATGGTTTAGAAAACAAAATATCTTAAAATATTAAAATTATTTGGATTTATGAGTTTATATTTTGGTACGTATTTTTCAACTAAATATACTATAATTATCGACAGTTGGTTCTCATGGTTCGCCACATAAAAAAAACAAAACCGAACTTTTTTACAATCATGAAAGACACGAAAATCAGAATGTAAAAAAATAATTTTATTTATTTATTTATTTAATATTTAATATTGTTTCTCGGGCAACTAACAGGTACTATGTCAAATATTATTTAACACGCACCCAATAACAAGTTGCCACATTCTGGAGACTTACGATATTAATCGTCTCACAGATCCAGACTGAAAACACAATTAAAAACTGTGTCTCCACCGGGAATCGAACCCGGGACCTTTGGCTCAGCAGTCAGATATCTAACCAACTGAGCCACGAAGGCCGACATGAATTTTACATTAAATTGTGAATTTTACAAAAATACACAAATTAAAACATACAAATCAAAATAATATCAACATTAAAATTACCACAAAGGCATTATTACCTGTATGTGGGTACACAAAATAAAAACAAACTTTTTTTGTTAAAACCAATGCATTTCACAGATATTTGGTAGATATAAGTATAAAGATGTGCCTTGCACGAAATGCGTCAATAATCAAATACATTTCAATAGAACAAATATCAATTTTAAATATTCCGCAGATGCTACACTGTAATGAAAACAAAATGTATAAAATTTTCAAATAAATAAAAATTTCGGATACTGTAACAAGATAAACCTGTGTTATGTTTTGATATCTTGAAATTTATATGTATGCATCTATTGATTTTTAGAATAGGAAGACTCTTCTCAAAAATATTTGGCATATCCATTCCAGTCACGCGTCCAAATCAACTCGGTTCATTTTTCTCATGTTAGCCTTCTCTTTTGATTCCATTTCTTTTTTATCCATATTTTCGGCATTAGAAATAATATATGATTTATCTGATGATGAAAAAGCTCATAAAAATCCAAATACGTCAATCACGCCCGTGCAAACGACTCTCAACCATATTTGTCATAAATTTGTACGATACGCCCCATGAATATATCTTGCTACGTGCGAGTAATTCTTCGATTCCCGACATAATTTTGTATGAAGGTATACAGGATGCATTGATCAACATATATAATATTAAGCTGATTCAAAAAATCTGATTTTATTGTTAGCTAGACGTAGTTTCATTGAGTTAAATTCGAATCAGCTGTGAGACACAGGCATCGACCAGAATAATGCATTCTTTCGTTAGTAGAAATTGAGAATACAAATATTTTTGATGGTCCAGATAGTAAACACTCCGAAAAACTGTGAATTCAATGGGAATTTAGCTCGACTTTTGGCTCAGGAGTCAGGTATCTGAACTACGAAGGTCATAAAAAATTATGACAAGGTATTCTCCTGATTGATATTGTTCGAAGGTAAAAAGTGTTCATTATTAAAACCGGAATTTGAAGTTATTTGGAGCAATACAGAGTCTTTTAAGAATTCAGTTGAACGTTTGAAGTGATGTTGTTTTGTTTTCAATTGCCTTATGCCCCTTAACATTCGGATAGATTGCTCTACCTGGTAATAGATTTTTAAGGGACCCATACAAATGGTTCCATTAAAACTGAAGTGTTTAGTATTCTGGGCCACGTAGAATGTGGTGTAGGGGTGTATATTTTTTTTCCGAGACTACAGCCCCCCTCATACGCAGTACAGGGTACGTCCTTAAATACATTTCGCCCGTAAAGAAGTCATCATTCTCCCCTTTTCTACTTTGTAAACGAGGTGCGTTGAATACATGATGCTTTCTTAAGGTGTAGACGATTGGAAGTCTCTCACAGTTGCTGGTGGTATATTTTTTTTCAGAAATCCCGTGACAATTATTACGCTACTAGATGGATTTAATGAAACGGGGTAAAATATAACGAAGGGAATAAAACAGCTAGAGAGTAAAAACCTGGTTTCATTTGAATATTAAGTTTCTTGGTATTGGTATTAGTTCATATAATAAAAGTAATAAGACACTCCATCACGACAAATCCCCAGTGGGATAGGCAGAGAGAACCTATCTCCATATTCAGCATTCACAATATGACGTGCCTTCTTTTTATTGGACAATTAATACTTTAAATTAATTGACCTTTCGCTAACGTACCTTAATTTTCAAAATGTCAAAACAAAAAAAAAACATTTTTCACACTCAAGGATTTAAATTTCGGATATTTTTATTGAATTTGAAAAAATACAAATCGCAATAATGCCAATTGGTGGTAAATATTTGAACTAGAGATCAGCGGGACAAGTCTGGTCCAACCGGCGAAATCAAAACCCTTACGATTACGATTATTGGGTATATAATTATTATATGGAGTTCTATAATATCTAAAGATGTCATAGAACTCCATATGATAATAATATCCATGATATGGGAATCACGAGGGTTTTGATTTCGCCTTTTGAACCAGACTTGCCCCCCTGGTGTTTCTGTATTCAATATATAGCGCTAATCTAAAATACATAGCTGGTAATAAAAATTAAAAATTTAATATTTAAGTTTGCCAATAATAAATCATTTGACTCCCGATACGGAACAAAATCCAATGCTTGCAATTAAAAAAAAATATTCGATATAATCCAACTGTCAATTCGTTCATGAGAATTCAATTCTCTGAATGAATCGACATTATTAAGCCAAGATGCGTGTACGAAGGAACATTTTGTATGGCGTAGTGGACTTTTTGCATGTTAATAAGACCAACTAGAGGCCTCGCAGCATATATGTTCCCGTACATGGATTTACTCAGAATTCGGAGTAGAACATTTTATGTGAGTTTTGTGTGTGTCCCTCTCCCTTATAACTTTTGATCGACTCAATTTACAGAGCCCAAATTTTCAGAATATATAAATAGTTATCGGCCTACAAAACTGTCAGGGGTTATCAACTTTTGAAATTTTGGTTTATTTTTCCATATATCTCAGAAACCATAAAAGTTAGAACGCTGAAAATTGGTAAAACATAGACAAATAAAAAATCTCAAATCAGTTTTTTTTTAATTCCAGGGTTTCTCAAACATTTTTTATTGAGAAAAATATTTTTTTTATCATAAATTTATGAGTTTAACTGCCTATATTTCCATATTTTTTAAAAATATCGAAAAAAGCCGAAACACCCCAACTAGATAATTTAATTTTCTATAAAAAATATTAACATTGTATTAGCACATCTCGAATTTATTTTTACAATGTTTATAAAAATTGAATTTAGTGACGACATTGCTTCATACAATTTGTATGGTAGTAGCCTACACACAATATCTAAGAAGACTTAATAGTTTGATACTAATCTCCAAACATACATACATACCATCATGCTGTTTTCATATTCTGGGTAGGATCAAAGGACTGACCTCCATACTATCCTATCTTGACATACATACCTAGGTACATGTGTTGTATAGAAAATCAAATATCTTAAAATATTAAATAATTTGTATTTATGGGTTTATTGTTTGGTACTTATTCTTCAACTATACGTACTATCGCTATGAGCTGTTGGATCTCATGTATTACATGCAACTAGTATTTAAAATTTTGTATAGTGTCTTTATGAAAATAAAGGTGCGATAGGTATGTATTTTTATCATTCGTTCGTTGGTTTAAAATAGTTTTACTAAGCCGACGTATAAAACAGTAAAGTTAATAGCCCCATATATAACACAATTCATCAGTCATTTTTACTGTTTTTTTACGATTGAGGGTATTTGAACAACACAACTCGTAAATATATATTTTTCGAAATAATGAATGTCCTTGTTAACAAATACATAATACATCCTCTCACATTCCCTAAAATAAGCATAAATGCTTGTGATATAGGTGAACGAAATCGGACGTGGAAGGATTCGAACTCGCGACCACTGGATTACTAACCCAGCGCGCTAACCACTCCACCACCACCCATCTAAATATGAACGTGTACAAAACGAAACATTACAAAAATAAGTATGGTGTTGTGTATATATATTTATTTTTAATGTTTACCTTTCGCCATTTTACCTTTTAGGCCCTCGGGTTACCAAGTTACCTGATCTTGGTTACCGAGGTCTGGGTTGTGTTGCCGATCAGGTTAGATGAACCTGTCGGCGGTCACCCAGGATAGGCTGTGCCGGTCTATGTAGGCTTTAGGTATTTTAACCTGTTCGCCTATCCCCAAGCGAAGGTATTGTAATAGCTGTGTGGGTACTTACCCAGCACAGTACTACGTATAGATGTAAAATATAAGAAATAAATACAGGTAATTCGCGCCATAAATGTAATTATTTATTTATATAGAAGATTTACTATATTTACTCCTCACTTACTCAAGGGGATAAAGTAGGGAGTTATGATTTCGCAATTTTTAAGGCTGTGACATGAATGCTCAGGAAGAAGTAGATGAAATGTGGAGAGAAATAAAGACGAAAATCAAAACTGTGGCAGAGGAAGTCATTGGCAAAAGTAGACCTAGAGCAAGAAAATAGTGGATAACAGAGGAAATCCTAGATATGATAGAGGAAAGGAGGAAATTAAAAAATGACTCTAGGGCACAAAGTGAACATTGAGGAACAGAATTAACAGAAAGTCAAGAGAAGCCAAAAAAATGTAGTACCAAAGGAAATGCAAAGAAATTAATGACAATATGGAAAAAGGGAATATTGAAACAGCTTATGCCTCAGTAAAAGATTTCTTTGGAACGAAAACTGGAATAGGCAATGCGATAGAAGAAGAAGACGGAAAATTACTTTTTGAAGACACTCAAAATACAAAAACATATGTGTGGAGCATACTGATGTATGGCTGTGAGACATGGTGTCTTACCGAAAGAGACAGAAATAGACTAGAGGCTGTCGAGGTGTGGAGTTACAGAAGAATACTGGGAATTTCCTGGAGGGACCACATCACGAATGCTGAGGTTCTCAACAGAGTTGAAGAAGGCAGGCACCCACTCAAAACCATCTCCGAGAGACGTGCTCGCTGGATTGGTCACATCTTGCGCCACGAGAGTCTCCTACATGACCGAATGGAGGGAATGGTTGAGGGGACAAACCACAGGGGGCGCCCCCGACGGGAGTATTTGGCCCAGGTGTGCGAGGACTTGAACTGCGCCACATATGTTGAGCTGAAGAGGGCTGCAGAAGATAGAGAGAAGTGGAAAGAGAGATGTAGACTTCTTCTGCAAACCAATCCGCAGAATTGAGACTTTTAATGATGATGATGATGATGAAGGCTATTTTTTATTGCAGATAATCAACAAGTATCATACTGAGATTGTATTCTGAAAGTTTCATCACAATGAATCTGTGTGTGTGTGTGTGCTATGTGCTGTGTGCTATGTACGGCGCCGGCGTGTTAATTTTACTTTATCAATTATAGACTAAAGTACTCATTCGATTCTATTCATATTTTGTAAATTTGAATAGGTATCTAATACTCACTTAGACCCCATTAGATTTTCTGAATAGTGCTTTATTTTTTTGGCTGTCAAATATTTCAAAGAGACCCCAAGCTCAGGAAACTTATATTTTGAAAATATTTATTTAATTTTGGTAAAAAGGCATATCACTTTCATAAAATGGCATTGAAGAATAATTAAGTTTCCACCATAAAATATTTAAATAAAAAATAATGTAACAAGCTCATTTCGTGAAAATGCTGAATATTTACCATACAAAATTTAAATTCTTTATAGAATGACTTGAAAGTGAGGAGTTTAGCGTTGGCCACAACCCACTCGATTTTATCTATTGTAGAAAATTTATAAATTTTACTTCAAGATATCTAGTATGAGCGAATCGTACTATGATTTGTCACAAAAATGTTAATTCCTATAAATCATATGACAAGTAATAGCGTATTTTTATTTTACGTCAAAATAATCCCGAGGTGCGATTTTTTTACAATCTGGAAAATCGATTGATGTATTTAAGCCAATGTGTCGAAGGATAAAAAAAATATTTAAATCCCCATCCATAGGCATATTTTTTTATAATTCATAATTGAGGATATTGGAACAAAGACAACTCATTATATTGACATTCACAAAATGTCGTTTTTCCGTTTCACGCGTTTCCTTTAACGGAATTAAATACCGTATGTAGTTAGCGGTAGAGACACCCAAGTACATATTATACACATACCAAAATGATAATTTTCATTAATAAATTAGGAATAATTATATTCCTGCGTGCTAAGTGTACGCTTGTTTAAAACGGTTCTGTAACACAAATTATCACATTCCATATTTCATATCAATGTCGTGTTAAAATAATATTATTATAACGAAAATTTTGTGTCATTTAAAACAAAGTGCAAACAAATGTAACGAGCCCCTTGCGTGTTAGCACGTCCCACAGACTGCTGACAAAATACTAATAATAATTAAAACATAACAAAAGTGTTTACGCAAAATATTACAATGAATCTTCTTTCTCATTACCAACACGTAAATACATATGTAGATACTAATAGGCGTGATGACAGTAAGAAAAAATCATTGAAATTATGATTTTATTAGATAAAATATGTTATAAAGATTTGAAAAAATATATTTATTTTCATTTTAAAAGAGCGAATAATATTAATATTATTAAAATAAAAATACAAAATATGTTTGTCCGCCATTTTATGTGAAACACCAATCAGAGCGCATTACGTCACCATATTGTTACTGTCAATTGTGTTTGTTACTGTCAACTGTAGTGTTGTTCGAAATGGCTATTTTTTTCATAACAAGCTATATGGAATATGCTGCTTATTTTTAACGTGCTATTTTTATTTATTGATTTATTTGGTTTATTTGGGACGATAAACCAAATAATATCGCTATCCGCTCTATTGAATCGTTGACGCATCTGTTATAACACGCACCGAGTATTGTAACGTGGTGGAGAATATTTAACGTTTCAGAAATAAATAACTTGGTGGCTTTCATTGCTTGATTATAAAATAAAATGATGTTATTATATTGTTTGTGGGAGTTGTACAGTGTTACATGAGGTTGAAATGGAAATACACAATGTATTATGATGAATCTAATATACATATGGGATAATTGTTATGATTCATATACATATTATGATTAATATATTAAAAAAAAAAATAGAATGTTATGTAATAGGTGTGATGACTGTAAGAAAAAATCATTGAAATTATGATTTTAAAAAATAAAATAGGTTATAAAGATTTAAAAAATGTACTTATTTTCATTTTAAAGGAGTGAATAAATATATTATAAATATAAAAATACAAAATGTGTTAGTCCGCCATTTTATGAGAAAAAACAATCAGAGCGCACGACGTCATAGTATGGTCGCGTCAATTCTTCTGATAGTCTTCAATACAATATACGCATTAATTGTCGGTCTGGACAATGTTTATTTTGGTGTTATCGATATATTAATATTTTAATTAGGTACTTAAAACTAAAACAAAACAATAAAATAGCAATGGAACAAGGATTCATCAAAGCAAATAGTTTCAATTTACCTAGATACTCGCCTACCTATCGGGGGACACTATAGGCCGGTATTACAGTGTCAGTTTAAGAGCTAAACTCAAGTTTTACAAAAATATAGCGTATTACAGTGTCTGTTTAGGCCTAATCTTCCCTCAAATATGTCACTAAAACGACAAATATTTAACTCAACGTGTCTGGCAGATTAAGTACTTAACTGTGAGTCAACTGTCATTTGCTAGGCAACTCGTGTAGTTTCAGTTTCTATCACTAGAGGCTTTAGGCAACGTGTGTAGTTTCAGTGTTATATCACTAAAGGCGTTAGTTGTATCGACGGTGGCGCCACACAACAAAAACTGACAGCCGTATTGAACATGGGCATTTAAAAGCATTATTTTGGTGAAAAAAATTAAATTTACCATGTTGGATAATAAAACAATGGTATTTAAAGACGTAGCGTCCCGTTTTATATTTCGTATTATTTGAGGTTATTTAAATTTGACAGATAATAACCACAGAAAAAGTGAAATATGTCTATAATTGAAGATTTAGTAACTGACATGTTATATTGCACTGTAATACGGAAATGGATTCAATCTCCCCTTAACATTAATCTTGAGTTTAACAAACTCAATGAGTTGAGGGCCGACTGTAATATCGGGCCTAAGTTTATTGTATTTTGTATGTAACTTAGTTCTTATTGAATAAATAAATAAATAATGAACGCTCGCAACGTATGGTAAACTAATTTAGTTTTAGTATTCTACAATTTTGTCACGCGATGGTGAGCTGACGAACGTTCGACATGTTATGATGCTGGTCACTGCCAAACTAAACTAGCAAGCTATATTTTTTTCATGCAATGAAGCGATTCGCGAAACGACGGCGATTACGCGAAGCATGCGTTTTAAAACATCGTTACAATTTTAGCAGCATACGAATTATTACATAGCGCTCGTTATTTGTATTGTGTTAATAACAAGCTATATTTATCTGCTATCGTTATTTTTAGCAATAGCAGCCATAGTAGTTATTTTTCTGCCTGTCTTAACTACTCTTAACTAGAATGGAACTTTTGATGGTCGGATATTTCTTTGCGTCGAACAAAGACTTTTGTTCATCAGAATTTCGAAACGTAAAAACTTAATAATAAGTACATATAAGTACTTTATTTATCTGTAATTTAAATACAACTTACATCTCGAAAATCGATAAAATATGCTCCTTCTTCTCTCTACATTATGTGTTCATAAGCTAAAAACATACGCGGATACGTATGATGGCCTATTTTGACGTTTGGACATTAATGAAGTTCTTTATATGCTTATTGCCTAAATAATGGGAAATATTATATTATTGAGAGCTAAAAGTGGGGGAACAAATACTGTACTTCATTGTAAACGCGTACTTAATAAAATACACTTATGTCTCGCCGTGCGAAATTTAATCACTTATTTCTCTTTTTTTTCGCGTGGGACGAAAACATATACCTCAGTAGGTGTTTTTTTCGTCGTGTTTGTACATTTAGGGACCGCACAACACTTATGCACTTTTGAATTGATTATAAATACACAAATCGTCCTAGAATACATATATTACATATAGTAGTGATATGCAGTTTACAATATCGTGACGTCACCGTCAGGGTCGGCAGCCGCCATGATACTACAAGCGTTTTTTGGCGTAAATGTCAAATTTGATTTTAAAATGGCGATTTTTGCTACTAAACCTTTATTTTATGTAGAAATGTATATATATTTGAAAACAGTGAATGCGTAAAAACATCGTGAGATAGTTTTTCAAAATTAGTCATCATGCCTATTATTAAGATTCATTGATTTACAAAATTTGAAAAAAATCGAATTAGTGAGTAATCTATAATCGATAAAGTAAAATAAACACAGCACGTAGAACAAAGTACACAGCACTCACACACACATAGACACATTGTGATGAAACTTCCAGAATACAATCTCAGCGTAATATAATATATATCTGCAATAAAAATATAATATATATTGCAGATTATCAACGAGTATCTGTGTGTGTGTGCTGTGTACTATGTGCTTTATTTTCTACTTTATCGATTATAGACTAAGGAACTCATCCGATTATTTTCAAATATTTCAAATATGTATATCTAATACTTGCTTAGATCCTATTATAAAGGAAATCTTATCAATGCTTCACATTATTTTTACTTGTCAAACACTTCGATGTGATTCCAAGCTCAGGATACTTAAAAGTTGATTTTTTTTTATTTTCAAATCGGTAAAAAAGCACATCACACTCATAAATCAAGTTTTCATAATAAAATATTTAAATCTAAAATAATATAACGAACTCATTTCATGAAATTGCTGAAAATTTTCCATGGAAAATTTGAACACTTTGTGGAGTGACTAATTGGTAAGAAGTGAAAAGTATAGCGTTGGCCACAACCCATTCGTTTTTATTTAATTGATTTTGAAATAAAGAGGCATAATTGTTAAAAGGTGAGTACTCGTAGGTATTATTACTTTCATTTTTACATTAATAAATACGAATCGGTGCATATCTCGACTTTCCTTTAAATATCGAACACATATTTTTTTATCTTTTCTTTTTTTGATGTGACCAATACGGTTGGATCTGACTGGACTGAAATTGAAGCTGGATTTCAATCCCTATGCAAAATATGGAATCATTTAAACATTCGATCTATAAAGAAAATGAAGTAATTTCTTTACTTGAACAAAAAAATACTGTTCGTAAAATAGAATAATATTTAGGTAGGTAGGTATATAATGTCTACCTGTGTGGGTTGGATTATTATATTTTGTCCAAAAATCTGATCAACGTTATAATTTGAAACATAATCGCCGGACCACGACGATTTCGCTGCTAAATCTACTGCGAAATTTTCCAATTTTCGTGGAAATTTATTTACAAACCGAAAAAGGTAAAATAAAAATACTAACATCTTTCCTTTGTCCGTTCTCCGAATGTCCGGTCGAGTCCTTAACCATTCTGGACATTCTGCCTGTCCGTTCTTTTTTATATTCTGTGAAAGAAGCCAAGAAAAACCCTCCTTTGGTGATTGCTTCATCACTCATACAGGATATTGTAAAGGGGAAAGGCAAACTATCTGAATGTGTCTTTGTCTGAGGAAAAAATGAATTTCTCAACTGGCAGTAAATATGATATATATTATTCCAAGAGTATGATGAAAAATAATGACATCGTTCGACCTTTTTTCCATTTGATACACAAAATTTAAAATAACTTCAAGTTTAATTGCCAGTATTTATTTAAGGTAACGTTGGTTTTCATTTTAAATGAAAACATTTATTATGAGTAAAACTAAAATGGTAGGATTGCTTAAATATTCCAACTGTCGATTCGTTCATGAGAATTCAATTCTCTTAATGAATCGACATTATCCAACTGTCGATTTGTTCAGGAGAACTTTGTTCTCTTAACATATCGACAATTTTTCAAGCCAGGATACGCGAGAATTGTATGCAGAGGTCTACTTTTTTCACGGCTTTTCCAACTTTGAAGTCAAAAAACACCAACTTAGAGGCTTCGCAGCATATATGTTCTATACAAGTATTTACTCAGAATTCGGAGTTGAACATTTCGTGTGTCTGTGTGTGTGTCTGTGTGTGTGTGTGTCTGTGTGTGTGTCTGTGTGTGTGTGTGTCCGTCCCCCCTTATAACTTTTGATCCGCTCAATTTACAGAGCCTAAAATTTCAGAATATATAAACAGTTACAGGCCTACAAAACTTTTATACTCGGAATTTTTGTTTCAGTCAGGGGTTATCAACTTTTGAATTTTTATTTTATTTTTCCATATATCTCAGAAACCACAAAAGCTAGAACGCTGAAAATTGGTACAAACATAGACGAATACAAAATCTCAAATAAGTTTTTTCAAAAAAATTCCAGGGTTTCTCAAACATTTTTTAATAAGAAAAGTACTTTTTTTATGATAAATTTATGAGTTTAACTGCCTATATTTCCATTTTTTTTTAAATATCGAAAAAAGCCGAAACACCCCAACTAGATAATTTAATTTTATATAAAAAATATTAATATTGAAGTAGTACATCTCAAATTTTTTTTAACAATTTTTATAAAAATTGAATTTAGTGACGACATCGCTTCATACATTTTGTATGGTAGTCACCTATACACAATATCAAAGAAGACTTAATAGTTTGATACTTCATCTCTAAACATACAATATACATATACCATCATGCAGTTTTCATATTCCGGGTAGGAAAATAAGACTGACCTACATACTACTCTATTTTGACTACCTAGGTACATGTGTTGTATAGAAAACTAAATATCATAAAATAATAAATAATTTGTATTTATGGGTTTGTTACTTATTCTTCAACTATAAATACTATCGCTGTCGACAGTTGGATCTCATGTGTTACATGCAACTAGTTAAGCCAAGATGCGTGTACGAAGGAAAATTTTGTATGTTGTAGTGGACTTTTTGCAAGCTTATAACACCAACTAGAGGCCTCGCAGCATATATGTTCCTGTACATGGATTTACTCAGAATTCGGAGTAGAACATTTTATGTGAGTTTTGTGTGTGTGTGTGTGTGTGTGTGTGTGTGTGTGTCTGTGTGTCTGTCTGTCCCCCCCTTATAACTTTTGATCCGCTCAATTTACAGAGCCTAAAATTTCAGAATATATAAACAGTTATAGGCTCACAAAACTTTTATACTCAGAATTGTGAATTTTTGTTTCAGTCAGGGGTTATCAACTTTTGAAATTTTGAATTATTTTTCCATATATCTCAGAAACCGTAAAAGCAAGAACGCTGAAAATTGGTATAAACATAGACAAATACAAAATCTCAATTTTTTTTTTTTTTAGATTCCAGGGTTTCTCAAACATTTTTTATTAAGAAAAATATTTTTTTTATGATAAATTTATGAGTTTAACTGCCTAATTTTCAATTTTTTTAAAAATATCGAAAAAAGCCGAAACACCCCAACTAGATAATTTAATTTTCTATAAAAAATATCAACATTGTATAAGCACATCCCAAATTTTTTTTAACAATTTTTATGAAAATTGAATTTAGTGACGACATTGCTTCATACAATTTGTATGGCAGTCGCTTATACACAATATGTAAGAAGACTTAATAGTTTGATAGGTACTTAATATCCAAACATACATACAGAACCATCATGCTGTTTTCATATTCCGGGTAGGAAAAGAGGACTGACCTCCATACTGTCCTATCTTGACATACATACCAAAATATGTTTCACTTTATTTATCAGGTTCATTGCTTTTAAAAATAATTATAATAAACTCTCCCTTGAACCCTGCTCAATTTGCGAGTTTATTGCCATACGGCTATTTCTTCCAAATAACCAGTGATTAAAAGAAATCTACAGGAAGAGGCCTACATCCAGTAGTGGAGGGAAGGCTAGGAAGATGAAGAAGAAGAACCAGTGTTTCCTACCCAGTGAAGCAATATTTGCACGAGATATTAATTTAAATAAATTTCTCCTCTGCTGGATCAAACCCAGGACGCCCGCACAGAAACCACACGGCTTACCAACTATGCCACCGCGGTCGGTAAATTCAACAATTTATTCTAGCAAACAACAAGTTTACCTCTAGATTTGAATATACGCACATAACAACTGTCGACGAAAATTATAATTGTGTTTAAAAAATGATCAAATACACAGTTATATACATTTGAAAAATAGCACTAATAATTAATATAAAATAAGGTAGGAGGAAACAGCCCCCCTAGACAAAGTGTCATTTAGCTCGAGAAAAGAAACAAGAAAAGATAACTCAATGTATGGAAGTGATAGTTGCCAGTCACGTGACAACTGTCACTTCCATACATTGAGTTATCTTTTCTTGTTTCTTTTCTTGAGCTAAATGATACGTTATCTAGGCACCCTGAACAGAAGAAAATAACTGTAAATATAAATGTTAAGACACAACAAAATAAAATACATTTGAGGTTTACAAATTGGATCAAATTTTTTTTCGAAAACAAAACATTAAATATTAATTATCAAATATAAAAGACTCAAAACTTTTTAGAGTAAATCTATTTAGTCCTCTTTACATCATTCGGTAGTTCTGGTGAACGTATTAGTATTCCGTGTAAATTATTATCACAAGCATAGACCAGTTTCATCTCCACCCAGCAGCCTGGCTTCCTGAAACACATAATGAATAAATTTGGATTTAATCAAGCGGGTAAACAATGCAGCATGCATCCAACTACCAAGAGAGACTACACACTTTTCCTTGTACTCATATATAGGTCGGGGTAAACAATATCGTATTTACCTACTACGGCAATTAATGCCTTCTGAAGCGAATAACATGCACTAATCCATGCCATACAAAGCTTATAACAATGACTTATAATAATGAGCGTTCATTTAAATAGACAGTTACAACAATGTGAAATAAATCATAAACATATTCCTATTTGTACTCATCTAAATATTATCTAAGTATTTTGATTAAAACTAATCCATCATAATCTTGCACAAATATTAAAAAAAAATATTCAATCATAATAATAAACACACCACAGATGGTATCAATATACACCGCCAGCATTAACAGAAAACGACAACTACAAATTATACTGGAATAGAGACATTATCACAAGCAGAACAAACCTACACAACCGACCAGAAATTACTCTCATTTCAAAATATATATACACACATATCTTATAGAAGTATCAATACCAAACACATAAAATCTAAAATATTTCGTTAGCAGAACAAATAAAAACACAATGGAAACAAGATAAAGTAAAAAAGTCCAAATAATATTATCATCTACTGACACCATACCAAAAATACTACAAAAAAATAAAGACATACTAAAGTTACCCCCATACGTCTTCAGCAACATACAAAAAACTAAAATAATCAACACATGTCAATAATCAGGAAATTCCTACAGGTACCACTTTAAACAATTTATTCCACAAATTTAACATTTATTATCACCATCATAAATTACATGCCTAATAACTAAGCATCTTGAGAACTCCTCCGTTTTATTGATTTATTATTAATCGGTTTCTCCGCAAAAAGACTGAATAAGTATGATAAATAATTTATGTAACGCCGTTAATTGATTCAGAATCATTCCATATCTTATGTTGCTCTACGAAACAAAGCTGTTTTCAGTCCATTAAAAGTGCTCTTACTATGTGCACCGCGTACATCTGTAGGCAATCTATTCCACTTTATAGGACCGTTCACACTAAAGCATTCCTTTATTTATTCAGAGTAACAATTCCTTTATGGAATTGTTACTCTGTGATCCAGAAGACCTGAGTGTGAGATAACCCTCAGATAGCTCATTTCTCTGATATAGCTCTTGAATATATTGTGGTGCCAGGTTATTCAAAGCGTTAAACATCGTCAAACAAATTTTGTAGTTAGCTCGCTCTGGAAACTTCAACCAGTATAGTGCGTGTAGTAGAGTTATGTGACATCGTTTTTCTGCACTGTGAATGAGCCACAATCAACAAATTGAATACCCATGTATTCAATTTGTTCGTCTCTACCTACTATTATACCTGCTATTGTATTGTATTGCTTTTTGGTTAACGTACAGGTACTATGTCTAATAATAATTTAACACGCACCCAAAAACAAGTTGCCACATTCAGGAGAATTATAATGTTTGTCGTCTAAGATGCAGACTGAGAACACAATTTATAACTTATCTCTCCACCGGGAATCTAACCCGAGTCTTAGAAGTCTGATATCCATCCAACTGCGTCACATTGGCCGTCATTCTTTGGAAAGTTGAAATACTTTAACAGGAATCTCTTAAAATACGGAAAAAATAAAAATAATGTGTAAAAAAATTGTATAAAAAGAATATTGATAAAAAGCTAAGTTAGTAGGTACTGTGTCTTTCTACATGATATTATATAGAACTGTGATATAGAAAATGTGAATCAATTTATATTCAATCGTAGTTTTTGTATTTCACAATGGGCGTGATGACAGTATGAAAAAATCATTGAAATTTTAATTTTATAAAATAAAATAGATTATAAAGATTTGAAAAAATACATTTCTTTTCATTTTAAAAGAGCGAATAATATTAATATTATTAAAATAAAAATACAAAATATGTAAGTCCGCCATTTTATGAGAAACACCAATCAGAGTGAATCAAAATATTATGACGTCACAGTTTCAAAACAATATATATGAAATTACTTTGCATCGAAAAAAGACTTTTGCTCATCAGAATTAAGAAAGGTAAAAACTTACATATAAGCGTATTTTTATTATTCTATGCATATAAGTACTTCATTTATCTATAATTTAAATACAACTTACATCTCGAAAATCGATAAAATATGTTCCTTCTTCTCTCTACATTATGTGTTCATAAACTAAAAGCATACCTACGCGGTACTGCGGTAGACATGACATGTGTAAAGCTGCGTTGCACCGCTCAATTGCGTCGATTCTGTTCACTGCGACGGGTGTGTTAACTCACTCCTTCAAAAAGTATTGGCTCACGGCGCAGTGAGTCGTGAGTGCTAGACAGGGAGAATGCGAACCTTGATGCGAACAGTGTTAGGGTATTGAGTTATTGAGTTGCCTGCTTTTTAACCGACATACTATTACTTTCCCGATTCTACTTTTAAAAGTAGAATCGGGAAGGTTGTGATATTTTTAAACATGTAGGTACATGAAATATAATGAATACAATAATAATCTTTGCTTATATAAAATACAATACCTGCATATTATACTTTTATTATTATTTTTTAACTAGCTTAATGACCCGGCGCAGTGAATAGGCGTGATGAGAGTAAGAAAAAATCATTGACATTATGATTTTAAAAAATAAAATAGGTTATAAAGATTTAAAAAAAATTATTTATTTTCATTTTAAAAGAGTGAATAATATTAATATTATTAAAATAAAAATACAAAATATTATAGACCGCCATTTTATGAGAAACGCCAATCAGAACGAATCAGAGCGCATGACGTCACGATATTCTAGGTCCACGTCCAGTGTTGCCGATTTCGGGAAATTCAGACTTGCGTCGGCACTTAATCGGGAAACGCTTTAATTCGGCACTTTTCGGGATTAGAATGTATCAAAAAAATTATATATTTTTGTTTATACTAGATGTATTAATTTTGTATTTTTTACGTCTAAATAAAAGTAACTATTATTATTATTAGTAGTAAACATACAAAGTAAATATAAGTTATTTCATTTCAATAAATATCATTTTATTATTTCACTGGTGCTTACATAGTTTAAGCAATTTCTTTTTGTTTGTATCTTTGTTACTAGCCCCTTCATTAGGCATGGCCTGTGCTAAAGTAAGCTAGTTTTATGTTATTGTCTATTACGTTGTTTATTTAGTAAGTATGTAGGTATGTCGGTTAAAAAGCAAGCAACTCAATAACTCAATACTCTAACACTGTTCGCATTCTCCCGGTCTAGCACTCACGACTCACTGCGCTGTGAGTCAATACATTTCGAAGGAGTGACTTAACACATCCGGCGCAGTGAACTGGGTCGATGCAATTGAGCGGCGTAACGCAGTGGTGTTACACAGGCCTAATGCCTAATACGCGGGAAACTTAAGATGGCGTATTTTGACGTTTGGACATTCATGAAGTTCTTTTTATGCTTATTGCCTTATTAATGGTTAATATTTTGTAAATGAATTATAGTATTGAGAGCTAAACGTGAGGGAACAAATACTGTATTTCATTGTAAACGCATACTTAATAAAATACACTTTCTGGGTCTCGCAGTGCCAAATTTAACCACTTATTTCTCGTTTATATTCGCGTGGGACGAAAACAACTACCTCAGTAAGTGTTTTTTTCGACGTGTTTGTACATTTTGGGACCGCACAACACTTATGCACTTTTGAATTTATTTTAAATACACAAATCGTCTTAGAATACATATAGTACATATAGTAGTGATATGCGGTTTACGAAACCGTGACGTCACCGTCAGCTCCGACGGACGCCATTACACTGCAAGCGTTTTTTGACGTAAATGTCAAATTGGATTTTGAAATGGCAATTTTTGCTACTAAACCTTTATTTTATGTAGAAATGTATATATATTTGAAAACAGTGGATGCGTAAAAACATCGTCAGATAGTTTCTCAAAATTAGTCATCATGCCTATTGTGGGGGGCAACTCTGAAGCAAGATATTATAGAACTCCATGAGATAATTATATCCATGATCTGGGTTATCATGAGGGTTTTGATTACACCGTTTGACGGGAGATGCCCCCCCCCCGGTTTCAACTTTAAAAAATATTAAAAAAAATTTACACTGGTAAAAATATTTGAAAGTAATTTAAAAAAAGTACGTTTTTATATTAGTATATCTAATTAAATATACTCAGGATAGAAAACAGAACAGTTACTTAAATCTTTTAGAATATTTCTCAATAGATGACAGCAGTAAATATTTGTGATTTTTAAACACATCATCTCCTATACCAAACTATGTACAAACTTCCAGATAGGATGGATAAAGAAATTCAATAACAAGCATAGTTAGCGAACTTCAAAACTTTCACAGACGCATAATATACTTGGGTAGCATTTTATTAACTGACACAACACATAGCTATAGTAAGCGGTAAACTTCTTGAGCCCGTCATGGTACAGGTACAATGGGTAAGTACAGTAATGTTAACAGCCCGGACATTAACGGGCCAAATTAGCTTGCAAGCTGCCTTGCGAGTTGAACTAAAAAAATCATTTTCTATTTTTTCGGCAAGTAAAACCTCTTGCGCGGTATTAATTATACCTACTCGATAAGCTACTCGGTGCAAGAAGCATACCGTCCCATCACGCCATTTCCCTATTCGGGGTAGACAAAGAGAACCGAACGCCAGACTCCTCTTGATATACAATTCTAGCTTCATTCACATGCATGTATCGTCTCACACACGCTCTTCTATTACTCTTACTTCTAACGTCTCCATCTTTCAAAATTCTATTTATGTGATCGTGCCAACTTTTCCTTGGCCGACCTCTACATTTTGTTCCTCTTTTATCAACCTTATATATTTTTTTGTCTGACTGTCATCACTCATTATTTCTGTGTGGCCAAAATTCTCGTCTAATATCTTCATTTCTTATTCTATCATACATCGTCTTATCACAAATTCGTCTTAGTAACCTCATTTCAACCGCGTTAATTCTACTTTCATGCGTCTTCTGTCACATTCATGTCTCACTAGCATACATTAGAGCCGGTATGATGGTACCATTTTGTACCGCGAGATTTGCTCGCCTCTAAATAATTGGGTCAGCCATTACAGACCTTAATACACCATTCACTCTATTACCTGCCGTTTCTCTCCTTTCAATATTTTTTTCCAAACTTTCATCACGATGATACATACTTCTAAGTAAAAATATTTAACCACTTGTTCTAATTGAAGACTTAAGAATTTTGCCGGCATCTGTACATAGTTAGGATAAGGGTTTGTATTTTTACATAAATCGCCGTATTCAGTTCTTTTGACTCCTCCATATTTCCTCATATTGACTTAAGATGTAACGCTTGCAATATTTAAGTACGTTTCCTATGTTCCTTGTGTATTCTTTCAGAATTCTGAAAGATACTTCAATCAGTATTACCCTAAGCAGAACGGGTGACAGCGTAGCAGAACATAATGAAATAATTTATTGCTAGTTATCACGTTGTAGCATTAAATTTGGCATCTATTTAAGTATAAAACAACATCCTTTTTAGCATTTCGAAAATAACATAAAATCGCCATTAAACAAAACAGATTTCTGTAGTTGTTGTACTCCAAAGTAATTGACCCTTAAACAAATTTATAGTTTTTAACAAAATTGAATAGCTACTATGGATGTTAAGAGGCACATTTTCAAGAATTAATTGGACCAAAATCCTTTGGCGGGGAGAATAATGAAAGAAAATATATGAATAATTCAGCAATATTCCCTTTCAGTCGGGAATAACTCCAGTTTAACGCTCTAGATGTTTAACAATTGGAGATGAAATTAATAGATTGTTAAAAGCAATTTAGCCAAAGTTTAAACTTTCATTAGAGCATTTTATTTAACAAAGCGCCCTTCCCTCCGTTTTGCGAAGAATGAAATGGCAATTCAGAACCTCGGCAGGCATTACGACTTTTGATAAGTTTTTCCATTAATATATTTTTTTTCAGGAAGCCAAAAAACTTTGGCCTCAGAGATGAATTTATAACATTTCTGGTATATTTCCTGTTGGAAGTTCCTTGCGATTGTTCATTAGGTTGACTGTTTTGGCATCAAACTAAACAAACTCTTTCAATACAATTCTCTAACAGAGAAATTCGGCAGTAACCCATTTTGTCAAGAAAATCAATTTCTTTTCATAACCTTATTAATTTACGAAGGCTGAATACAAATTGCTTACTTTTCGTCTTATTTTGGCACTTTCTAACACAAAATCGTGAACATTTACTGTTTCCACGTTATTTTTATTCATCGATTAATTTTTCGTTACAAATATTCTAAAGGTCTATGTTTGTCACCAATGCCTACTAGCTCTTGGGTAGGTAGAGCCTATGATTTTTTTCGAGTTCTTCCCAGAGAGAGTTTTGCTTTCACCAACAGCATAGTAACTAGGTACCTTAAAATCTACGAGCTTCATTTTTTTACTCTCTAATCAATGGAATAGTTAAGAGTCAAGATTTCACAATTTTTAAGCGATTTTTTTTTACATCTACATATTTCTCAACGGGTATCATATCCCAAACTATAAATCCGATCGACTTCATATTAACATCATATGTGTAAAGTTCATAGACCTAGAGCTGATTAGTTCTCCATAGATATCCGTTAATTTCTTCTCTATGATTTCATCTGTCCAAATTATTAAAACGCTCTCACGGTCTGGTAAATCGAGTTTTTTGTATATTGTTTAAAATTTCGATACAACAAAAAAAAACTCATCAAAAATGCAATCTAGGATTGTCAAAATTTAAAGAAAAAAATCTATGGTTTGCCATATCAATGTGAAACAAATTTCATATTTTTATGAATAATGTATGTAATAGAAGTAAAATAGCTTCTGTAAGGGAAAATTGAGTGATCAACTTCATATTGATATTGTATGTGTCTCTATATACAAGTGTATTTTTTACACTCCATTCTATCTTCCTAAAGGGGTAGACAGTGAGAACCGAACACCGCATTCTTCTGTCTTGACACATACATCGCCTTATCAACATTGATACACTTCCTCATACATGCTCATCTTTTAGTAATGCAATTTTACTTAAAATTTCTCAACAGGTATCATGTATAAAATACATACTATGAGTTTCGTGACAATGTTTTTGTGTGTATGGTGTATTGTGAAAACATTTGTCCGCTAGGTAACTTATATTTTTTTAAGAATCAAATAGAAATGTACTTAATAAAAATGCATTTAGAGATTGTCAACCTTTCAAGAAGAAAACTTTTAACGCTTACTATGGTGTGGAGAGTTTAGTGTTGGCCACAACCCACTCGTTTTTTTTATAAATATTTGGTCATATTTTTTGTCTATTGTTAATTTTAAAAAATTCAAATACTTTGATAGGTATGTATAACTACTTTTAATTTTATGCTAGAGGTTATTACTAAATAACTTAAAAATATTTAAAAACAATTTATTTCGGTCATTTAACCTACAAATAGTTTTCAAATTATCTACGATACGACTCAAGGATTTGTAAATCGCATTTTTTGTACCTGTGATATTTTAGTCTCCTTTCACATTCTTCAAATATATATGTTGTGAAAAAATACAATGATCTAGCATATTCGAGACCGCCACTTGAATATTCTTTTGCCTCGGGCTAAAATCGAATAAAAATCAACACTTTGAAAACTTGGTATGGGCATACCAAGTATGTCTGGGACAACATATAACTGACACATCCTTCAGAATCTATATTCTGAAGGGTATTTCAAGACATTGTTACACAATAAAACATGAAAAGGTTTTTTAATGTGTATTTAAAAATACAGGATCATGAGTTTTCTTTTCGAAAAATATCATCATATCTCGTAATTCTTACATTCAATTCTTACATAGCACATGTTAAGTTTAATGTTCTCCCTATTTCTCTCAAGTCTATAAAATAATGCATGGTCATTCTATTTTTATTTGTTTGTTTGTATAATGGCACTATTTTCTGATTTGTACGTAGAGAGCCTACAGTTAGGATTGTAGGGTTATTGTTGGAGTTATCACCACAGGTACCCAACTGTGGGTAACTTCGGCATGGTTTATTATAATTCTGAACTCATTTTTTTTTTCATTTGTATTTAATTGTATTTTTTTTGTCTTTACTATTTTATGCAAAATCGTCGACCTCAAAGCAAGCCAGCCTAGAGTGAAGTCGACAATTATATATTATGTTACCTGTGGAGATAATTAAATAAATTAATAAATAAAACATAATATGAGGTGATCTTCGAATAATAAAGTCACATGTACGTAATCTTACATATGTTTTGTCTCAGTATAATTTAGGTACGTTTTTTATAAATAAAATTATATTTAATTTGAAATAACGTCTCCCTTAACGTCCATACAAAAGTATGTATTCCTTAAAAAAGTGCTGTCACTGTAATATTATAAATATACGAATCTGAAGAAAGTGTAGGTACATTTTTATTAAGTAGATTTATTTGCAATTAGTATTATGGGATCAGCAGGTTTTTGAATGAAACACTTTGTAGAATTTTAAGTTTACTTGATTTTATAGACGGAGATACTATAATATGTGACACACCTTTACAATATGTGACACACCTTACGGTCTATTATAATAATCTCATTATTTTATGTGTTGTTTTACTTTATATACAGAATTAATTAGCTGTAGGGCATCACTTTGCAATAGTGTGCATTCTTAATTACACTCTAAATGGTTTTTAGAAATCTTCCATTATAGGCTTTCGAAATTAGGCGGATGTCATCAACATACCAGAGATTCTAAACATGTGGGAAGCCAGAGACTCTAAACATGTGGGATGGGTAGGTACATAACATTAGTATCAGTTGACAGAAACCATAAATTTAAAACCATCAACTAAAAAATGTTCATTTTCTCATTTACTTGAAGTGATTTATAATTAAAAGAAATACTTATCAAATTTCACTAGACACGTTAGAAATTTTACACTTTCGTAAAATTTCTCATATCACATGGGTATTCAATAAATATCCAATATAAAAATTTTAAACCAAAATATGTAGGTAAGTAATCGCCTTTTCAGTAGCATGAATGACAATTATGTTCAAACTTTTTGCCGTTTTTTTTTAATTCATTTATAGCAACAAAGGCACTCAGTTGTGATAAATTGAATTGACTTTTCCTTTTACTCAGGCAATAATGGCATTATCGTCTTGAAACTTAAGACAAAGATATAGTTCCGAATGCAGAGTCCGACCTAAATACTAAATTCTAAATACTAACCATGTTTTCATTGCACAGTCGCTCACTTACATTAGGAGATCACGTGGCTTCTTAGCTGGAGCATGCTAGGAAGTTTTTGTATGAGAATTGCATTGCAGAGACATATCTAAATACTTAGCGCATGCGCGTCGACGTCGACGTTTTCGATGGACGATGGTTTTAGCGACTTCGTCAAATATGTATTTGGTAGTTTTGTCAAATCAAATACCAGACTATTCAGTGATTTATACGAGATGCCGAAAATTCGCTGGAAAATCAGAAAAATCGTGACATCAAGCTGTCAGTGTGAGATTGGTTACATATGGTTGAGTTGTTATAGCAAAAAAAAATTTTAAACGTCAGTCTAAGCCCATAGAAAGCTATCTATCTCTTTTCTTCATACACAATAATGTGAAATTCTACGCCATCTACGACCTTGAGTTTGGCGTAGTATTTTGTATTTAGTTAGTGATGTCTCTGCAACGCAATTTATAACGAATACTTAATACTCCAGTGAGGTTAGGAGTTAGTATTTAGTTACCTAGGGCTCTGCGTTCGGGTCATAGTGTTACAGAATTTTAGAATTGTCTACAACTTGACAGTTCCAAAATCATAATATTTGAAAATTCTTTCGATTAAAAAATATTTCAAGTACCCCTGAATTTCGCGGATTCCCTCGTTATCCGTTTAATTTATTATAATGTATAACTATAATTTATCATCACTTTGATTGTTTTAGATTTATTAATGTGTGTCTTGATTTTTTTAATATGGTATAATTCATATTGTCGCTTACATCGTTCCTATTTCGCGCTAGACGAGTCATACAAAATGTATGGCGGGACGAACACCATCGCATCTTTTTCTGTACAACTCGCTAAAAATTCTCAACGCCTGTGCAGCCTTAAGGAAATTTTCTTTTCACTCTTTGGTGATTTAAACAAATTTTTGTTTTTATTCTGTATACATGTTTAGCTTTTGTGTGTTTTTTTTTTTATTAATTTAAAATATCGAAAACCAATTGACCAAGTAACTTTTATTTATCCTTATAATTTTTCCTAGTATGTTATTTAGTCACAAATTATGTAGAAAATATAGAAAAGTCAATATATTTAATTAAATTTATAACAAAATATTATAAATTGTCTTACACTATGTCGCTTTTCATAAGGGGTATTAAGTATACAGTTTTGTTTAATTAAATTACATAGTAATGAGAAATTTTATTTTATGACGAGGCATAAATATTTTGGAAGTTGAAGAACATCACATGAGTAGGAATATTGTTGAATACATGGACCATATTTTAACTATCCTGATATTTCCTTATTAAGCAATATTATAGAGGATATATTAAATTCTTACCTGATAGATAAATTGTTGGAGTACTCAATAGGCGAGCTTCAAAGCAATTTGTGTTAATTTTAACCTGATATAACATTGTTACAAGGAATATGTATTCACAAACCAACTATGGGTTTTCGCGTATTTCAAACCATAGAAACATATTTATTTGGTTATATCTAATGATTAAAATTTAAAATATAATATAGGTACCTTCGTATATGCCTGTTGTACCGAAGGTTAGGTCAGATACCGATACTGAGCCACAAAATCCATCTTATCCAACTGTCGATTCGTTCAACAAAATTTAATTCTCTGAATGAATCGACAGTATTAGGTAAGCCAAGACGCGTGTATGATGAAACATTTTTTTTGGTGTAGTGGACTTTTTGCATGCCAAAAACACCAACTAAGAGGCTTTGTAGCTTATAAGATTTTATATATGGATGAATTAAGAATTCGAAGTAGAATATTTTGTGAGTTTTTTGTGTGTCTGTGTGTGTGTATCCGTCCGTCTCTTATAACTTCTGATGCGCTCTTTGCACAAAGCCTAAAATTTCAGAAAATATAGATAATTTATTATAGGTCGATAAAACAGTTGTACTCAAAATTTTGATTTTTCGTTTCATTCAGGGGTAATCAACTGTTGAATTTTTACTTTATTTTTTTACTTTATTTTTCCATATATCTCAAAAAAACATAAAAGCTAGAACGCCGAAAATTGGCATAAATATAGACAAATACAAAATCTAAAATTCGTTATTTTTTTTTAAATTTCAGTGTTTCTCAAACATTTTTTTTTATAAATTTATGCGTTTAACTGCCTATATTTCCAAAGTTTTTAAAAATATCGAAAAAAACGATACACCCCAACTAGATTATTTAATTTTCTATACATAATGTGAACATTATAGCAGTACCTACATCTCAATTTTTTTTTAACAATTTTTATAAAATTTGAATTTAGTTACGACATCGTTTCATACAATTTGTAAGGCAATAAACACTACATAATATCTACGGGGACTCAATAGTTTGATACTAATTCTCGAAACATACAGACATACCATCATCCTGTTTTCATATTCTGGGTAGAAAAAAACAGACTGACCTCCATACTATCCTATCCTGATATACCTACATACCTACATGTTTTATATAGAAAAGAAAATATCATAAAATATTTATTAATTTGTGTTTAAGTATTTATAGTTTGGTACGTAAAATTATACATACCTACTATCGCCATCGACAGTTGGCTACATGCAACTAGTAATATCAAACAATTGAAACATAATAGTATATGTAATGCTTTATTTTTTCGCGGGTATTCAGGTGAAACATTGGCAGACAAATGGTCTTAGTCAAGACCAATTGACGCGGAAAAACCGGGAAAAAAATATTATAGAGCCAGTAAAGTTCCCTAATGTGTTTATACAGTCACACAGTTTGTAGTATTCGCACTTCCACCACCACTTCCACCACCACCAATTTGAATAGAAGATTCACACTTGTGGACTGTGATCGACTTCAGATCTTTTTGAATGTGTGACTAAGATATTTTTAAAATATTAACTTAATGGGAATCAACCAATATTATTTTTTTTGTCACGAGCATTTGACAAATAACAAACAAATCGTTTGATCGAATGTGACGCTGGAGACAATTAATAGTTATTTTTTGTTCAAGTAAGTATGAAGAATCAGTTGTGATGCATACAATTTTGTATAGGAGTTTTACGTCTTTATTTATCTTCGTGATTTATTGTATGTATCTGATGGTTAAATTCAGATCTACGGTATTTATTAAATGAAACATAATTTCAAAATTCACAGCTTAACAAAGAAGTTTATCTCAATATTTTGGCAAAAAGTTCGTAACGCAGACATAAGAAGAACCAGTGAACTAAAGAACATTATTTTCAGGTTTACTTAATAATATTTGACTAACAAAAAATACATAATAGAAACACAAATATCACAAAAGTACCAAACAATGTTAAAATTTAAAATAAAATAATAACGATAAATGTATTACTCTTCTCTCATGCGCGCACCCACACTAATTCACACTTTTTTGTTGTATTCTTACTTTGTTGTTACTTTGTTGTATCCTTTGTAAAATAAAATAAAATAAAATAAAAATAATGATTGTTTCTTGGTACCATGTAAACTACATCCATACCATCACCCCATATCCCTTACGGGGTAAGCAGAGACAACCGAGCGCCATACTCCTATATTTTTGCACAAATTGTTTGCTTCCTTTTCATCCATGCATTGTGTCATACATGCTCGTCAATTTTTCAAGCTTCTTTTATTTCATTCTTTCAAAATATCATTCACGTGGTCATGCCATCTCTTTCTGGGGCGGCCCCTGCTATTCACTCCATATCTTACACCCATGTATATTTTTTGTTCAGTCGGTCATCATTCATTCTTTCAATATTTCCAAACCACCTCAAGGGATTCACTTTCATTTTAATTATAATACTCATCTTAATCTTGCATTCTCTCCTTATGACCTCATTTTTCACTATATCATATATCGTTCTATTACATACTCATCTTAGTGATTTCATTTCTACAACATTTATTCTACTTTCATGCATCTTTTGCCACGTAAACAATGTAAACTGTTTCATATAATATATATCTTTGTCTATCTATGTTACAAGGAACAACTTCTGTTTTAAGATCCAGGTTCCAGTTGGAGAGACAGTGTAGCCAGAATAGATCAACCTGTGGTCGCGATGCAGGGGCGTGTTGGACCTACTCCTAATAAATAATAATAAGTAGCCAGAATCAACAGTGACAGGCTTTTTATAGATTTTAGAATTATGTATATTAAAACAGCCCATTACAACACAATGTATAAGATCACGTTAGTCTTTCGAGAAATCTGGCAAATCGATAGGTACTGCTTATTCCATAAAATATTCCTATCAATAAAGGTTCATTGACAGATATTTCCAATATGATATCAGTATTATTCCATTAATAACAAATAAATGACCTATTAAATCACAAAGTATTTATATAGATGCCAACATCTTGAAAAATATACCTTTTTATCTGGCATGTTACGTAACATCACCTATATAAATCAGAGCAAATCTTGTAGGTACAAGATAAAAGTTTATAGGAAATTAAGATATATGTTTTGGAAGATAGGAAAGTCCAGCGATCAATTTTAGTCTTTGTCAACCACAATTGACAGCCAATATAGGTAATGATAACTCCATTGATTTTCAGAGAAAAGATAAGGCACACATTATGATGTTACCAACAATTTTACACCATTTTATTCCTGCTGCGCCATCGAATAAGTCAGCCCTTTTTATAGAGTGAAGGTGGTACTTTCCTTTTAGCAATTTTTCAGGATAATTAAGAAACGAATTTTCATTTTTTTGTGTAAAATAAACCGACAAAATCAGCAAAAAAATAAACACATCAAATATTTTATCCGCTTCCAAAGTAGGTATTTCTGGATATTAAAAGTAATTGTAATTTTAAGTACAGCGTTTTTAGAGTTCCCTCCTCATGCTCTTCGTATGTTCTTTCAAGGCAAGAGGTTCTAGCTTATATGGTTTTTGAGATAATTCGCACCTCCGGTACAACAATGTCGTTTATGCAAAAAACGTTATTTTACAGGAGAGCAATTTAAAGATTTGTAATTCAATGGAGTCAAATAGTATCATAAATTATAAATTTGAAGTTATTACACTAATGCTTATGCATTTTATTTTGAAATGTTGTCAGTTATTTGCAAGAGCATATTAGCTACCTAGAGGCATAATAATCCAGATTTTGATTTTTTTGCACAAACGTCGTTGTTGCACCGGAGCTGAGGTGCGAATTATATGGAAAATCAAAGTAAAAATTCAAAAGTTTGAAACAATAATTGAAAACTCTGAGTATAGAAGTTTTGTAGGCCTATAATTATCTATATATTCTGAAATTATAGGCTCTCTGCATTTAGCGGATCAAAAGTTATAAGGAGCGGACGGACACACACACACACACAGAAACAAAAAACACACAAAATGTTTTACTTCAAATTCTGAATTCATCCATATATATCTAGAACATATTACATGCTACGAAGCATCTTTGTTGGTGTTTTTAGCATGCAAAAAGTCCACTACACCATACAAATGGTTCCTTCATACACGTGTCTTGGCTTAATACTGTCGATTTATTGAAAGAATTAAATTCTCTTGGACGAATCGACAGTTGGATTATTATTAAAAACATACTATAACTATACCATCACGGCAAATCCCACAATGTGGGGTAACCAGCGAAAGGTGTGCGGGTGTGCATTGCCTTATAAAAGGGAGCACAACACATCTGTGTATACTCACACACCATTCTCGTCTCACCTAAAAAGGCACTACATTCAGAATGGGTGGTGAACCTCATTGCTGAACTATATCAGATATTAATGTTGCCTGTAGTTTTTTCGATTACCCGGCTCTTACGGGACACTCGAAAACATTCATTCATTCATTCATTCATACCATCACGGCATATCCCACAATGTGGGGTAACCAGCGAAAGGTGTGCGGGTGTGCATTGCCTTATAAAAGGGAGCATAACATATCTGTGTATACCCACACACCAGTCTCGTCTCACCTCAAAAGGCACTATATTCAGAATGGGTGGTGAACCTCATTGCTGAACTATATCAGATGTTATTGTTGCCTGTAGTTTTTTCGATTACCCGGCTCTTACGGGACACTCGAAAACAATAATAGAAAAGAGTGGAAGCACTATTCTAAGCCGATGCCTCACAGCTATTAAGTAGGTATACATAAGCCGATGCTGTGAGGCATCGGCTTATGTATACCTACTTAATTTAATCACTTTCAAATTAATTAGGTATAGATTTGTATTTAGTTAAAAAAGTTAGTCTCAGACACTTGCTAACCACCTTCAGATTGCAATAGCATTTTGTAAAATCAATTGGTTTATAAGTTTACTGCATCATACATGAGAGAATCGAATACCACATTTTCCTATCTTGACATGCATCCATCACCTCATCAACAGTCATGCATCGTCTCAAACATGATCCTCTGTTGTTCAAGCTTTTTTAATATTGCTCTGTTAGGATGTCGTTCACATGTTCATGGCATCCTTTTCTTCAACGGTTGTAACCTCTTGTTCCATTCCTGTTAACTCTGTATGTTGACTTTCTTCCCACGCCCAAACCATCTCAATGTGCTCGAAAACAATAACAGAAAAGAGTGGAAGCACTATTCTAAGCCGGTGCCTCTTAAAACCATTAAAAACGTGGTTATTGATTTATAAATAAAAGTTTACATGGTTTTGAATAAAATAAAAAATAAAATATTTTGCATTTATAAAACAAATATGACTTCATTTGAAGCATATATTATGTCCATTAACACTATTTGAATTTTCATAAATCGTTTGAATTAATACTATTTGAATTTTCATAAATGAATTTTCACGAGTTTATCTGAAAATAAAATATCGGATACATTATGGTTCATAGACTTACGTCATAATATATAAAGGCTTTTTTTCTGTGTAAGAATACCACAACGGGTAACAACGATTGGATTCTATGAACCTTGAATATGTACGGATGACTTTCGCAAATAACAGCATTCAATGTGTGAAAAATCGTCAGTTTTAGTATTGCATTTACAGGTACATTGGTTGTTGGGGACCCCCCAACAGACACATTTTAAACATAAAACGCGGTACTATATAAAAACATGATACCTGTTGAAAATTTTAAATAAAAACAATTTCTGACACCGGCCACTAGGACCAGGGGGGACAAGTCTGGTCCAACCAGCGAAATCAAAACCCTCACGATTACCCATATCATGGATATAATTATTATATGGAGTTCTATAATACTTATCTTTAGATGCCATAGAACTACATATGACAATTATATCCATATGAAATGGGTAATCACGAGGGTTTTGATTTCGCCGGTTGGACCAGACTTGTCCCCCCCCCCCTCCTTGTTTTGCAATAAAAATAAATAAGTGTCAAAATTATTGCTCTTACTTCATCCCACATGACCGGCAATGTATTCCAAAGTAAGACAATGGTCTTATGAATTATTCTCAAATTTTCACAAAGTTCATTAGAGTTCCCAAATGCATAATACCTAGGGGTGGTTAAAGTTTTACCTTGGAGATATTCACAACCAAGAAATACAACTTACTCCCGAACACAGGAAAACCCGACTAAAGAGCTTGCTTATTTTGTGGTCCGTAATATACGATATTGGAGAGAGAAGCTGAATCAAAATACGGAATAATAAACTTATGAAAAAAAAAATAAAAGGAAAGAATTAATTTGAGAAGTATATTAATTAATGTGTCCTGGCGGGCAAGTCTGGTCCAACCGGCGAAATCAATACCCACACGATTACCCATATCGTGGATTCAATTATTCTGTGGAGTTCAACTTTTAGACAGCGTCTTTATTGCGACTTCATTAAAAAAAAACGAGTGGGTTGTGGCCAACGCTAAACTCCTCAATCCACATAGTTTTCAAATTTTGTATGAAAAATATTCATCATTTTAATGAAATAAATTTGATAAATTATTTTTAGATATGAAAAGTTGATAATTCTTCGATGGCAATTTATGAAAGTGATGTGCCTTTTTGCCAATTTCAAAATAAAAATAACAAATTTCGAGTTTCCTGAGCTTGAAATTACTTAATGAGTAATAAATATGCAAATTTGCAAAATTTGAAAAAAAATTGTAGGAGTACTTTAGACTATAATCGATAAAGTAGAATAAACACGCAGTAAATAGCACACAGTACATATCATATAGTACACACACACAAACCCTCACACACACACACCCTCACACACACACACACACACACACACACACACCTCACACACACACACACACACCCTCACACACACACACACACACACCCTCACACACACACACACACACACACACACACACTCACACACACCCTCACACACACACACACACACACACCCTCACACACACACACACACAAACCCTCACACACACACACACACACCCTCACACACACACACACACACACACACCCTCACACACACACACACACACACACCCTCACACACACACACACACCCTCACACACACACACACACACACATGTACGCACGCACGCACACACACACACACACACACACACCCTCTCACACACACACACACACCCTCACACACACACACACACACACACCCTCACACACACACACACACACACACACACCCTCACACACACACACACACACACCCTCTCACACACACACACACACCCTCACACACACACACTCACACACACACACACACACCCTCACACACACACACACACACACGTACGCACGCACGCACGCACATACACACACACAAACACACACACACACACCCTCACACACACACACACCCTCACACACACACACACCCTCACACACACACACACACACCCTCACACACACACACACACACCCTCACACACACACACACACACCCTCACACACACACACACACACACCCGTACGCACGCACGCACGCACACACACACACACACACCCTCACACACACACACACACCCTCACACACACACACACACACCCTCACACACACACACACACACACCCTCACACACACACACACACACACCCTCACACACACACACACACACACACCCTCACACACACACACCCTCACACACACACACACACACACACACACACACACACACGTACGCACGCACGCACGCACACACACACACACAAACACACACACACACACTTTTTGCAATACAAAATTTTCATAATACAATATTTGCATGATACTAGTTGTTGATAATCTGAGGAGTAATATTATATTTTGTTGTAACATTATTAAAATTTTGTATTTTAAATCCTCACTAAACCATGGGGTAAGAGTGGGGAGATAGGAATTCGCAGTTTTTAATGCTATTTTTTTACTGAAGATTATCAACTAGTATCATGCTGAAATTGCATTATAGATTCAAATACTCATTCGATTATTTTCAAACTTTGCGATTTTGTACATCTAAATACTCCCTTAGACCCCATTAGATTTTTAAGGATATCTGAAAAGCGCTTCTCATTTTTTTAACTGTCACATATTTCAAAGTGACCTCAAGCTCAGGAAACATGAAATATTATTATTTTCAAATTGGTAAAAAGACACATCACTTTCATTTAATGGAATAGAAGAAATTTCATGTTTTCATAATATTAAATGAAATATTTTTTTTTATTATTGAAACCAAACAAAATATAACAATATACAAACAATAAAAATATTAAAAAAAAGTACAATTTAAATAAGTTATATGAAACATTTTTTTATAGTATTTTTTGGTATACACCACCTCACTAGGCTGAGCCTGTACCGAGGTGGCAGAAAATTATATTAAATATTAAAATGAAAAATAATTCATTTCATGAAAAAGCTGAATATTTTCTTTGTGGAGTGACTTGGTATTGAAGAGTTTAGCGTTGGCCACAACTCACTCGTTTTGTGGCTAAGTTTCATTTAAATAGAAAATATTTTTATGTAGAATAAACATATTCACCACTCACATAAAATCAATTTTGCTCGTTTCATACATATTTATGTGAAATAAAATTTCATACCTGTTTTTTTTCTTTCTCGTATATGTGTAAGTATTTTTGTTTTGGAAAAAATATATTAAAAATTTCATTGTTCATTCTAAGTAAACAATTCAATATTTGAAAATATAAAATTTAGCTTAAATGGTGGTTTAAAATAATATTATGTTGCTCGTAATATGATTATAATATTGGAAAAATGGAAAATAATATAATTATGTTTTTAAAAGCGATTCTCAAAAGTCAACGTATTTGCTTATAATTATAGTAAAACAATTTCATATATTTCAAATTTCTTTATAAAAAATCCAGACACAAACAAAAACTTTTGAGTAGAAAATAATTCAAATTTCCGAATATATTCTTTAATTTTGCCTCCAAAAGTTTTTTATAGTTTTATTTTTTCCCTCGTTTCCATTATAAACATAATAATGTGCCTACATTTGATATCGTCTAATATCGTTTGAGCAAAAATACCTAAAATAGGACGACCAGATAAGCGACTGACTTTGGGATAACTGACCACACAAAATTACTATATTTTTAATGCTTTGGGATAACTGACCACACAAAATTACTATATTTTTATTGCTTTGGGATAGCTGACCACACAAAATTACTATACCTATCGTGATTGCTCTGGGATAACTGACCACACAAAATTACTATATTTTTATTGCTTTGGGATAGCTGACCACACAAAATTACTATACCTATCGTGATTGCTTTGGGATAACTGACCACACAAAACAATTATATCTTTATTACTTTTGGGATAACTGACCACACAAAATTAGAAGCGTGTACAATCCGCATTCACCTGTTTCCGGGTAAGTCAAAGTTTCCGTCTGGCTCTCTGATTGGTTGAGATTTCGTAGTATTGAGTCAAATGAGCTTTAAAATTTTATATTAAATGCGAAAATTAAATTTTTTTTTTAATAATTTATAATTCAATTTATAAAGCAACTCGCTCGCGCGAGTCGATATTGTTATTATAAACAAACTTAAACCTAACCTAAGAATGCAGAAAAAAAATCTGGAAGTAGACGCTACTCACAAAATTCGCTCACAGAAAACAAACAAATACACCCAGTGATAATCTTCAAACATAATCATTTTTACTACATATAAAAATAACCTATGTTTAATTCAAAATTATAAATATATTTAAGTACAAGCATTTTTGCATTGTTTAGGGATTGTATGAGGATTAACAATGAAAATCAATACGTTCAGATGGTTTCGTAATATTAAAATCATTGAAATGTTTCTGAAATGACTGTTTATTAAAGGAAACCAGGGGGGCAAGTCTGGTCCAACCGTCGAAATCAAAACCCTCACGATTACCCATATCATGGATATAATATTATATGGAGTTCTATAATATCTTTAGATGTCGTAGATGATAATTATATCTATGATATGGGTAATCACGAGGGTTTTGATTTCGCCGATTGAACCAGACTTGCCCCCCAGGCCAAAATGTATATAACATGACTTTGAAGTCACAAATATTAAAAGAATATTTGTAGTCAAATTGTTCAATGTGTCTGGCGTTTGGTTTAGTCTGCCCTATAAATGACACGGTGACGAATTGTTGAAGTATTTCATTCCTTCTTTTTCTTACTACTCTATTTTTTTGTTTACGCTAATCTCTTTTAAATAGAAGTCAAGTTATTTACATTTAGAAACAATATTATAGCAATAAGCTCGCCTCTTTACATGCATGTATCTACTTTCTGGACATAAAGTCTCATAAATATGATTTATGTAAGGATTGTTCAACAGAAACAATTGACCTGTATATGGGGTACATCTCCACACATCTCTAGTCCAATCGTTATTGCTTCCAAATCTTATTTTTGTTGATCCAATCCGATTTGGTTTTCTGTTTATCTAGTTCTTCAATGACTTACACTCGGAAAGCTTACAAAAGATATGAGACACAATCAAATAAGATCCGTGGGGATCCAATTCATAAGTTTTTTATATATATTTCTTATATGAAGAGAAAGATTTTTTCAATGCCTACCAAAGGTACTTAAGATTGAGGAATCCTAAATCATTGAGTTTCTCGACTGAATTTCAAATATATGTAATGCGTAGAAGTTTAATTTTCACATTATCACTTACTTCAAAGAGGCTGGATTTACTTGTGTAAGAGAGTTATCAGTTATCATACACAACCTTCAAATTGTTAAAAGGACACGATGAAATAAAAAATATTTTAAATATAATAGGTATATTTGAGTATTAAGTATCCAGTATTTTATATCACTTTTAAAACTTTCGTAGGTACCTACTACAATTCATTAATGTCGATATATTATTGTGTGTTTATATCATGGCTACAATAGTCTTATTTTATTTTCTGACAGCAAACAATTCGAAATATTTTTCTTGAATAATTTACCATAATTGAAAAAATTGTCCGTGTCGCATGACAGATTGCGACATAGAGTTTTGTAGCATAATTAATACTTGTTAAAAATGATTTTTAATTCTATCTGTTGATTTATTATTAATCTAGAATAAATCCTCTTTTGATTCAACCTATTAAGTCATCGAACGAAATTCAAGAGTAAGAGTTATTTAATACCTAATATTTGATTTCATATTTTAAATAGTTGCCGACGGAACGGGTATAGATTCGTATACGAATTTGTGGGTGGTAACCAATATGACTGTTCCGCCCGAAACGGTGAATCTATTTTTAGCACAAGTTTGATTGACAGCTCGTTTATTACGCAGTTAGTAATTAAAAATGACACATGTTATCGCTATCCTTGTCTGATGCATGCTTATATATAAACCCCTCTTTCTCGTCCAAGGTTAATCCGACTGGCGCGTGTAATAGCGGCCCTCGATCTGGCGACCCCAGTTCGGTAATCCTCGGCAGTCTTCGGCCGTTTTCGTCAGCGTAAAGAGGCACTGGAGTTAGTCGTCCCCACACTGGTGTGGGTGACCATATTAACCTTTCTCACCCGAAGTATCGAAAAATTTCGCATGGTCCGAAGCGGGGTCTTTCGATCCCCCAGCTCATGTTCATAGAAATATAAAATGTAATAATAATACGGAGCTCTCCACATTGACGCCTAGCTAGTACCATAATCATCTGTTAAATGAATGCCCAATGAATCAACTGTCACACTGAAAAAAATTGACCAGTGCTTCTTAAATAGTTGCGCTCATTTTTATATTAGTGAATTTTTTTTTAATTCTTGAGATATGATTTTTTAACTAAATATTCAAAATTATTTGGCATTAAAAAAAGAAAAATACATATAGCTTATTTTATGAAAATATTGAGTTTTATGTCTACGAATTAATCTTTTTTTCTTCATAAAACGTGCAAAAAATTCCCTTCAAAATAACAAGCACAATATTTGTGAAAAGTATTACTAAAAAAAAAAAATATGTTCTTCAAAATAGTACCTATTCTTATTTATAATATTTTATTATGAAAATACACAGGCACCTTACCCATCAAAAACGTTTCAAAAAGATTTTTTTTTTCACTACCATTATTTGTCGGCCTTAGTGGCTCAGTCTGTTGGGTACAAAGACCTTATATACTAAAGGTCTTTGGTTGGGTATCTGACTGCTGATCCTACATACACACCATCATGCTGTTTTCATATTCTGGGTAGGAAAAACAGACTGACCTCCATACTATCCTATCCTGACACACATACCTACATGTGTTGTATAGAAAACAAAATGTCTTAAAATATTCAATAATTTGGATTTATGGGTTTATAGTTTGGTACTTATTCTTCAACTACTTATTCATACTATCGCCATCGACAGTTGGATCTCATGTATTACATGCACGAGTAATAATAATCTTAATAATAAAACCAAAACAACATATATAAAAATAATACAAACATAATACTACGGCCTTTGTGGCACAGTTGGTTAGGTATCTGACTGCTGATCCAAAGGTCCCGGGTTCAATTCCCGGTGGAGAGAAAGTTTTTGATTTTGTTTTCAGTCTGGATCTGTGAGACATTTAATACCGCGAGACTTCAGAAGGTGGCAACATGTTATTGGGTGCGTGTTGAATTAATATTTGACATACCTAGTGCAGCTGTAAGTTTCCCGAGAAGTAGGTAATATAAAATAATCATGTTTTTGTTTGTAATTCGAGCAAGAAATAATTTTGTATTTCTATGAATAAATATTTTTTATTACAATTGCATTGGATTTCTGGTTTACAATTCCTTCTGTTTTCTAAGAAAAAAAAGTCTGATTCTTGCCATTTCCTGAACATCGATAGTTCTATTGCAACAATATTTTGACTATTTACGGCCCGATCGTATATATCGAACTTCGAACCCATGATGAATATGTATAAGATTGTTTATTTTTTAATTGTGATTAAATCTAAATGAAAAAAAAAAATAATAATAAAAAGTTTGTAAACCACTCCCAAGATGCAACAAATGCACTTGTTTGGTTGAAGACACAATACGTGTTCTTACAAAAGATTGACCATAATGAGTAGATGAATGACGCTGTCTCTTTCTCACTTGTCTGCTGTATACTAATCCCACATAAGTATGAGTGAAATAAATAACATAAAATAGCTGGCATTCACAAAACGACAAAAAAAGGTCTGCCCCATGTGTCCAGTGTCATGTGCCCATGACGTCGACCGATCGAAGGTTATTTATTGTTTATCTTTTTAGGCGCGAATATTTATCACATAAAATAATTAAATATTACTTATTTTTATTGTTTTTAAACTAATAATGACAAAATGTTCTATATCATATTTTTAAAGATTACACCAAGTATGGATTCAATTGGTCAAATAGATACCGAGTTATCGACCTAAATGTCATTTTTGGGGGATTCGGATCCCCCGCTTCGATCCGTATAGGTTAAAAACATTGCTTGGATTCTGTTGGTACAACCTATTGTAAAGAAAATTGAAGCATGGATTTGCGGATTATGACTGTTTATGAATGTCATTTAAATCATTGTATATAACTATCTCATTACCGTTAACAACATTATTGAAAAGTGTCAAAAATACTTGATAAGGACACACTTAATGTAGAAATTTTGGCACAACATAGTTATGAAAAAGTTTAACAATGATAAAAGATTAGTATACTATTGTGATTTATGAAAGATTGGTGTCATCTAGTCGTGTTTGTTCAAGTTTTAATTAAGAAATTGTTTTGTATTTTTCCTCGTAATATTGATCTAATGGTTACTGCATTTCACAAAGATGGCATCCCTTGAGGTAGGTTATGTCCTGGATTTCGGACATGCCTTAATCAGATTGTAATTGGTTATATTTGAACCAATGGTGTCACAGGAGGCGCGTCCAAATTCTCGACTTTAATTTCCGGAGAGGTAATTTCGCGGCAGTCATAGTTTATCGATCGAAGGGAATTATCCTATTTTAAGAAAAAACGTTCCGCGATTCGATGTAAAAAATAAAAGTCTTTTGAATATATTTCGCGATCGCCTCCAGCGGTTGGTTTACAACCGTTGGAGGGTGGTATTAATATAATACATATTTTGATCAAAATGAGAAAATTTAAAAAGAAATAAAAATAAAAAAATGAAGCGACGCGTATAATTCTTTGTTATTTTATTTAATGTGTTATTTTTGTTCTTGTTGTTAGTAATTCGTTAAAGAAGAAAAACTCGAAATCTAAATTTTAAAATTTCTTTCCAACGGCAGTGTGTTAAAGAGTTTCAGCGAATTTAATTGTTAACTAAATAATTTTTTTTTAAAGAAAAGAACTTTATATAATTTGAACACAGGTGAACCTTAATTATTTGTGTAGAGACTCCTCATTAGGAGAACAATTCAACCTAAAAAGAAAAAAGGACTTGTAATTATCGCGTTTGGTTATAATTTTTCTGTCCGACGGCCGCGTATGCAAAATAAATATATATACGACAAATTAGCTTACCTTATACTTTCCAAAGAACTCTAAGTGGATAGTTATATCTAAGTTTAAACTTTATGTGATCGAGACATTTCTACTTTGCTCTAAAAGAAAATAAAAGAAATAAAACGCAATAATAATATTTAAAATAATTGACTACCAAGCGTGTACACCAAGTGATTTTTCTATAAGGACCATATGATGTTTAGGTATTTGTTGAACAAGTGACTTTCTGTGATTCAAACTTTATAAACAATTAGTTCTAGAATATAGGAAGAATAAAATATATTGTATTTTCGCTCGAATAAAGGAAAATAAAATATTAAAATATATTTTTTTTTGCCGCCGGTTCTTTTAATTGATAGAAGTCGAAAAAAGAAAAACGATATAAAAAAAATAAAAAAAACATTTGTTACTACATTTTTTTTTTCTACATAACAATAATGAGTGATATTTGAATTAATTAACATTAAAGTGAAAAATCTGTTATTCGTGGCATGTGTCTATTATGGAACCTTTCTCGTAGTTGATACACTGTGTAAATTACTACAACTTTTCTCCTTGTCTGATTTGTGACACAAGTTCCCGAGCGTGAAATGTATTGAAGAAAAAAACCATCTGACTGACTATAATAACCAGGTAGGAGTTGATTACGATTAAAGTAACCATCTTAGAGGTCCAAACAATTCTACCGTATTTCTTGCTTGAGAGTGAAATGCTCTAGAAGGGGATGCAGTGTTGCCAAGTCAATGTTCAACCGAACCTTGAGTTGATATTTTTCTTTCTATCCTGGATTATTCTACGCAAGGAGACTGTGAATTTTAATTGGGAACCTTACCTATGAAATTGAATGTTTATTAAGTAGAAAAGTTACATTCTGGTGATATTTTGTTTCGGTGTGAATATCTATTTAAATCCAATACGCCTCATATATTTAGTGCATTTATCTTGTCAGTCTGAAGCCAAAGATACCTCAAATTTTGTTGTCCTTGTCTCTTGAAGTTCATCTTTAGGCGATGTTCTTAATTGAAGGATTTTTATAAATTTTATTTTCATTCGATGATTTTAAGTGAAAGATAAACATATACTTTTTTTTAAATTTGTTTTATGTGATGAATTTTAATTCGAAGGATTTCTATTTCATATTTATTCCTTTTACGTGATGATCTTAATTGAGTGATTTCTAAGTTTATCTTTTCCTTTTAAACGACAGATCAATTGTCTGTCCCGTTATTGTTATTTTTTTTTACGAGTACTTTCATACATAGGTGGTTATTACATATACATATTAAATTTTATATATATATCCGGAGTTATCCTAACCCAGATTTAACTTTGTTTTATTTTTAAATTTTGAAATTATTTTTAATTACTCATTTCAATTTAAAGTTAGATTTTATATATATTCGGAGTTATCCTAGCCCAGATTTAACTTTGTTTATTTTTAACTTTTGAAATTATTTTTGTTACTCATTTCAATTTAAAGTTAAATTTTATATATCCGGAGTTATCCTAACCCAGATTTAACTTTGATTATTTCTAAATTCTGAAATTATTTTTAATTATTCACTTCAATTGGAAGTTGATTTTTATATATTCGGAGTTATCCTAACACAGATTTAACTTTGTTTTATTTTTAAATTTTGAAATTATTTTTAATTACTCATTTCAATTAAAGTTAAATTTTATATATTCGGAGTTATCCTAACTCAGATTTAACTTTGTTTATTTCTAAATTCCGAAATTATTTTTGATTACTCACTTCATTTGGAAGTTAAATTTTATATATTCAGAGTTATCCTAACACAAATTTAACTTGGTTTATTTTTAAATTCTGAAAGTATTATGGATTACTCATTTCAAGTAGAAGTTGAATTTTATATATACAGAGTTATCCTAACACAGATTTAATTTTGGCTTATTTTAGATTCTGAAGTTATTCTATTGATTACTCTTTTCAATTAGAAGTTAATTTGTATGTGTTCAGGGTTGACCCAAATAATTAATATTTTATTTTGGTTTTGATAAGTACCTTTTTGTTGGTCTGTTTGTGTTATTTATTGTTTTATATTTCCACGCTCATTGATTTCCATGTTATGTATTCATAGAAAAATACAGAGAATTATACGTGTCTAAGCGCTCTTTTCTTTGACGTTTTAAGCAGGAGAAAATCCTTGCCCCTATTTATTTTGTTTTTATGTTCCTTTCTGAATCCTGCCTCACAGGATCTCTTTTTAATTTAATTAAAATCTGTTTGAAGGGTTAAAACTAAAATAACCAAAAGGATAATAAAAGAAAAGGAGTCTTTTAAGCAGCCTGAGTTCCTGTGGAACCTCTATGTTTTTTTAACTTGTCATATTCTACGTATGTAGACACTCAAAAGCCCACGGAAGACATCCAGAAAAACATATGGTAAGGAAGCCTATAAGGTCATAACTTCATTATTCTTGGCTTCGATAATTCCATCTAAATTCTCCCTTTTTATTATTTTTTTTGTTTATATGTAATATTTATAATGTCCTGTTCACGACGTTATCATTACCGGGCCTGTGATTGTGGCGTATCTTACTAAGATCACCCACAGTCTTAGATATAACGGAGTGGGTGGTGACATTACATCCGTTCATCTATTTAATTTACCTAATAGAAAAATCTAATTTTATTTCTAATTGCTTCTCAGGCATCTATCAAGTACTATGTCAAATATTACATTTAATTGACACATTCTAGAAACTTATGATATTAATCGTCTTACAGATCCAGACTGAAAACTCAATTAAAAACTGTGCCTCAAATAAAAATTATGCATTCTATCTATGTATACCTGTAAAATGCATAATTTGCAAAACTGAAAAAACTTTTTATATTTCAAGTTAAATAAATAAAATGAAATATAAGTTATCATATACTCACACAACGTAAAATCTCAATAAAATGCGTAAAAAATATATAAACTTATATAACGAGAATTTCGTATATGATGTCTTTATAAATATGAGAATTTAAATACTGTTTATGGAGATATTTGTTGAGTTAGAAAGAACTGCTAAAGAAATGGGACTTTTCATCAATGCCAGTAAGACCAAATATATGCCAGTCACCAAGTCTGTTAATAGCAACCAAAACCCAACAACAATCAGCGTAGGCGCCCACAAAATAGAAACTGTTGAAAGTTTTACTTACTTGGGATCGATTGTGACTAACGTAAATGACACTTCCACTGAAATTAAGCGAAGGATATATACTGCAAACAGATGCTTCTTTAGTCTGAGAAGACATCTGTATGATGTCTAGAAAAACCAAAGTCACAATCTACAAAAAGTTGCTACGCAAACCGTACAATCTTATGGTTCTGAATGCTGGGTATTGAGTAAAAAAGATGAATTGTCATATAACAAGTAAATTAAAAAAAAAAACAATTCAATGGATAAACTTTATAAAGTTTTCTTCGCGTTGAAATGAAGAATCAAAATATATTACAAGTCAGTCCTTTTTTTTACATTATTACCAAATACCTTATATACTAAAGTAATAAGGTCTTTGATTATTACTTATGTATAATGTCAAAAACACAAATTCAACGCGGTTGTTTTATACAGCAAACAAATTCAAATACTGATCATATAAAATCTATTGTGAAACGAAATAAATGGTACCTACTTAAAAAAATTCACTTAGTTTGTATGAAATACAAAATTGTTAAATTAAATACATACATACATACCATCACGCCATGTCCCTCATGGGGTAGGCAGAGAGAACTTCTATCTTGACATACATTCATCGCCTCGTCAACATTCATACATCGTCTTATATGTTCGTTTGTTGTTCACGCTTCTAACATTTCCGTCTTTCAAAATACCATTCACATGGACGTGCCATCCCTTCCTTTGCCGGCCCCGACCTCTCATTCCATTCCTGTCCGCAATGTTTATTTTCTTCGGCAGGCGTTCTTCATTCATTCTCCCCATGTGGCCAAACCATCTCAATGTGTTCATTTTCATTCTATTTATAACATCTTTCTTTATCCTACATTATTTCTTTATGTCCTAGTTTCTGTCCTAGTTATTGTTAAATTGTATCAAAACATCAAGTGAATCAAGCTGGAAACAAGTTTAACATAAATTGTCATCAGTACCTAATACACAAATTCTGAATTTTCAGAGATCTAACTGGACGACAGTTAGTTAAAAATCAATAGCAAAATACCAGTACGGATGCAGGTAAAGTTAAATAAAAGAAATGGTAAAATAACAAAAGTGTTTAATGAAAATTATATAAATATTACAAAATACCTTTCATAAAAGAAATGGTTAGGAATTACCTTCTTCTTATACTGATCGAAAACCACCGAGTCCTGTCCGCTGTCTCTTATGTTATAGACTCCCATCTGTCTCCGCCTTTTGTGAGGTCTTCTAGGAATCTTTCTCAAAGACTACCATACCTTCTTAGACAAGGTATGGTAGTCTTTGAGAGCCCATACTTTTTACATGGACTATCCAACAGCTTTTTCTTTGTCACCCACATCTTGGATATTACACATCTCTCTGATAGTAGTATTTCTTTATATTATCAGTTTTCATCTTTTACTATGTTGTGGTTTTTAGTTTTTAATTTAGACGTTAGTAAGTTAATTTTTATTCAAATTCATAAAAAATTCTTCGCCATAAAATTAAAATTTCTTTCAATCTATGAAGCTTGTTAATACAATGTAGGATCACACACGTAGATATGCCCAATACACATACAGGTATCAACATTTTTTGTACATATTTTTTGTATATATGCGCCAAATATCAATTTACTTGATTTCCAAATTGAATATTTCTTTCTGTTAAGAAGAAATTACTTTGTGTGAAATGTAGGTATATCAAATCTTTATTTTGCACCCAACGAATAAAAAATTATCACGTTTCTAGGCAAAAAAAACTGTCTCACATATACTGTGAATCGAGTATTAAAATTAAAAACCTAAAATATTTTTATTAGTCGGCATTTTTCTACGTGTATTCAGCTCGTACAGTACCAAAACGTATTGTACCTCTATCAAATTTCTTGCTCCGTATGTAGGTATTGTACGTTCACAGAAGGTCAAGTCTTAGCAGTAGTTATAGTTGGGTGGTATGATAAAACTGAAACTCTGATTAAACTGGTCAAAGAAATAATATTGGAAAGGGCTCGGGTACAGTACCTACTCCATACCCATAGTATGTATTATTATCATTTCCATGTTTATTGTATGTTGTACATATGATTTATATCCTGGATGGTATCAGCCATTCCCTACCCCGCTATTGGGATATTGGGATCGATACACTATCTGCTTTTACATGAATTGCCGACTATGAATCGATTTCAATTGTTTCAAAGATCCTCTTCTTTCAATGTTACACATTGAATGAGAGGGCAAAGACGCAGCAAACCCAAACAAATTTACGCACAATTATGCTCGAAGTAGTATTTTTATTTTGTTTTATTTATTCATTAAGCATATAATTGTCATATCTTAACTAGTATGATATGGAATTACAAAATTACCAAAACATATTATGACGAAAAATCACCTTACATTATGTAATTATTAAACGTTTTCATAAACATTAAAGATGTCAACTTCACTTCAGAATGAGTTACATAAATACTTTTACATAATATATTAACAAATTCGCTTTAATTCAGTGACGGATCCGCTAAAGAAAGCACCAAAATGTATTTTGAGCATCATCAACAAAAAGAAAACGAAAACCTTCCCTTTAGATGACTTGTTCAGAGCATTTGATGTTTTTGACCCTAGGCAACATTTGCAACATTGTATATTAAGACAAAATTGCTTTAATTCCATAAAGAAATATCATTTCATAAAATATAAGAACGCAATAAATAGAATATTATAGTAGAACGCAACAAACGAGAACTACAAGACAATCAAATCGTGTGAATTACTTTGTTACGATCATGAAAACCTCGTTTGGGCAAAGACACAAACACACTTCACAGCTCCACATATATTTAGGTAACCAGTTGTATAGTAGTATTAAAGAATTTTTTTTTTTTTTTTGTTGGCTCTTCACCCGTTAAGAGTGTTCTCAGCCATCTAAGTTAAAATATTAAACTGTCAAAATAGAGAAACCTAAATTATTTTTGTATATTTATTTCACTTCGATCAATTTAAATTTTATGAACAGAGTTAAATTTTAATGTCATTAATTTTGATGAATTTTTTGAGCAAAATGTTTACCTGCCTGGAATTGTAGCTCAACAATGTCCTCACATTTGTTGGCATTGGAACCCCAATCTCTGTGAGGTCGGTAAAAAAGGATGGATACCTATCGTTTATGGGGCATTCAAGAAACAAATGATCCAGTGTCTCATCACCAATCATACATTCGCAGAGACTGCTATCAATGATCCCTATTTTTTTTAAATGCTCTCTGGTACAACAGTGTCCCATGCGGATACGACACATAACGCTGATGGAATGTTTGTCAAAAGCTTTATCATGGAACCATGGCTTATTGACAATTGTTTGTTGGGTCGTTTTGTAAAGTCTACCCTTTTTCAGTGAGCTTGTGTCCCAATATAACTGCCATTTATTCATCAGACGGTTTTTTGCGATTGGTAGGAGATCGTTTTGTGTAATATTGGGATGTGTCCGTGTGTTTCCATATGTTGCTCTCTTAGCCAATTCATCCGCTTTCTCATTTCCTGGTATACCACAGTGACTTGGTATCCATGCCAGACAAAGTTTTCTGTTTTGGTTGCATATTTCTTTAATTTTTTTCCATATATCTATACAGTAGTGGTCATCACTATACAAAATAGGGGATTTAGAGAGTTTTTCGAGTGTACTTAAGGAATCGGTCAATATTAATGTCTTTAAGAATCGTTTTTTATTTGCATAGTTCAAAGCCTCTATTATAGCTATACATTCTGCTGAGAATATTGTAGAATCTTTATGGAGAGTCAAAAGTAATTCAACTTTATCTGAATCACTAAATACTGCTGCTCCAGTATTGCTTTTGCAGTCCATTTTTGATCCATCCGTATAAAGTATTTTCCAGTCATTCCATTTGGATTCAATTACGTGTTTAAGTCTTTTAGATGCAAAAGCATCTGGAGTTATTCCTAATGAGTGGATTATGTTTGGCGGCTCGATTAAATTTTGATAGGGTAATGAGTAAACTGGGAGTGTCTCAGATTTAATGAAATCCGATGAATATTGGTCTAAAAAGGTGAGGCTATTTACAAGAGGAGGGGAGATTTTATGTTTCCAAAATGGTGATTGATTTGTGAATATTTTAAGCATAGCGATTTTTCTAATTAGAGGGTGGAATTTAATAATATTGCATTTTAAAACAAATTTATCTGACAGATACTGTTTTCTCAGCTCATGTGGTGGGTCCACGGCTTCCACCTGGAGTGCACATACCGGTGTCGATTTCATAGCGCCTAATATAAGTCTCAGACCTTCAAATTGTATTCTATCTAAGCGTTGTAAATTTTTCTTGGAAATTGGACTAAGTAAAAACGCTCCATAGTCGATTTGACTGCGAACGTATGATATATACATTAAACGTAGAACAGAAGGGTGACCTCCCCACCAAGTACGGGTTACAGCTCGCATTGCATTTAGTCCAGACTGACATTTGTTAATGATATGTGTAACTTGAGAGTTCCAAGATAGTCTGGAATCCAAAGTGATACCAAGAAATCTTAATTCCGAAGAGACAGGGAGGATAATGTCATTTAGTTGAATTTTTATATGTGGTATAGAGCGTTTTTTTGTAAACATAATGGATTTACATTTGGGAGGACTGGGATTCAGGCCATTTTCAGATAACCACGAAGAAATATTTTTGAGAGTATTATTCATAATGTTCTCCATTTGTTGGATTTTTTTCCCTGATACATAAATAAAAAAATCGTCTGCATATATCAGTAACTGTGCCGAGGGTAACAGTACATGAAAAATCTCGTGAATATAAATATTGAAGAGGATAGGGCTAAGGACTGACCCCTGTGGCAAGCCTCTGTCGACTTTTCTTTCTTGAGTATCAATTCCTCGAATGTCGAGAATGATTTTTCTATCCAGGAGAATATTCATTATGAAGATGGCTAATTTTAGGGGGATTCCAATTCGGAGAAGTTTAGATTTAAGAAGGGAGAGAAGCACATTATCATATGCACTTGTGATATCTAAGCTTACTCCTACGACCTGTTCTTGTCTAGAGAAAGCTAAAAGAATATCCGTTGTTAAATTGGCTACACTTTCTACTGAGGATTTTTTTTTTCTGAAGCCAAACATATTGTACGGCAAAATATTTTTGTTTTCAACGAACCAATCAATTCGTCTTTTTATAATATGTTCTGTTAATTTAAGCAGAGTTGATGATAATGCTATTGGTCTGTAGTTGACACCTGAATTAGGGTCCTTTAGTGGTTTCAAAATTGGGATAATGAGTTGAGTTTTCCAAGATTCTGGGATAACCCCTGTATCGAACATTATGTTTATTAATTTTAAGAGATTTTCAAGAATTTTGTCGCTACTATTATGTAAGATAATATATGGGATCCCGTCTATTCCAGGTGAAGTATTTTTTACCACTTGTAAGACTGATTTTAATTCGTCTATTTGGAATGGGGCATCTAGCCAGTTACTGCTAGTATGTGAATATTGTAACGAGATTTCATCGATGTTAACAGCATACGGTGGGGCCATTTTATTTAAGAAATCTTCTGACCATAGTTTAGGGCATGATTTAGAAGATGGGGTTTTGTATGAGCCACGAAATTTTCTGATATTATTCCAAACTTCTGAAATTGGAACTTGGATACTAAGTGATGTGCAGAAGTCTTTCCACCCTTTTCTTTTCTTGTTTTTGAGGAACCGTTTGACTTTAGCTTGAACATTTTTAAGATACAAGAAATTTTCAAGTGTCATGTTATGCTTGTAGTCTTTATATGCTTGCTTCCTAATTGACGAATGTTCTTCGCACGCTGAGTCCCACCAAGGAGGAGGTAAGGGATACTTTTTGAATTTGGGATTCTTTTTAGGTATAAATTTTTCTGATATTTCAATCGTTTTAATAAATTCATCGTAGCATTCTTGTAGGTTTTCTATTGAGGGGGGAGTAAATGTTATATTGGGGTTGTTGGTGTAATGATTATATCCTGACCAATTAGCTTTTCCAAAATTACAAACATTTTTATCGAATTTGTTGTTTCTTTTGGATTTTGAGTTTTCAATATGAGAGGTATATATGTATCTGTATGACGGTTGTGAATAATGCAAAATTATTGGAAGATGATCACTATTGAATGGGTCAGAAAGTATTTTCCAATTCAAGTATGGAGCAATATCGGGACTACATATTGTTAAATCTACTGCGCTGATTCGTTGATTTGGCACAGGGATACGTGTCGGTGATCCGTCGTTAATAATGCAAAGATTCAACTCATTTAGCAGATCAACTATAATTCTACCTAATTTTGTGCATGATGATGAACCCCACATGTTATGGTGAGCATTAAAATCTCCCATAATTATAAAGGGATGTTTTATTCGAGAAATTATGGTTCTTAAAATATTTTTGGTGGGTTGGAAATTAGGAGAAATATAAATTGAGACAAAAGTTGTACCGTCTATTTCCGCAGCAACAACTTGTGATGGACAATTTATTGGTTTTAAATTTATCTGGTTAAAGAAAAATGTGTCTTTTATTAATAACGCAGCTCCACCTTTGCCATCATGTCTATTATCTTTTAGGCATTGGTAGCCGGGAATTTTGAATGTTTTTTCATCGCGGAGCCAGGTTTCAGATAGTGCCGCTATTTGAACCTGGTTCTCGGATAGCAATTTTAAAATAGAGTCTTTATTAGGTATTGCACTTCTGCAGTTCCACTGGGCAATATTTAAGGCCATTTTGTATGAAAGATTATACAGGGAATTATTGTGCGAGTTACAAGTTTAAGGTCTAATTTGTTTCTGTGATAGAGTTTGAATCGATATCTTCTTTATTTAGGTTGTTATTGAGTATATTGACAGTATTTTGTAAGGTGTTATTAATAAGTGCATCGTTGGACGGTACTGAGATATAGTGTTCTGTGGTAAGAAGTTCATGGATCATATTGTATATGCAATTTAGAATTATTTCTTTACGACTATAATTAATGTCTTCAGGTATTATTGTATCTGGGGTAGTTTCATTTGTTAACGGGAGAGCACATCCATTTTTAGGTACTGGATGGTTTCCATTTGGTGCAATTAATAATGAGTTGATTTGTTTTTTATCCAAGTAAGGGGGGGTATTACTATGTTTTTTAAGATTATTTTTGTTTGAAGGGGTGATTACCCTCCATTTTGGTGTGAAATTATTTTGTGTTTCAATTTTGTTTGAATTGTTGACAGCTTTCGTTTTTTCTGAGTATGATATTTTCACGGAGGGAAACATTCCAGCTGCTTCGATATACGATATACTTTGGTCAGCCATTACTTTCTTAATGTTCCTCTGTCTTGTCAATTCTGGGCAATTTATATCGATAGCCTGGTGATTTCCCGAGCAATGAACACAAATAGTATTTTCTTGAGTTACATTACATGTGTTTCCAAGATGATGTAAAGTGCATTTAAAACACCTAGGTGCTGCAGATTTGCAGTTAGTTTTAGTGTGTCCGTATCTTAAACATTGATGACATTGAATAGTAGGGAATATGTAAGTTTCTACTGGTAGACGATTGTAAAAGAGGTAAAGGTGTGATGGGAGTTTTTGCCCTTCGATTGTGACCACAACAGTTTGAGATGGTTTCCATGTCGGGATTTCAATTTTACGGTCTCTGTAGTTAAGCCTTCGAATTTTTATTATTTTTCCGAATCCCGGAGGGACTTCCAAATTACTTAATATTTCCTCGTCAGAAAGAGATGTAGGTATATCTTTTACAACTCCAAGACGAGTTACGTGAAAGGAAGGTATAAATGGTAAGTAGTTGTTTTGTTCTAAAATTTTGTTATTAAGAAAAGTATTTGCTGCTAAATAATTTTTGAATTCGATTGCAATTGTGCGTTTACCCAACGGCTTGATTTTTTTTATATTATCAATTTTATTTTTGTAGATAAACGAACCGAATGAGATAGCCTGTATTTGAAGACTTTCTCCCGCTACTTTCTTTTGTACATGTACAATAAATGGGGAAAGAGAGGATTCATTATACAGTAAAGAATTCTCTTGGTGTACTGAGGGGTTTATGTTTGGTTTGAATTTTTTGGATACTGAACTATCCAATAATGTATTATCATGATCTATCGGTGTGGACTGGGCCTTACGAGTTTGTTTTGATGGCGTACATTCTAATACATTGTTATCTGTTGACTTGGCAACAACGTTACTAGGTAACATTTCGCTAGCACAGCGCATGAAGCGCCGGCAAATTGTTTGCTTACCTACCTCCACTAAGCAATTGTTTTGACACACTTACAAAAAAAAATAAAATAAATAAAAATGGAACGAACTCACCGGTTACGTGGGGACAATATTTTAACTAAGATATGTTCACATAAGCATTTAAACAAAAATTAACACAAAATATAAGTTTTTGCACCACTTAAAACATCAAAAACACAAAAAATATGAGGAGCGAACTACAAGCGTCGTGATTCATTCAGCGGCAATTCACGTCTCCATTAAAGAATTGACTACTGGATAAAGACGGTAGGCTAGGCACTATGTGGAGGTGATTTTCCGACCGTGACTTCGGACCTGGCACATGTCATATTTATATTCACATTTTTTTGTTTCTCTCAATACTATTCATATTATTTTTTTTCAATATTTTGTACAATTGTAAAATGCACCTTTTCATATAGAGAATCTTCGAAATAGCTTTATTATTAACTCACCAATACATAGATTGCACCGCCTTGGAAACCAATATAGTGCTGTTGATATATTTAATGTACACACTATAGATGGTTTCAAAAGGATGCTTAACGCATATTATAATTTTTGATTTTTACTTTGCTTTGTTTATTTTTGTTGTTTAAATTGAATATGTAATACTGTTTATTTTTTTTCTTCTTTTATGTCTTGTTTTTTTTTTATCATTACCTCTATTTTCTTTTATTATGTTGTTTTATATTGTTCTTCCTTTAACTACTTACGTTTTTTTTATTATGTACCTATATAATCGATGTATTTACACTTATTGTTGTTTTGTTGTGCCTACATTGTTCTATTTATCCTGTATTTTTTTGTAAATGCCCTATTAAGGGCGTATATATATAATAAATAAATAAATAAATTGATTATTTTTGTGTATTTGTATCATTCATTTTACACATATTTTGTACAATTGATTATTTTTGTGTATTTGTATCATTCATTTTACACATATTTTGTACAATTGATTATTTTTGTGTATTTGTATCATTCATTTTACACATATTTTGTAAAATCGATTATTTTTGTGTATTTGTATCATTCATTTTACACATATTTTGTACAATTGATTATTTTTGTGTATTTGTATCATTCATTTTACACATATTTTGTACAATTGATTATTTTTGTGTATTTGTATCATTCATTTTACACATATTTTTGTGTATTTGTATCATTCATTTTACACATATTTTTGTATCATTCATTTTACACATATTTTTTTTTACTCTTCTTTACCCTTCTTTTATAACATGTGAAAATATGAAAATTACAGCTGAATAAAGATACTCAACTGTGTAAAATAACAGCCCCAGAACAGGCTTTTGCCTAGTGGGGCGTTATTAGTCAGTTTACATATGTTATATTTGTTTTGTGTATTAATAATAAAAGAAGAAATAAACTGTACAGTTGCAGAGTCGTGATTTTCTTGAATAACAAACGGGAACGTGTGTGCCAATCTAAAATAATAAACTAGTATTATCGATTACCATTTACTAAATACAAAAAATATAGGCAAAATAATCATAAACTTTTGTTGCAGAAGAAGACATATTCTGCTTATCAACATGATCTTTCATATAAAAAAAACGTTTTGTCATGATAGAATAATGTGGTGTTCGGTTCTCTCCGCCTGCCCCATAAGAGACATGGCATGATTGTATGTATGTATGTAGTAATATTATATTTTATACGATTCGCCCATACAATATACCGAAAATCCTTCGCCAACTGATGAATTTCATGATTATTCATGATTCCCATCATCAAATCTCTTGCTATAATCCTTATATCGCTGATTTTGCAATTTTATTAGTTTATAATGATTTCGTCATGGATTACATCATCATAATAATCTTGAACAAATTGAAATGGAACCAATCGTATGGTACTCTCTTTAGATAATCAATAGATAATAAGTCAAAGTCCCAAACTTGTTAAAAAGGGATTTTAATTTAATTTAATTTTGATTTTAATTGATCCACATAAAAACCATGTTCAAAATATTTTTTTGTGTTTCAACGTTGATTTGCTCGTTTAAAATTTAAAATATGTTAATGAAAAATAAATCCAATATTCAACAAGCTGGAGACTAAAAACTTGGTTGAAATGTCGCCTTGTGTTACAACGCTTATTTCTACAGGGGTCGCATACCATTAGACTAAATATTTATTCATAATGTGAATGTATATTCTTACTAAATATTTTTTTCATAAGTTATATTCGTCCATTTCGAATAATGTGAATGTATGTATATTCTTACTGAATATTTATTCATAAGTAATATCGTCCATTTCGAAAAATGTGAATGTATATTCTTACTGAATATTATTTCATAAGTTATATTCGTCCATACCGAATAATGTGAATGTATGTATATTCTTACTGAATATTTATTCATAAGTAATATCGTCCATTTCGAAAAATGTGAATGTATATTCTTACTGAATATTATTTCATAAGTTATATTCGTCCATATCGAATAATGTGAATGTATATTCTTACTAAAATAAAGAAACTCAAGCATTTTTTTAGAACCTTTGCTTTGATGTGACTTCTTTATAAAAAAAAACCCATCGCATAAAAAATATACCGAAACAGATTCCAATTATTTTTATCAAGACAAATACTGATGTCATATTTTCCTATTTGGGTAGGTAGAGAGAATCGAACGCCACAAATAAATAAATGAGGTCACTTAGAATGTATATGTGATAAAGAATGATGTTTTCAATTGACTGAACATATTGAGATAGTGTCACATGAAATGAAAAAGAATAAATGGAATGAATATAACGAATGCAGTGAATAAAATTTATGAATGGAATGAATTACTGCATGATGGAATGGATGGAATGGATGGAATGGATGGAATGGATGGAATGGATGGAATGGATGGAATGGATGGAATGGATGGAATGGATGGAATGGATGGAATGGATGGAATGGATGGAATGGATGGAATGGATTGAAAGGATAGAATGAATGAATGTAATAAATGAATGGAATGAATGGCGTAGAAAAAACTCACAAAGTAATTTAAATTTGGAACACCACAAGAGGTCGGAGTTTGCAAGAAAAGTTTGGCTCAACTACTTTTGTTTGGTTACATAAATGACACCCTGAAAGATTAAAACATGAGATGGTTGAACAATAGACTTTTATTTCGTATTTGAAGATCATAGATGTGGTGACGGTTCTCTCTGCCTAGCGCACTAGGGACATATCATGTGAGACGGGATGTATGATTTTTTTTTTAAATATTTTTTACAGGTTGTTGATTCCTGTTTAAACTTTTTGTCCTCTTCTGTCGGCGTTGGACACATCACAGATTAAACTTTATTTACGTCATTTAGTTAAGTAATTTATATTTTCAGACAAGAATATTAAAAATACTTTTCTCGTAAATAAAAACGTTTTCCTCTAGACGTCGTCGCCTCGGTTTGCCAGAAACAAACAACTTTTACCTCATTATCACAATAATGATATACGAATTAACCAACAACTGTACGAGGTCTCATCTAAAAGTGTACCCAACCACATCTTATTTTTAATGACTGATAAATAGTGATTACAAAAATCATCTACGTGTAGTATTTTCTAGATCTATATCAGAAAAAACTCGAAAATTTACTTTAATCTGTCTAAATTAGGTACCTACTACTTGCCTATTCAGCGGCCCTTTGTAAGTTAGGTACATCTTATCTTTTTGGTCGGTCCAAAGTACAAGACTTATAATATTATATTAAATGAGCCAATTTATGCACTACTTAAAAATGTAAATTCTCACATGAATCCAATCCCATTGGTTTTTTTCTCTCAATGTCCTTCATGCAAATCATTTAATAATTCAAAGATGTTGTGTAAAAAATATATTAGACCCACTATTTACAATATTTCGAAGAACACCAGTATCGTTGGTGAAAGACACATTTTTTCAATAGTCACGAAAACCCGTTTATATATATGTATTCAAGTACCAAAACATTTAATATTTTATTATAATAAATTGGTATCATTAGAAAAACGCAGGACTCTTAATTTAATTTATTCTTTATTTATTTGAGTTGATAAATGTTTATTTGGATTTTCCAAAGTTTGTCAGATTAGAACAACGAGGTTTTCTATTTAATTTTTTCACATTTCATACTGTAATATTCTGATCTTCCAGAGAATATTTTTCTTATGATGGTGGTTAAAATTGTAGCCAATAAATAATTCTTGTTAAAAATCAATGAACTTACTTATTGCTACAGTTATTTGAGTGCAAATACAGTTTAGTTTGCATTTAATATTTCGATGTTTATAAAACAGGGTTTCAAACCAGCCCCCCTAGGCAACGTATCATTTAGCTCAAGAAAAGAAATAAATCAATGTATGGAAGTGATAGTTGACACGTTACTGGCACACGAGTACCGAGGGGTGAGGACAAGCCCCCCCGACTCGGTCAGTTGCCCCAGGGGCTTGCCCCTTTTACCGATCCGAGCGGTGGCCCCACGTTTGAGGTTGGACTCTCGGGGGTAGTGGTTGAAATCGCGGATAGGAGGATATTTGTGTTGTCTGACGTTGCGGCTGCGTCGGGAATGAACAGGACCAAAGAGTCCTATAGCGTCCTCCGGCGTGGAAGTAGATCGCGAACTCCATCTGGCAACTGTCACTTTCATACATTGAGTTATCTATTCTTGTATCTTTTCTTGAGCTAAATGACACGTTGTCTAGGGGGGCAGAATGGAATTCTACATTTTTTAAGGTAGTAGAAATTGCTTACAATTAAAAGGCAAACAATACATATCATGATCAAAGAAACCATCTTCATCGACATCTATGAAACAACTCTGTAAGTTTTCTCAGACCACCTGATTGTACTAAATAATAATATACTTCTGTTTTTACTAGAAGATTCTAATAAATATATATACTTATCATTCTACCATTATTTTTATATCAAATAAGATATCAATATTTTACACAAACCAATAACACTCTGAATGCATTTGAGTATAATTAGTGTGACAGCCTCAAGACCAAAAACTTTTTGATCAGCCCACGTGGATATGTTATTATTTCTGTATAGATATATAATATCTCATTTACACCAAAAATAAGGGCGTGGTTTGCTTTGAGATTTTGAAAAGTTCTCTCAAAATAGCTTTTAACAAAATTTTGCATGAACAGAAGGCGACAAAAAAGTATTGGATGAATTGTTTTAGCAAAGAATAAAATAGATGTGAAGTTAAAATACTTTCATAATTTTAATTGAATTGAGTAAATTACTACTTCGGGTATCATAAATATATTAAACCAAGTTGACTACTCATGACGCGTTCTTAATACGTTTTTAGTTTACCTTAATCTTGAAAATGTATAAATCAGTACTCGATTATATTCCAATATTAATCCTTCTCTACATTTAATCATGAACAATTGTTATTGTCAACGTTAAGTATGGAATTGTCATTAATTGTTGTATAAATTGATATTATTATTCAAATAATATTTATCCTCAAAGATTGTGTGGCAGACCACATTTCGAAACTTCTTTCGAGCGCGCGCCTAGCGACGGCAAGTATATTTGTTTGTCGCTAGGCCGATTTCATCGCCCGTGACGTCAAACTAGTGACAATACTCCTCAACTGGGTATGACACTTCAATGAAATAAGTCTAGAAAGTTCGAGGACATTGAACTTGCTACCCCCAGCGCAGCACTATTTAAGGGAGTTTACACCTGTACACATTGTCACTTCATTCCGTCACTTCGATTCGTCAATTCACGCCGCCGTTACGACCACGCGACCACTGGTCGCTTCTCGACCACTCGCCGACACTTCATCTCTCGACCATCGGTCAACTCTCGACCCCGCTAGCACGATGGTACTTCACCATGAGAATACTCGGACACTTCGACACACTCGCTAACTCGCTCGTTATATCTACCTACTCATCGTGAAAAAGATCCTTTGTAAGTTATTTTATCAATTGTAAATTTACCTTTAAGAAAACTGTTAATTGTGATCAATATACTCATTGTTAATTTGGACCTATTCTTTCTTCTTCCCTCTTAACCACTGTCCTTGTTAAATCACATCAAAATAATATCCACCTAATTGGGATATAGCAAACTCTCTTTATTGGTAACCCCTCCGGTTACCAACTATATTTATTAGTAACCCCTCTGGTTACTAAATACGCTTGATTGGTAACCCCATCTGGTTACTAGTCAGCTAAAATTGCTTAGGTCTGAAGCTGATCTAAATTTTACTAATTTTCTAGCCACACCACTATAAAGAATATAAATATTGTTTATGATACTATAAAAATAATATTTTATTTACTTATAAACATCCTGTACATCCAGCATCCAGCAGAAACGTCCGGCTAAAAGCTATAATTATACACCAACTTTATCATGCAAAATTGTTTGATAAACAAATCATTATTTATTATAGAATGATTCTATAATAAATTATAATACAAAATTCATTGTACATATCTTCAATTTCAGTAACTGAAAAACCACGTCATGCCCATACCAATAAATTGATAATTCTTTTTTCATTAAATTTTTCTTATATTTTATTTCATTAAGTGTTCAAATACTTTATATAAATTTTGTTTTAGATAATAAATTAACAGCGAAACCAAAAAAAATGTTTTACTGTGAAATAATTTGATGTACGTAGAATAAAACAATGTGGAGATGAAAAACGCCGTGGCATGAATGGTGAACAGCCTGACTTCGGTGTCGGTGTTCTGGATTCGATTCTCAGCAGATAATAATTTTATTTAAATTCATTTTTTATTTAATTTACTTAATTTTTAATAATAAACATTAAAATATACACTAAATTGTATAAAAACTCGCCATTTGCACGTGGTTTAATGATGTGTCCAATATAATATATACATGCATATGTCGTTCTTCCTTTTAAAAATTAATGCACACCTGCGTATTTATGTTGGGTTTAACAACAAATCCCACAAAAATGTGTAAATGAGAGTGTAAATGAATGAATTGTGGTTTTTAATCCATCGACAATCTAAATAGAATTGTTACCTTATGGAAAGAATTTTCTAATAAATTCATGAACAAACATGTCGGATTTATTGCTATTAGACAATCTCTTTCAACCAACCGAAACAATACTTTAAAAATATACATTTTGAAATAGCATCGAGACATATTATGAATATATCAGTATGCTGACCATGGGGTAAAACTACAAATTGATTTGTTAGATAGACAATGTTGTAAAGCGACAGAGTGTATGCACAATGCACAATCTTCCTGGGTATTTGTTATTCCCGACCAGATACGAGTACACAAAACAAACATCTTGAATTATCAAATTCCCCGGTGCCAGAAACTCGTTCGTCTTTCTCTTATTCTGACAACGAGAAAGACTTTCAAATCTAGGTGTTTATCTCCCAAAGTTTTCTTATAAGAAATGTAACATTTTTTAAAATAAAATACCACAATTTCGTCTATATGCGCTTTTTCATTTCCAAATAAATTTCAACACCTTCATTTTGGGTCAAGAACCCAACGATTTTTCTAAATAAATAAAAAATTAAATCAATTTTTTTTTCAGACCACCTCTTTCATGTTTTTTCTGCTTATAGAAAACGTCTCACACTCTCCACTCTCCACATCACAAGAACAAATATCAAGAGATCATTCTGGAGATCAATGTGGTTTAGATCTACTGCCCATCCTCCATTTTGATGGATAAGTGACCTAAGATATCCATAAGCATATAAGTCTTCATAATCATAGTTTTGTTTGGGGAATATGTGTAAAATTGAAAGACATAATATTAATTATATAAAAAAAATACCTATACACCTACATATAGACTCCTCTATTAAACATAGTGAATTATTTATAAACTTAAACGGTATCATGGGCCCACGTTAATAAGGGCCCGTGAAGCAAGTCCCAACCACCTTTCACCTGTACTCAAATACCTATACTAAAATTCCCATTAAAAAATTGTACTGAAAATTTTACCTTACGAAAAACTTGCGGATCATGGGCCCACGTTAGTAAGGGCCCGTGACGCAAGTCCCAACCACCTTTCACCTGTACTCAAATACCTATACTAAAATTCCCATACAAAAATTGTACTGAAAATTTTACCTTACGAAAAACTTGCGGAACATATATACACGAACTTTTTCACTTTTTTCCCTTTTATCCTACGACCATCAAATTTTGCAGGGATATTCATTGGCTCGATAGAAATTTAACCTCATTTATTTGATTAGAAATGATCGTCTAGGGATCCAGCTATTTAAGTTTGAAAATTCAAATTTTCATACAAAATGAGAAAAAACACGATTTCTGGGAAGATTAAAAATCATGTTTTTGCATGCAAAATACGTGGGTAGCAATAGCGAAATTTAGCCGACAGAAATTATTCAAAGTTATATTATATCTTAATCCCAAACTTCTAAGACATCCGGCATTAAAATATAGTACCCTCTCAAAGAATTCTCGAGAGTTTGTTTGTTTTGAAAATCTGATTTTTTATGCGAGAAAAACGTCAAATATCTTATTATCGTTCCCGCCGTTAGCGTTAGTTTCAATTTTTAACACCAGGGGGCGAATTATTTATGTCGGTCTATGTCGGTCAAATGTCAAAGTACATTGTGGCATTATACATTGATTGATATGTAATAACAAATATTTATAATTATGTTATATTTTGAAGTAACTAGACTCTTATTTATAATGCTATTTTGCATACTAAATATATGAATTTATATATATTATTTTGAATAATACAAATAGGTACGTACCACTAAAATTTGCTGTTACTAGTTCAATTTAAATTCATATAGTGTTTGTATTTTCATTCTTTAATTATTGTTATAGTGAATTAATATTTTACTCTAGTCTATTGTATCAATCATTCTATTGGTACTATTATAATTTGAGTCGATTTTTTTTATGTTGCGCTACGAGCATTTTGTGACGCAACATTTTCGTATGAGCCTTGAAATTTTATTAGTTAATTTTTTTTGCGTTCTTACAAGCGACGAGTGTCACATCCAACTACCTATATCAGTCATTTTGTAAGTGTACACAGGGACTTCCGTCACTTTCCCCTTTTAAGGGGTTTTGTCAGATTTTAATAATTCATAGAAAATTTAATTCGATAGACTTCGATTAAACTTCTTAGTTTCGATCATAACAAAGATTCTCAGAACCATATTACTTAATTTGTTTTATCTTATTTCTAAATTTAGACGTTAAAAACTAACTTCCCAAAATATTTTTTTTTAATTTTTCTTCAAAGGTTGGGCGTCGACTTCGTGGGAGTTTACTTTTGAAACATTTTTAAAAATATTTGATAAGTCGGTTCTTTAAAAACTTTTCTGATACATCTCAATGTAAATTTTATCCGTTTTGCAAAATACGATGGGAGTTTCTGCACTTCCGAAATGTTTGCGATTCTCATAGAAATGTGTTTCATAACAGATTTATAAAATTCTGTGTTTTTGATTAAACGTATTTTTTGAACACAAAATTTATATTTGTTGTCAGTAGAAATTCATACTGGAAAGGAAATATGGAAATAATATAAAATTAAATAAAAGACGGAAAATCATAATAAATTGATAATAGATTCGCAGGTGCTAAAAGTGATTACGCTAGACATCCAATATTATCTCGACCTGCCCCCTAGATAACGTGTCATTTAACTCAAGAAAAGAACCAATAAAAGATAACTCGATGTATGTAAGTGACAGTTGCCTGTCACGTGACAACTGTCACTTCCATACATTGAGTTATCTTTTCTTAAGCTAAATGTCGCGTTGTCTAGGGGGACTGTGTCCCTTATGTTCACAGTTTTTCTTATAGAAAAAACATATTCCTGGTGAATACTTTTACTTATAAAATACATCGCAATTTTGTAAAATATAAATACTTACCTAACTATTTTGTATACGGCTTTCTGTCAAATTGAAATTTCTATCGTTTACCATTTGTATTTATTATTTATTTCTTATACTTGATAATTAAAAATAAAAAACATCTTCAAAATTATGAATCATAAAATAAGATATTACTGAGTATACTGACTACTTAGGTATAATAAATTATGTATAAATATAAATATATTTAGTATACATCTTTGCGGGTATTCACAACTGATGAATCGAATATTTTTCACTTCTCTGCTAATGTCGAACCAAGATATCCATAACATTCTACGGTGAATAAACATTTCGAACGCTTTCAGGCGGTTTATGGTACAAACCTTGAGGGTCCATGCCTCAACGCCGTAGAGCAGGACCGACCAAACGTAGAACTCGATCATTCTTTGGCTTAGTTTCAGGTGGATGTCATCATTATAAGATGGATTCCAAAAGTGGAAGATTGAGAACCGTAGAGAAGTCGGCAGGTATCCTGCCTCCCTAAACATTCTGGAATGAACTAGAATGAAGTACGTGGAGGATCTGTTCCACACCATACTGTACAGGGAGAGTTTCTCCCGAGTGATCTTCAACGTCGGGGGGACCCGACAGGACACGTTAAGAAGAAAATGAATATACAGCATTCAATTGGATTCTACAGCTATAGTAAATAATTTATACCTCATTTACCTTTTTGCTGTCACAATACTTGGTTATTGTGTGAAATTAATTATTTGTGATTTCAAATAACAATATCCCCTTATTAGATTTGCTAAATTACAAGAGCAACTTGGGTTTCTATGGAAAGGCAATATCAGATTTCCACCGTACCTACAGCCAGATGAGTTTTGAAACAAAAGCTATTAGTGTGTTTGGTCCCGCTGAAGGTTGGGGATTCTCAGAAATTAAGATTCAAATATCCCTTGTATCTTGGCCAACGTCACTACTGTATCAAATCATCTCCATTTTCTGAAATGGTTTCACCTTATACATCTCTAACGAAATATAATACAACATAACGCGGCTTTCAACTAATGAATACGGTATCAATTTGTTACAAAATTAAATGACATTATCCAACTGTCGATTCGTTCAAGAGAATGAAATTCTTTTGAAGGAAGAGGCAGTTGAAATCCAAGACTCGTGTATGAAGGAACATTTTGTATGGCGTAGTGGACTTTTTGCATGCTAAAAACACCAACTTAGAGGCTTCGCAGCATATTATATGTTCTCATACATGGATTTAATCAGAATTCGGAGTAGAACATTTTATGTGAGTTTTGTGTGTCTGTGTGTGTGACTGTCCCCCCCCCCTTATAACTTTTGATCCGCTCAATTTACAGAGCCCAAAATTTCAAAATATATAAGCAGTTTAAGACCTACAAAAATTTATACTCAAAATGGTGAATTTTTGTTTCAGTCAGGGGTTATCAACTTTTGAATTTTTACTTTATTTTTCCATATATCTCAGAAACCATAAAACCTAGAACGTTGATAATTGGTATGAATATAGACAAATACAAAATATCAAATTGGTCTCCTTAGATATTGTGTATAGACCATACAAATTGTATGAAGTGATGTCGTCACTAAATTCAATTAATATAAGAATTGTTAAATAATTTTGAAATGTACATATTTTTTTGAAAATTAAAAAAACTAACTGAAATTTTAGAAATATTTTAAGTTAAACATATAAATTTATCATAAAATAAATATTTTTCTTAATAAAAAACGTTTAAGAAACTCTGGAACTTCTTTGAAAAAAACAATTTTGGGTTATGTATTATCTATATTTATACAAATTTTCAGCGTTGTAGGTTTTATGTTTTTTGAGATATATAGAAAAATGAAGTAATAATTCAAAATTTGATAACCCCTGCTTGAATCAAAAATTCTAAATTCTGTGTATAAAAGTTTTGTAGGTATAACTTTCTATATTTTCTGAAATTTTAGGCTCTGTATAATGAGCAAATCAAAAGTTATAAGTGGGGGGGACACAGACACACAAACAAAACACACAATATGTTCTTCTTCAAATTCTGAATTCATCCATGTATAGCACATTTATACTACAAATCATATTTATGCAAAAAGTCTACTGCACCATAAAAAAATGTTCCTTCATTTTTGATAATATCGAAATCCTGTAATGTTTAAAAAATGGTGTTTTTGGAGTTTTTAGGCGTTGGTTTATTCTATTTCATGTCATTCTTTCAGTAGGTCGTCGTTCAGTTGAGATATTTCAAGTTTGTAGGTACATCTCAGGCCGTGTTCCGACATTTTCTATTCTCTGTCGTGAACAGCTTTATCATTAGAAGACAGAAAACGTTAGATGTGTAAGCACTGGAACATTTGATAAATCTCGTTTCAGAGAGACATAGAATTCATTATTTTATTTGATTTCATTCATTGCCTTTTATATAATTTGATATTCAAATAAACCTGTAAAACTTGTATGCCACCTCTAGTTTCAGTCTTAGACCATTATAACCATTATTATTCTTTCAATATGTCCAAACCACCTCGAGACATTCACTTTCATTTTACTTATAATATCTTTCTTTATCTTGCATTCTCATCTTATGTTCTCATTTTTTATTTCATCATATATTACATAATCTTCTTATTGATCTTATTTCTACAGAATTTATTCTACTTTCATGCGTCTTTTGCCACGTCCATGTTTCACTGTCATACGTCAAAGTAGGCACTACGATTGCAATGAACAAAATTATTAAATAGTTGTATCCTTTGATGTGTCTAATGAAAACTCTTTATCATATTCACCTACTTATGTGTGTACTCTAAATATTATTATTATTATTTATTGGCAGGTAACCAAGGCTGATGTGCCTGTATTCACTGTCGAATTTTATAATATGGTTGTAACTATTTTGCTTTGTCCAAAAAAAAAGTCCAGTCTATTCTTGAAAATATTAACATTTTCAGCATCCAAAACATGTTGGGGCAGTTTATTTCAAGTATTCACCACTCTATTTGAAAGAAAATGCCTTCGAAGATTTGTCGAGAACCTACTTTTCACAAGCTATGACAACGCAAATTAGTGTTATGACTATATTGAAAGAGATTTTTCATGTTTATACAGCCATAATGGCCTGATAATATTTTGAATGTGTCAATAAGATCTCCACGTTCTCTTCGGTTTTCCAGTTTTGACAGTTTTAAGAAGTCAAGACTTTCCTGATATGTCAAGTTGCGAAGTGTCCTGGGAATTTTTGTAAAACGTCTTTGGACTCTCTCAAGTAAGTCAATCTCCTTGGAAAAATAGGGACCCCATATCTGGAAACCATATTCCAACAATGGTCTAACAAATGCTTTATATATGATTAACATAAAGTCTGGTGTGATGTTCTGGAAAGCTTTTCTGATGCAGTAAATAAGGGAGTTTGCTTTCTTAACAATCATAATAATATGATCCTCCCATTTTAAATCTACGGATACAATGATACCTAGGTCAGTTTGTGATTCAACATCTTTTAGTTGAGTATTTTCAAAGAAGTATTCAAACTTGGGGTTATTTTTTCCAATATGTAGAACAGTGCACTTATTGGGATTCAGATTGATGAGCCATTTTTTTGTCCACTCTTTTATTCTATTTAGATCATCCTGCACTTGTACATGCACTTGTACTTGTACTTGTACCGCCTTCTATTTGGACTGAATTTATTTTCAATATACATTTTATTATTTAAATGTTCGTGTTCCTAAATCTGTGTAATAATTGACACAGATTATGAAACGACATTTGAGTGTAGTATCTTTTCTAGATGCGTAATACGGATGTCATATTTTTTTCACATCTTTTGAGTGCTTACACGACTTGAAAACGAATGAATTATGACAACCCTCATTTTTCAAAAAATAATCCTGTGGGCTGAAGGAAACTAAAGGAAAGTTTAAATTTGTGATTGAAATTTTTTAACATCGATTACCTATCATTTCCAAAATTATTAAATCTTCAAAGTTCGAACCAACCATATGTACATAAGAATTTTATTGTAATCGGTTTAATCGGTGACATAAGATTTTTATACATTAAGATGAAATTTTATAGTCATGACATTCCACTGAGTTAGGGAAAATCAATCGAACTTTGAATTAAATTTCACTTAGTTTATGAAATATTCAAAAATGTTAAAAATGACAATAAAATATCAATAATATTACTGAAATGATTAGGTACGCGGTGTGATGGTGTGTTTACTTTTATTTTCTTTATAGTATTGTAACGACAGTTTTCCAACAAAAAGTGTATCAGTGTCGTTGTTTAGTGATATATCCTTGTAAAGCCAGAGATGAGCCAATATTCAGGACACGTGTACTGGGACAGGATACCTATACTATATATATATTCATCCCAATGGGAGTACCCGACGAAGACTTCTTCATATTTATGAGCACCTCAAGAACGAGTGTGTCTATGATATAAATAATTCTGATATATTCAGGATATTATGCGACAAATTATTCATGCCACGGGGAAGAAAGTTGCTCCTGAACATATCAAGGAGGACAAGTGCTTTAAAACTGTTACAACTTGACAATTACATGCTTTTTACTATTTTGTAGTATTACCAAATGATGTTTTACCAACGTTAGGTACCTTCAAAACTAGATTAAAACGCGCGCTCATACTTCACATTTATTTCCCTATTCTTGTAGTTAGTCATATCTCCTCTCCTTTTTTCCCTTCCCTCCCATAGTGTTGTAACAGGTCTTATCTATGATTTGTTTAATTTTCATTGATGTACATATTTATATTCTTCTTACTTTATTGTGTTAAAATGTAATATGTTTATGGTTTTATATATATTTTATTTTTTGTACATGTACCATTTTGTCTCATAACTGTCATAGATGGTTGTCTGGAAGAAATTGCCATTAGGCAATAAGTCCGCCATTTGTACTAGCTATTAAGTAATGTACAATAAAGTGTTTAAATAAATAAATAAATGTTTATTCCTATGCTGAAATCCATAATCCATATTATTTGTGTATTACTTCTAAAAGCACTTACTCGCTTGAATATTAACTAAAGATTTCGTTAAAAGCATACTATGTAAACGCGCAACTAGTTAATCACAACTTAAATAATCGAATATTTTTACTCTCCACACTATGGAATAGGGGAGAGTCATGATTTCGCAAAATTTAAGCGTATTTTTTTTACATCAATTTCTCAATGGGTATCATGTAGAGAATGCACACTATGAGTTTCGTCGTGATGTGTTTGTGTGTATGGCGTATACGCTGTACGCCGTACGCCGTACGCCGTACGCCGTAGCATTTATCTTTTTTGTGTCCTCTCTACAGCCCAAACTATAAGTCTGATCGACTTCATATTAACATCATATGTGTAAAGTGCAAAGACCTAGAGCTGATTAGTTTTCCATAGACAACTTTTGATTTCTTCTCTATGAATTCATCATTTACGTTGTTTTTTTTTTGTGTCCTCTCTGCAGCCCAAACTATAAGTCCGATTGACTTCATATTGATATCACATGTGTTAAGTCCATAAACTTAGAGCTGATTAGTTTTCCATAGACAACGGTTCATTTTTTCCCAATGTTTCTTTATGATTTCATCTATTAAAACTGAAAAAATGCTCTCACGACCTGGAAATTAGAGATATTTTAATTTGGTTTCAACTATTTATACAACACCAAGAATCTTCATAAAATTGTATTCAAAGTTGGTCAATGTTAAAAGAAAAATATTCAAGGGTTTCAAAAATTATATTTTATTTAATGGATATTTGTATGAAACTTATATGTTACAAGAGAATTTTTTTATATTTGGCAATGTTCAGTTCATTGATTTCATATTGATATAAGAATATTAATAGCTTGAACTTAGAACTGATTAGCTTTTCATAGATATCATAAAATTTCTTCATATGATATCACGTGTCAACATTGTCAAAATGCTCTAACGCTCTTTGAAACAAAATATATCTGCTTTTTTTAAAATATTTCATACAACATAAGCAGTCTTCACTATACTGCATTAATAGTTTGTCTATCTTAACATAAAAATATACTATCGGAAGAAAATTTATATTCCTGTTAGTAACATTTAGTATGAATAAAAATGTAATTAGATAAATTTCTATTTATGGAAACGTTCAGTAATTTGATTTCATGTTATAATGTAAAGAGCTTGAACATAGAACTGATTAGCTTTCCATAAATTACAAAAAAAATCTTCATATGATATCACCTGTCAAAATTTGGAAAATGCTCTCGCGTTCTTTAGAACAAAATTTATCTGCTTTTTTTAAAATATTTCATACAACATAAGCATTCTTCCCTATACTCCATTAATAGTTTGTCTATCTTAACATAAAAATATACTATCGGAAGAAAATTTATATTCCTGATAGTAACATTTAGTATGAATAAAAATGTAATTAGATAAATTTCTATGTATGGAAAAGTTCAGTAATTTGATTTCATGTTATAATGTAAAGAGCTTGAACATAGAACTGATTAGCTTTCCATAAATAACAAAAAAAATCTTCATATGATATCACCTGTCAAAATTTGGAAAATGCTCTCGCGTTCTTTAGAACAAAATTTATCTGCTTTTTTTAAAATATTTCATACAACATAAGCATTCTTCACTATACTGCATTAATAGTTTGTTTATCTTAACATAAAAATATACTATCGGAAGAAAATTTATATTCCTAATAGTAACATTTAGTATGAATAAAAATGTAATTAGAAAAATTTCTATGTATGGAAACGTTCAGTAATTTGATTTCATGTTATAATGTAAAGAACTTGAACATAGAACTGATTAGCTTTCCATAAATCAAAAAAAAATCTTCATATAATATCACGTGTCAAAATTTTGAAAATGCCTTCGCGTTCTTTAAAACAAAATTTATCTGCTTTTTTTAAAATATTTCATACAACATAAGCATTCTTCACTATACTGCATTAATAGTTTGTTTATCTTAACATAAAAATATACTATCGGAAGAAAATTTATATTCCTGATAGTAACATTTAGTATGAATAAAAATGTAATAAGATAAAATTCTATGTATGGAAAAGTTCAGTAATTTGATTTCATGTTATAATGTAAAGAGCTTGAACATAGAACTGATTAGCTTTCCATAAATAACAAAAAAAATCTTCATATGACCTGTCAAAATTTGGAAAATGCTCTCGCGTTCTTTAGAACAAAATTTATCTGCTTTTTTTTAAATATTTCATACAACATAAGCATTCTTCACTATACTGCATTAATAGTTTGTTTATCTTAACATAAAAATATACTATCGGAAGAAAATTTATATTCCTGATAGTAACGTTTAGTATGAATAAAAATGTAATTAGATAAATTTCTATGTATGGAAAAGTTCAGTAATTTGATTTCATGTTATAATGTAAAAAGCTTGAACATAGAACTGATTAGCTTTCCATAAACAACAAAAAAAATCTTCATATGATATCACCTGTCAAAATTTGGAAAATGCTCTCGCGTTCTTTAGAACAAAATTTATCTGCTTTTTTTAAAATATTTCATACAACATAAGCATTCTTCCCTATACTGCATTAATAGTTTCTCTATCTTAACATAAAAATATACTATCGGAAGAAAATTTATATTCCTGATAGTAACATTTAGTATGAATAAAAATGTAATTAGATAAATTTCTATGTATGGAAACGTTCAGTAATTTGATTTCATGTTATTATGTAAAGAGCTTGAACATAGAACTGATTAGCTTTCCATAAATAACAAAAAAATTCTTCATATAATATCACGTGTCAAAATTTTGAAAATGCTCTCGCGTTCTTTAAAACAAAATTTATCTGCTTTTTTTAAAATATTTCATACAACATAAGCATTCTTCACTATACTGCATTAATAGTTTGTTTATCTTAACATAAAAATATACTATCGGAAGAAAATTTATATTCCTGATAGTAACATTTAGTATGAATAAAAATGTAATTAGATAAATTTCTATGTATGGAAACGTTCAGTAATTTGATTTCATGTTATAATGTAAAGAGCTTGAACATAGAACTGATTAGCTTTCCATAAATAACAAAAAAATCTTCATATGATATCACGTGTCAAAATTTTGAAAATGCTCTCGCGTTCTTTAAATCAAAATTTATCTGCTTTTTTAAAAATATTTCATACAACATAAGCATTCTTCACTATACTGCATTAATAGTTTGTCTATCTTAACATAAAAATATACTATCGGAAGAAAATTTATATTCCTGATGGTAACATTTAGTATGAATAAAAATGTAATTAGATAAATTTCTATGTATGGAAACGTTCAGTAATTTGATTTCATGTTATAATGTAAAGAGCTTGAACATAGAACTGATTAGCTTTCCATAAATAACAAAAAAATCTTCATATGATATCACGTGTCAAAATTTTGAAAATGCTCTCGCGTTCTTTAAATCAAAATTTATCTGCTTTTTTTTAAATATTTCATACAACATAAGCATTCTTCACTATACTGCATTAATAGTTTGTTTATCTTAACATAAAAATATACTATCGGAAGAAAATTTATATTCCTGGTAGTAACATTTAGTATGAATAAAAATGTAATTAGATAAATTTCTATGTATGGAAAAGTTCAGTAATTTGATTTCATGTTATAATGTAAAGAGCTTGAACATAGAACTGATTAGCTTTCCATAAATAACAAAAAAATTCTTCATATGATATCACCTCGCCAAATTTGGAAAATGCTCTCGCGTTCTTTAGAACAAAATTTATCTGCTTTTTTTAAAATATTTCATACAACATAAGCATTCTTCCCTATACTGCATTAATAGTTTGTCTATCTTAACATAAAAATATACTATCGGAAGAAAATTTATATTCCTGATAGTAACATTTAGTATGAATAAAAATGTAATTAGATAAATTTCTATGTATGGAAACGTTCAGTAATTTGATTTCATGTTATAATGTAAAGAGCTTGAACATAGAACTGATTAGCTTTCCATAAATAACAAAAAAATTCTTCATATGATATCACCTGTCAAAATTTGGAAAATACTCTTGCGTTCTTTAAAACAAAATTTATCTGCTTTTTTAAAAATATTTCATACAACATAAGCATTCTTCACTATACTGCATTAATAGTTTGTCTATCTTAACATAAAAATATACTATCGGAAGAAAATTTATATTCCTGATAGTAACATTTAGTATGAATAAAAATGTAATTAGATAAATTTCTATGTATGGAAACGTTCAGTAATTTGATTTCATGTTATAATGTAAAGAGCTTGAACATAGAACTGATTAGCTTTCCATAAATAACAAAAAAATCTTCATATGATATCACGTGTCAAAATTTTGAAAATGCTCTCGCGTTCTTTAAATCAAAATTTATCTGCTTTTTTTAAAATATTTCATACAACATAAGCATTCTTCACTATACTGCATTAATAGTTTGTTTATCTTAACATAAAAATAAACTATCGGAAGAAAATTTATATTCCTGGTAGTAACGTTTAGTATGAATAAAAATGTAATTAGATAAATTTCTATGTATGGAAAAGTTCAGTAATTTGATTTCATGTTATAATGTAAAAAGCTTGAACATAGAACTGATTAGCTTTCCATAAACAACAAAAAAAATCTTCATATGATATCACCTGTCAAAATTTGGAAAATGCTCTCGCGTTCTTTAGAACAAAATTTATCTGCTTTTTTTAAAATATTTCATACAACATAAGCATTCTTCCCTATACTGCATTAATAGTTTCTCTATCTTAACATAAAAATATACTATCGGAAGAAAATTTATATTCCTGATAGTAACATTTAGTATGAAGAAAAATGTAATTAGATAAATTTCTATGTATGGAAACGTTCAGTAATTTGATTTCATGTTATTATGTAAAGAGCTTGAACATAGAACTGATTAGCTTTCCATAAATAACAAAAAAATTCTTCATATAATATCACGTGTCAAAATTTTGAAAATGCTCTCGCGTTCTTTAAAACAAAATTTATCTGCTTTTTTTAAAATATTTCATACAACATAAGCATTCTTCACTATACTGCATTAATAGTTTGTTTATCTTAACATAAAAATATACTATCGGAAGAAAATTTATATTCCTGATAGTAACATTTAGTATGAATAAAAATGTAATTAGATAAATTTCTATGTATGGAAACGTTCAGTAATTTGATTTCATGTTATAATGTAAAGAGCTTGAACATAGAACTGATTAGCTTTCCATAAATAACAAAAAAATCTTCATATGATATCACGTGTCAAAATTTTGAAAATGCTCTCGCGTTCTTTAAATCAAAATTTATCTGCTTTTTTAAAAATATTTCATACAACATAAGCATTCTTCACTATACTGCATTAATAGTTTGTCTATCTTAACATAAAAATATACTATCGGAAGAAAATTTATATTCCTGATAGTAACATTTAGTATGAATAAAAATGTAATTAGATAAATTTCTATGTATGAAAACGTTCAGTAATTTGATTTCATGTTATAATGTAAAGAGCTTGAACATAGAACTGATTAGCTTTCCATAAATAACAAAAAAATCTTCATATGATATCACGTGTCAAAATTTTGAAAATGCTCTCGCGTTCTTTAAATCAAAATTTATCTGCTTTTTTTTAAATATTTCATACAACATAAGCATTCTTCACTATACTGCATTAATAGTTTGTTTATCTTAACATAAAAATATACTATCGGAAGAAAATTTATATTCCTGGTAGTAACATTTAGTATGAATAAAAATGTAATTAGATAAATTTCTATGTATGGAAAAGTTCAGTAATTTGATTTCATGTTATAATGTAAAGAGCTTGAACATAGAACTGATTAGCTTTCCATAAATAACAAAAAAATTCTTCATATGATATCACCTCGCCAAATTTGGAAAATGCTCTCGCGTTCTTTAGAACAAAATTTATCTGCTTTTTTTAAAATATTTCATACAACATAAGCATTCTTCCCTATACTGCATTAATAGTTTGTCTATCTTAACATAAAAATATACTATCGGAAGAAAATTTATATTCCTGATAGTAACATTTAGTATGAATAAAAATGTAATTAGATAAATTTCTATGTATGGAAACGTTCAGTAATTTGATTTCATGTTATAATGTAAAGAGCTTGAACATAGAACTGATTAGCTTTCCATAAATAACAAAAAAATTCTTCATATGATATCACCTGTCAAAATTTGGAAAATACTCTTGCGTTCTTTAAAACAAAATTTATCTGCTTTTTTAAAAATATTTCATACAACATAAGCATTCTTCACTATACTGCATTAATAGTTTGTCTATCTTAACATAAAAATATACTATCGGAAGAAAATTTATATTCCTGATAGTAACATTTAGTATGAATAAAAATGTAATTAGATAAATTTCTATGTATGGAAACGTTCAGTAATTTGATTTCATGTTATAATGTAAAGAGCTTGAACATAGAACTGATTAGCTTTCCATAAATAACAAAAAAATCTTCATATGATATCACGTGTCAAAATTTTGAAAATGCTCTCGCGTTCTTTAAATCAAAATTTATCTGCTTTTTTTAAAATATTTCATACAACATAAGCATTCTTCACTATACTGCATTAATAGTTTGTTTATCTTAACATAAAAATAAACTATCGGAAGAAAATTTATATTCCTGGTAGTAACATTTAGTATGAATAAAAATGTAATTAGATAAATTTCTATGTATGGAAAAGTTCAGTAATTTGATTTCATGTTATAATGTAAAGAGCTTGAACATAGAACTGATTAGCTTTCCATAAATAACAAAAAAATCTTCATATGATATCACGTGTCAAAATTTTGAAAATGCTCTCGCGTTCTTTAAATCAAAATTTATCTGCTTTTTTTAAAATATTTCATACAACATAAGCATTCTTCACTATACTGCATTAATAGTTTGTCTATCTTAACATAAAAATATACTATCGGAAGAAAATTTATATTCCTGATAGTAACATTTAGTATGAATAAAAATGAAATTAGATAAATTTCTATGTATGGAAACGTTCAGTAATTTGATTTCATGTTATAATGTAAAGAGCTTGAACATAGAACTGATTAGCTTTCCATAAATAACAAAAAAATCTTCATATGATATCACGTGTCAAAATTTTGAAAATGCTCTCGCGTTCTTTAAATCAAAAATTATCTGCTTTTTTTAAAATATTTCATACAACATAAGCATTCTTCACTATACGGCATTAATAGTTTGTCTATCTTAACATGAAAATATACTATCGTTAGAAAATTTATATTCCTGGTAGTAAAATTTAGAATGAATAAAATATTTCATTGTCAATATTTGTGGTGTGGAGAGTTTAGTGTTGGCCACAACCCACTCGTTTTTTATTGTTGCATATGCGCAAACATTGGATTTTTTTCCCTGTCGGGAGTCAAAGATATTTTTTTAGCAGATTTTTTAATTATCTCAATAGAGACGAATTTGGAATATTTACTGTAGGAGAACCGGGAAATCAGTTCTCCTACAGTAAATATTCCAACTTCGTCTCTATTGAGATAATTAAAAAATCTCTTAAAAAACAACTTAAATAGTTCAGATCCGTATTAAAAATCTTACTTACTAACGTATAATAAGATATGACTAAATAGTTTACTGAATTGTTTACGGACACCCCCATTTATTTTTTTCATATGGCCGCATTGGCTTCACACATGCCAAAAAATAGAGAAATGCATGTAATATTTGGATAACTGACATCGAAGAATGAAAACAAATACTGCGTTGTGCCTTTTTGAGTCAATTTGAACACGATTGCGATGAAGAATAACAAGGAAAAACGTTTATAGTGTGAAAATTTTCTGTCAATCTCAAATATGCGTCGAATCATATGTGAAAGATCCGCCATTTTGAAATATTTGGTATGACGCGTGTAGCATATGCACTGTATAAAGGTAAGTATGTATACTAAGTAAAGTTAGCTCCTCCCACTAAGTGGGGGTAACTTAGATGTCCTTAGGGCTAGAGATGTGATCCAGAACCAGTTGTTTAGTGACCACTACACAGTGCAGTACCAGAAGCAGCCCTGGGTGAGTACCAATCATATAAATATGCCACAATGGCGACGAGGATGAACTTTATTTCCTATTGAAAATATTTGATTAATATTGTGCAATTTATCAAATAGTTTTTTAATTTGGTATATGTTCATAAAAAATTAAACAAATTGGATGACTTGTTTGCCAATGCATCCTCTGAATGTTTCATTTGTGAAACAGTATAGCATCAATTTTTTTATTTTACTTTACTAGATGTAAGAAAATGTAGGTACTTTTAAGAAAAAGTAAACAAGTTTACTTTAAGAATAAAAAAGTACAGTTTTCTTTAAACAAATTAAATAAATAATATTATTGCACAATGATTATGAAATGATTGTAAAATGATTATGAAATGATTTATTTTGTGAAAGTTATTCCAAAATATGACAAATGAGGTTAAAATAATAGTGATTTTCATATTTCTTAAAAGCTATAATAATTTTTCAAAGCATAATTTTACAATGAGTTGTTAAATGTTATGTGAAGTGATGTAATTCAAAACATGAGGCAAAATAATATTTTACACAGTTCAGTAATGGGGTTCACCACCCATTCTGAATATAGTGCCCTCTTTGGTAAGACAAGGCTGGTGTGTAGGGATGCACTCATGTGTCGTGCTTCCGCTTATAAGGCAATGCACACCTGTTGCTGATTACTCCACTTTGTGGGATATACCTTGATGAATGTAACAAAATGTTACTGTGATATGATATCTTGAAGGTCTTTAGACTGATATCCTTGGAAAATGTTATGTGATATGATATCTGGAGGGTCTATGGACTGTAATGTCTTGATGGTCTTTGAATATGATATCCTGAGTTTCTTTAGATTATGATATCTTCAAAGTCCTTGATTAAGATTTTGAGTCTATTGATTATGATATCCTGTGATAATAAAATGACATATGATGTCTTGTGATAATAAAATGACATAATATGATGTCTTGTGATAATAAAATGACACTATGATGTCCTGTGATAATAAATGACCGTGATAATAAATGACCGTGATAATAAATGACCGTGATATTATGAAGGTCATGAACTAGTGATAGATATCTTGATTGTCTTTGACTGATATCCTGATGGTCATTTATTGACCAAGAGATAAAGTCTTTGACTATGATATCACCCATGTGGTAAGTATGCCTTAATTAAATTATTTTTCCAGGTTGTTGAAAAAAAAATCCACATTATGTCTTTGACATTGGAGAAATTTGAGTGTGAAGGTGACCCTAGCTCAGTAGGGTTGAGATGGGAACGATGGAAGAGAGCACTCTTTATATACCTTGAAGCTATGAGTATTGATAACAGTGAAAAAAAGAGAGCGACCTTATTGCATTTTGGAGGCCTGGAGCTACAAGAAATATTTTATAATATACCTGAAGTAAATATCCAATCACCTGACCATGTGAATATTTTTGATCTGGCTATTACAAGACTTGATGCTTATTTTGCACCTAAACAAAGCAAAGTATATGAACGCCATTTGTTTAGATTACTCAAACAAGAAACAAATGAAAAGTTTGAGAAATTTTTAGTCCGTTTACGACAACAAGCAGACAAATGTCAATTTCATGACAAAAATGAACATATTATTGACCAAATAACAGAAAAGTGTTCTTCTATTGAATTGAGGAAGAAAATTCTCCAAACTGGGGATGCTATGTCATTAGACAACATAATTTCAGAAGCCAATGCACTTGAAGCTGTAAGCCGACAGATGGATGAATTTGACAAAATGTGTACAACAAGTCAAAGTGTTAATAAAATAGACACAAGAACAAAGAAAATTTGGCCAATCAAGAATATACTATGTAGAAGATGTGGATATAGAAATCACACAAAAGATTGGCAATGCCCTGCCAAAGAAAAAAAATGTAATGACTGCGGCTTGATTGGTCACTTCAGAAAATGTTGTAAAACTGACTTGACAAAAAGAAAAAATGAAGATAAATATAAAAAGAATCCGAAGAAATTTCGGCGTGATTTAAATATTGATGCGAATAAAGTGGATGAAATACACTATGTTTTCCACATAGATGCTGATGATAATGAGTTTGAATGCAAAATTGGAGGGGTAAAAGTACAAATGTTAGTGGACTCAGGATGTAAACATAATTTAATCACAGACAAAACGTGGAAAATGATGAAAAATAGCCAAGTTGTGGTATACAATCAAATAAAGAATCCAAACAAAACATTCCTAGCTTATGGTAGCAATATACCATTAAAATTAGATGGATCTTTTGAGGCAAAATTCCAAATAGGAGAAAAATCCACAAAAAGTATATTTTATGTCGTCACTGATGGTACAAGGAATCTTTTGGGAAAGGCAACGGCTATGTCATTAGGAATACTCAAAATCGGGCTAGAAGTAAATCAAATAGATTCTATGGTATTTCCAAAATTTAGGAATGTATTGGTTGAAATTCCTATTAATAAGTCAATTCAACCAATTTCACAACCATATAGAAGAATTCCCATACCCCTGGAAAAAATGGTCGATGCCAAAATATCAGAACTGATGAAAAGAGATATCATTGAAGAAGCTCGTGGTCCTTCAAAATGGATATCGCCAATTGTTCCCGTTCTAAAAGAAGATGGAGAGGTTCGTATTTGTGTGGATATGAGACGAGCCAATACAGCCATTATGCGTGAAAATCATCCACTCCCAACAATGGATAAATTATTGCCTAAGATGCGTAATGCAAAATATTTCAGTAAACTCGACATCAAAGATGCATTTCACCAGATTGAATTACATCCTAATTCAAGACACATCACAACATTTATTACAAGCAAGGGCCTATATAGGTATAAACGTCTGATGTTTGGAATAACATGTGCACCAGAAATTTTCCAAAAGACTTTGGAACGAATGTTATTAGGTTGTGAGGGAGTAATCAATTTTATAGATGACATTTTAGTGTATGGTAATGATGGAAAAGAACATGATACAAGGCTGAAAGAAGTTATCAGAATTTTAGAAGAAAATAGAGTAGTTTTAAGGAATGATAAATGTATTATTAAAGTAAAAAAGGTACAATTTTTAGGACACGAATTAACAGAAAAGGGTGTCAGACCACTTGCAAAATATATATCAACAATTCAGGAATTTAGACCACCCAAAACAATAGCAGAACTACAGAGTTTCCTTGGCTTGGTCAACTTTGTGGGCAAATGGATCCCGAATTTGGCCACTTTAACTGAACCACTTAAAGAATTACTTCGAAAAAAAGAATCTGAAATACAAAAATCATGGAATATACAGCAACAAATAGCCTTTGCAACATTAAAATCGGCACTCACAAATATCCCTACCTTAGGATACTATGATGTAAAAGATCGAACTATTGTAGTTGCCGATGCAAGCCCAGTGGGACTAGGAGGAGTATTAATTCAAATAGACAAGAATGGACCTAGAATAATTGCATACGGAAATAAAACTCTTACCGACTGTGAACGACGATACTGTCAAACGGAAAAAGAAGCTTTAGCATTGGTTTGGGCTGTAGAACACTTTCATATTTTTCTTTATGGCAAGGAGTTTGAACTTGTAACAGATCATAAACCATTAGAAATAATATTTGGCCCAAAATCGAAACCATGTGCACGAATAGAAAGATGGATATTACGTCTTCAATCTTATAAATATAAAGTAGTATATCGACCTGGAAAAAATAACATAGCGGACTCTTTATCAAGACTTTGTATTGTACCAAAAATTTTACCAGAGGTACGTGAAAGCTATATTCACCAAATTATTGAGTATATCAGGCCAGTAGCTGTACCTATGAAAGAAATTGCAGATTGTTCCAAACAAGATCGAGATATATTGAAAGTTAAAGAAGGATTGTATAATAATATCTGGAAGGAAGAGGTTAAAGCCTACAAAATATTTCAAAGTGAATTATGCTTTTATGATGATATTTTGCTCAGAGGAACAAAAATAGTAATTCCACAAAAGCTACGGCATCAAGTTTTGAGTGCAGCCCATGAAGGCCACCCTGGTATTGTAGCTATGAAATCACGTCTAAGAACAAAAGTGTGGTGGCCAAGATACGATAAAGATGCTGAAAATTTTGTCAAATCATGCCAGGGGTGCACTCTGGTATCTGCACCGAATCCTCCGAATCCATTAAAACGTAGAGAGTTGCCAGAGGAGTCATGGGTAGATATTGCCATAGATTTAATGGGACCATTGCCAAGTAATGACTATATATTTGTAGTGGTGGACTATTTTAGTAGATATAAAGAAATCAAAATATGTCGTAGAATCACCACTACAGAAATTATTTCCCTTCTCAAAGAAATTTTTAGTAGGCTCGGATATCCTGTCACTATAACAGCTGATAATGGAAGACAATTTGCTAGTGAAGAAATTAAAGCATTCTGCAAAGAAAGAAATATAAAATTGTATAATACAATACCCTACTGGCCACAACAGAATGGAGAAGTGGAACGTCAAAATAAAGATATTTTAAAGCGCTTAATGATTATTCAAGTTGAAAAGAAGGATTGGAAAGAGTGCTTACTCGAATATCTCATAATGTATAATAGTACACCTCATTCGGTGACTGGGAAGACACCATCGGAACTATTTTTCAAAAGACAATTTCGAGATAAAATTCCTATGCTTGGTGACATTAGCCATGAACCACGAGACCTGGAGGTTAGAGACAGAGATAAAGAGGAAAAAGAGAGAGGAAAAACATACGCGGATAAAAAGAGGAAGGCGAAAGAAAACGAATTGAAACCAGGAGATAAGGTGTACATAAAGAATACAAATAAGAATAATAAATTGAGTTTAAATTTCGAACCAACAATCCATACAGTGGAAAGAAAAGAAGGGGGAGATATAGACATCCGGAATGACGAAACAGGACAGCATTATAGAAGAAACGTGATTCACTTAAAGAAGATACATGGGCAGTGGAAATCAATACAAGATGAAGAACAACAAGATAGGGATAAAGATTCAATTAGTGAAAATGAACTTGAATGATCACACTTAACCAAATAACGAATAAAGATATAAAGAAATAAGAAGTAGTTTTAAATAAAAATAAAATATAATAAGAAAGGGATGTAGCATATGCACTGTATAAAGGTAAGTATGTATACTAAGTAAAGTTAGCTCCTCCCACTAAGTGGGGGTAACTTAGATGTCCTTAGGGCTAGAGATGTGATCCAGAACCAGTTGTTTAGTGACCACTACACAGTGCAGTACCAGAAGCAGCCCTGGGTGAGTACCAATCATATAAATATGCCACAACGCGTAAGTCAAGCGTTAAACAACCTCTCGACCCGTCCTAACTTGTCGTCTACTAAATAAAGGTGTAATAATGATAGTCACGGTTTATATGTAACCTTTTTCATTAATCACGCTAAGTATTTCAAATCTATTATTCGTCTTCTTCTAAAGAACTGTCGTGTTGGCCTGTAAGACATTCCTCCTAAGATGACGATGTCCAGCTATCCCCCCATAGTTATCTGCCAGGTATAGACAGCATCCAGAAGAAACTTCATTGAAAATACATTACTTAAAAGATATAATTTCTAGTTTAGATGGACTTTTTGAGTTACAACGTACCTACTCTTGCACTAAAATACTAGTTATCACTCGTCAATAATAACTGAATAATCTACATATTACCTTCTGCACGTTATGTTATTCTGATATAGTTCGTTATTCTGTTGTTTCCCGCCTTATTCTTTACGCCGCGTTTATTAGACTGGGTGTCTTGCATTATTCAATTCAAAGAAACACATTTCTTGGTCTATGCTCTCCTGCAGGCTCTTTTGTCGCGGCAATATACACAAGTTTATACGCTAAATACGTTTCTTATAGTAGATTGTTTCCGCGGACACTAGCTAACATTATGTTGAGAAAACCTCCGTTCGCTGTTCGTAACGCGGTATTCTGATAAGAGGGACAAACGCATAACATTTGACAGGTGAATTTATTCGCAAAGTTTAATGCGGCATATCGAGGTGGTGTTTTGTTTTAACAAGTTCTTTGTTAAAACAAAAAGCGACGCGTACGTACACATTCGTTCGTTTCACGGATTATAGTTATGAATGACAGCTTGTGATACGTAGGTATATAACTTTAACTATACCTACATTCTGTGATACGTAAAAATTAGTGGAACTTATCGCAAAATATTACATGTGAATGGGAACAAGGGCACAGATATCTGAATTTTGCGATCGATGCGCTATCGCTTGTAAATGTATTAAATTCTATCTCTTGGTACTGCATACGCGCCTGATGCGCTAATAGTTGATTTAAGCAGCGTTATGCGGGCAAACAAACAAAGTTGATATTTAATGCATTACTTACTATCGATTTTCGTTCCTTCCAAACTCATCTTAACTACTCTGATTCTGCTGAGTTCTTTAAACTTAGCACATCGGAAGACCGCAGAAATATTTCCGACGCCGTCTACTTAGATATATAAAATCGCCAACTCCATCGTGGATTGCCCGGAACTGCTTGAACGATTAGCTCTTCGGTTTCCCACCCGACTAACCCGATCCCACCACTCATTATACCTGCCTCACTGTAACACATACGCTAAACAACGTGCATTCATATACCGAGCATCACACTTCTTCTTTGAGCACTTAAACAAAATAGATTTATTCAACTTCTTAATTAATAATATTAAATCAAAACATTTCCCACAATAATTATTCACATATAAAATTCATAACTCTTTTCCCTCCCTATTCCCTCTTAACTCCCTCTTACCTCATCCTGTATACATTACTCTTATAAAATACTTACTTCTTATATAATATTTATTTTTACCTGTGTTCTCTATTGTGGAAACATATTATTGGCATAGTTGTTAATATTTCATTATTATTACCTTATACTGTATTAAGCTGTTTGTTTCCTGAATATAAATAAATATATTTCATTAATTCCAGATTTATTATACTTTCTAAAAATGATTTATTAATTCATAACCTGAAATGAAAAGCCTGCGCTCCATTGCTAGAAGAACCCTTAGGGACCGCATTAGAAATTAATCGATGAGATCCATATGCGGCGTCGGTCGAGGACATAACAAGAAAGGGACGTAGCAGAAGACGCTTCTGGAGATACCACGTCGAACGCTTGGACGACAATAGAATTGTCAAAATGATTAAGATGGTGATTGTTGCAAACGTACCTATTTTTTCAATTTGAATTTGCATCATTACTACAAAACGAATCATTTTGAAAAAAATAACCTAGTTAGTTTGGATATTAATAAAGAAATATAAACTTTAACTTTTTAATTATGTTCTTTATAAGCATACCCCGATTTTTGACTTTATCTTAAATTTCTAAAAAAATATAAGGTATAGAGCATTTTTTTTTCTTTTTCGTAATCACACGACAGCTGCTGCCAATTACAGTGTGATGTGCAGTTCGTTGACGGCTATCTCTGTTTAAGGTACGATTTAATACACTGCCTATATTCTAATGGAAAATATCTACCCCGTCCGAGAATGAGTTCATATTTTCCATAATACGCACTAGAGTGTTGCGGGCCACTACATCCGTTCTGGAATGGGGGACGTTCAGAAGATTATGTCCTCTACCCCTTATGTAGTTGGGTGTTTTTTTTTTATAAATTAAAGAAGATCAAAATATCTGGAAAAATACGATGTAACATTGCATTAATGCATCAGGTTAAGTTAATGAACCAAAAAAACTTTTATTTCGTAATGGCGCTGGTTGGAAAATAAATATTTATTAGGTTTATTTACTAAACCTGAAGCATTAATGCAACGTCATCTCATATTTTTCTAGATATTTTTGTCTTCTTTAATTTAAAAATAAATATGTTGAAGTACGCCTTATATTTTATTAAAAATATAAGATAAACGTTGAAAATTGGGGTATGCCATTATTTTTCTACAATAATTCATACAAAACATTATCAAAAATTAATGATATATTTTTCTTTATTAATACCCAAACTTTCTAAATTATTTTATTCAAAACGATTTGATAAGATATATAAATGGTATATGAAATTGAAAAATAGCTACGTTGGCAGCAGTTCCCCCCTTAAGATAGAAATACCCAACAACAGAAGACTATCCGGAAAACCTGCGAAGAGATTGAAAGACATTTGGACATTCTCCTCGCAGGATGGTCAACCCTAACAAACTGGTCATGTAACCTAATATACGATGTAAAAGAAGAATTAATTACCTACCCGTTAAGCAGCAACGTAATATTTACGCTGCCATTATGAGTAAATCTGTAAACGTTTTATTTCAGCAATTCCTGTTTCTGAATTACGCAAGCTCTTTTTTATTTTTGAACGAACACAAACATCTAAACGGATGTATAATTAAATGAGAAATGTATTGAGTTGTTACAAAAACACATTCGTATATTAAAAATTTCCAACACGCAAACTCCGAGGTTCTTAACGGAGCGAATATTCTTCGCTTTCTACCGACACATTTCTTAATTTTGTATATTTTTGTTTAGTGGATATTCTAAAAAAAAATTTTGGATTATTACAAAAACACTTATCGCGCTGGAAAGCCAAGAAGAATGTAAATAAAGCGTTGAATTTATACGAATTTGTAATGTCTCGAGACAGGAGCGGATTTTCATTTCTCAGGAATAATATTGATGTTAAATATATGTACCTAGGTACATTTAAAACACTGGGTTCCTGACGTCATCAATTGACAGATGTTATAATACTATAGGTGGGTGGTGTAAGAGCGATTAGTGTGCTAGGTTTTTTTTTTTTTGTAATTATATTTTATTTTATTTAGCACAGATCCAGGCAAGAATTCCCAACAATTTCTACGAATAATTGTTATCCAACTGTTATACAATTTCTATGAATATTTTTTGTAAGAATTACATTCTCTTGAAGGAATCGGCAGTTTCTAGACTAGACGCGTGTATGTAGGCATGCCAAAAACACCAACTTAGAGGCTTCGTAGCATATATGTTCTGTATATGGATGAATTCAGAATTTGAAGTAGAACATTTTGCGTGTTTTTTGTGTGTCTGTCTGTGTGTGTGTGTGTGTGTGTGTGACCGTCCCCCCCCCTTATAACTTTTGATCCGCTCAATTTACATAGCCCAAAATTTCAGGAGAAAAAGCCGAAACACCCCAACTATATAATTCAATTTGCTATAAAAAATATTAACATTGTAGTAGAATATCTAAGAAGACTGATACTTAATCTCCAGAAGTTTGATACTTAATCTCCAAACATACATACCACCATGCTGTTTTCATATTCTGGGTCAACTTGTCTGTATGGCTGTATGGCTGTATGTCTGTTTGTTTTAAATAAAAATAAGTATAAAAAAGTAAAATATTATAAACATCAGACAAATCACAAAGTTGAGTTCGCTATTGGTGCTCCATCTAGCGTTATTCGTATAAATGATAGTTCGCTATTGGTGCTCCATCTAGCGTTATTCGTATAAATGATAGTTCGCTATTGGTGCTCCATCTAGCGTTATTCGTATAAATGATAGTTCGCTATTGGTGCTCCATCTAGCGTTATTCGTATAAAATGATAGTTCGCTATTGGTGCTCCATCTAGCGTTATTCGTATAAAATGATAGTTCGCTATTGGTGCTCCATCTAGCGTTATTCGTATAAAAAGATAGAAAATAAAAGAAACCCCCCATATTCGCACTACTAAGTGAAGAGGGCAATCGGCGCGAGTTTTAAGTAAATTCCAACTATTAAAAAAGACAATTTGAAAAGTTTCGGGTTTTCCTTAAAGTTTTGAGAGAAAGTCCGCACCGAAAAGGGCCTGTTGGGAAATCCGCCTCTGGCTACGACTCTCCTAGTTAGTACATCATGAGAGTATGCCGACGCTTCTATTATTCCCTTACCAAAACATCTTATATGGAACTTTTATTATTACAAAGGCGGAGATAGAAAATAATCTTCAATACAAAATAATGTTACTTACAGATAAATACTTCCAATCCCGCAACAGGCCCCGTTTCCTACAACTTTACCAATGTATAGTTTCATTTTTTTTTGTTTGCTTTCCTTTTTGCAAACTCCCCTGTGTGGAAAATGTAAAGTTTTTTCTCCTTACAAATTTGCCCCGACAAAATGAAAGCGAAAATACCAAGTCAGTTTCGCCAATGAAAATGAATTTTTCAGACAGGATACTAAAGTTTGGAGCCACGCTGGGTAATTTTATGTAATAATCGCACACGTATGGATACACAGAAATGTCTGAGCAATAAAGAGATTTCATATCTTTTTTTAAAACTTCGTTGATTTCTTTTAAAAAGAAAAAAAGTAATATATAATTTATTGTTCTGTTTAATTTAGTACGCAAGCGCGACTCACATTCACCGGTATCGTTGAAAGCCAAACATCTTCAGAATGATTTACAATAGTGAGGAAGACCTTCTATATTATGTAGATTCAAAACGAGGACACGAATAATAGAGAAGGAAGGGAAAAATAGAATAAAAATAGAAAAATAGAATACCTAAAAAACATAAAGATAAATAAGTAGGTAATACATAAAGGAAATAGGTACATTCACGCCCTTATTCAGAAAAAAAAACCTTAGGATTGAGGAGACCTCAGACCTCAATATCTTTACTTGATATAATATATATGCCATAATAAATTAGATTTCATTCAATTATGTATATAGTTTGCTTCAAATTCAAATTCCATCTTAAATAACAAGACAGCGCCAACTTTTTTTTCACAAAAAACACCAAGAGCTAATGCAGAATTCAGGATACCATCATCATCATCAGTGGCTCCACAGCCCAAGATGGGCCTTGGCCTTCTCAAGGAAACGTCTCCATTGCTCCCTAGTCTTTTCTCTTCAACTCCGCACTCCGGCTGACTGAACGTACGGCCTTCGGCCTACGGTTTCGGCCTTCCCACACCTCTTCTTCCCTCCAGACGTGTCGTGAGGATTCTTTTTGGTGTCTGCCCCCCTAGACAACATGCCATTAAAGCTAAGCGTTATCTCGCTAACCGATAGTAAATGTATGGAATTGGTGGTTGTCACGTGACGTCACAGCCACCAATTCCATACATTTACTATCGCTTAGCGAGATAACGCTTAGCTTAAATGGCATGTTGTCTAGGGGGGGGCTGGTCATCACGATCCCGCTTTAAAAAATATGTAAAAAAATTTATTACCAATTGTTCCAATTTTGAAATAAAATTAAGGAACATTGTTGCGTGTATTTTTTTATTTTTTTATTTCTCTGTTGTAATAACTGTCATCTTGACAAACGCACCGCACCACTCTTTATTAACACCTTCCGCATAGTTAAATTAACTATAGAAAAGTGAAAAATTAACCTATCAAACACTGTGAATGTGGCGAAAAAGTGAACCAGTTCTACAAAAAATATCGAACGAAAGTTACCCTTATCTTTTCCACTAATTTTTTTTTTTAATATTTAAGGTTTTTTTACATTTTATTTCTTTTATGTCTATCCTAATCTCTAAACACGTCTATCAACTGTATTTATAAAACAAAAATGTATACCTGTGATGTGTATTTTTTTCTCTTAACAAATAAATAAAATAAAATATCTCATTAAAAAGAATGACATAATATTATTACAAATAAAGAGAAAAATTGAGGCCTGAGACCTACTCAATTCTTATATTTGTCTGTGAATACGGGTATTAGTATTCGCCCATAGGATTCATTATACTCAATATCTATAGATACTACCACGGGAGTTGCTCAAAAGAACTTGCATCTCTGGTCCCTCTTCCACCTATTCACAATAGTCACTCGTTTTACTCAACTCAACACCCGTTCATATTCAACCTTCAATATACACAAACCAGTCGCTTCTTGAACTCTTATATTAACACATCAGCCCAGCTGTGGAACGATCTTATGAATTCTGCATTTCCACCTTCTTGAAACCCGGGTCTATTTAAGATCCGAATTAATATTCTCCTGAGCAGATTGCAAACCTTCCCCAACGCTACGTTGCGCTCTTCATGGTTTCTTGGTTTCGTTAGCGTTCTGTGCGAACATAATAGTATTTATTACCTACAACTTTGTAACGGACATTCAAAAATTTAAATATTAAAATAAACTTATTAAAACCGATTTGCCTCTGATATTACACAAGAATATAAAAATATAATGATGAACAGTTTAAGACGTGAAATAGATTAAACCCTTACCAAGTTTGGGAAATCTAATAGATAAATAAGAAGGTATTTGATAGAACATAGAATATAATGGATCTAGAAAGCAATTTATTGAAATCATTTATCACATAATTTAATAAAATACAAGACTTAATCGATATCCATCAATAGAAAACGTGTCTGTTACACATCGAAATTGAATGTGAAATAATTAATTGTTTGTCTTTGTAACTGATTAACAGAATGAGATTACAGATAATTAAAACAGAAGACATAAAATCAATTAAGTATTTGAATAATAAACACTAAAATAGGAAATTTTAATTATTGATGAACGATAGAAAGAGGAACAAAGATTTTTTTTAAAAGGACGTATTCGATGCGGAAGATATTCTATAATATATATTCGATCGGTTTCAGTCTACTGCGCACAGTACAAATAGTACAATGGTTTCAGACAGGTTTTTCATTGCTGTTTCAACTTTGAATGAACGATAATAATTGTTGAACGTTTTCTTCTTCCTTCAACCATCTATCCCCTCTGGATGTCGGTCTCTTCTAAGTACATGCATTGCTTTTATTGTCTTATTGGACCCATCTTTTCCAGCGACGGAGAGGGTATCATCGGCCCACCTGGCCAGCATATGCTCTGAGGCCAGCATATTCCATAGTCTTGAACGAACCAATGTTGAACGAACGTAATAATAATTTTGTATTCATAGCAATGATAGCTAAAAGAGACCCAAATGAGTCGACCGCAATGGCATACTGACAAGCAGGATGATTTCTATGCCGGCGTCCTGAATTCGATTCCCATCAGAAAAGAAATTTACTTGAAATAAACTCGACACTTGTACAGAGTATAAGGATATGTTCAAAAACAAAATAAAATAATTAAGGAAAAGGGAAAATACAATGAACTTTATGGGACGTAAAATTCATTGTATTTTCCCTAAGAAATTAGAATGCAGTTAAATAAAACAAATCATCGTATATCTAATGTGATAATTCACTTGACACGTGCTTCTCCGTGTCCAGAATACCTACCTCATCAATCCATTATACGCTGAGTAAATATAGGCCGATAAACTGAAGAAGATATAACATAGATGTAATAAAAGAATCTGTCTGGATAAAATGAATACCTTCTCCCAATGCCGCAGAACTTAACTGTTGGGAATACAAATAAGAATACTCAATAGTATAAAATATACGAGTATACATAGTGAGGGTGAAGGCCTCCGTTGCTGACTAACCTTTCCTTTTACTTTCTTGCAAAACACTAATAACAATATTATTGTTATTTGGTATGCTGAGCCTAACACAAAAGTATTACAAACGAAAACTCCGAGTTTAGATGTAATAAAGCTCGCTGAAATGCCCAAACAAAACTTTTCAATAAAATACCAAATATTTTCAGCGGGCGAGACTATTTAGCGAGAAAATTAAAAATACTTGAGTATTTTATTAAAAGTAATGGTACCTCACTTGGTACGGAATATTATTTGTTTGTAAATGAGTTCAAGTTATGTTAATATAGTAATAGTGGTAATGAACGATTTCACCAATTAAGTATTAATGGCGTTATACTGTCTATGTATCACAAATACTATAAAATTCAAACCAGCTTTATCATATTATATACTAAAATAGTTTCCTTTGTAAGTACTGTCTTTATCGTAAGACTTCTTCTCCGTTGCTAAATCCCAACTCTGTTGGGGTCAGCTCTCCTCGTCCTCAAGTTATAGGTCCTTCTGTCCTGTATTATATCACCTAGGCCATGTCTCAGCAATTGGTTTCATCTTTGCATGATCCTGAAATTCTTAGTTCTTCCTCTGGATGTAAGTCGAGGAAGATCCATAGAAATCGGTTGGTTTACCATATGATCTGGTGGTCTGCGTTCAACGTGCCCGTACCATCTCAACTGTATTGTATGTACTGTCAGGATATTAATGATTCAAATCACCTGTTCTTCCCCCACCACCACCCGTTCTGCTTATGGGGACTAATAACGGCCCCTTGCAAAACTCTGAAAGAACACAAAGTACATATGAAGAGTCCGGAGAACTCTAAAACCTTGCAGACACTGCACTTAATGTGCCAAAGAGAGCTAATCATGTTGAAACAACTGACTCACTGCTCAGTGATAGTGAAGATAATAGTGCACCGAATTTAAGACAGAAAGTCTTGAAAGCCCTAAAATTGCTCTTCGTGGCTACAAGGTCCGCATGTCCAATGGGTCCAAAGAAATTCCCTCGGACATCGTCGTAGAGTTCTCGTCGGAAAGTTGTCACGGAGAAGTTTGTGCATCACCTATTTGATATTTTATTATGAAAAATAAAAAAGCTAAATAACTTTCCTAGTTGGACAGCAGTAATCTACTACTTGTTATTGTCATTGTAAATCTGTAGGCAAGTCTTGTCAACATGCGGAATCAAATATTCTATTACGTTGCAATAAACTTAGAAATGTATTAGCTAAACTATATGTTAACGCTTCGATATGGATTCCCTGGCAAACCGCCCCTCCTCGGTTGGAAGGGCTTTGCAGATGGAAACAGTGGACTGTATAATTGTTTATGATAGGATTGATGGAACAGTGATGTGAGGCCAAGCGACCTACCTTGTGATCTCGTAATTCACCGATGGCGGTCAACCGGTTGACATCTCCTTGAACTCTCTGATCCACAATGATGCACTATAGTTTTAGTACACAGAACACAGGATTAACAGGACGAATACAATATACATAAAATGATACTTGACACTCGTGGTCAATCTATGTCACACTTTTTCGTACGCCAATAAATCGCTCGCTCGATAAATCGCTCGGCTCGATCGCGAGGACAACGATACACTGAAGGATGGGCGGACTGGGGTGGAGTGGGGTGGGGGGGGGGGTTTGACACCAACTCGAGAAGTGTGGCGCTAACATATTCCGGCGGCCATTTTTTGAGTAAGCAAAAAATATAAATTTCAATCAAACAATATCAAGCAAAACTAATAATGCTCATAACCCCGAAATATGATTCCATGTACCCCATCGATCGTATCTCTACCCAAAGTGCATGCATCCTACATTGGCAAACAAAACAAAAAAAATAAAGTCAATACAACGTAATTTAACAATTATGAATAAAATCGCGAACGTAAATTTTAAAATTAAATAGAAATAACAACAAATTACAATTAAATCGCAATAACAACAAATTACAATTAAATCGCAATAACCTCAGAGGAGCAGGCTTTATCCTATGAGGCTACCGCAATCAATTACAAATCTACTGGTAATCGGCAGAGTTTAATAACCGGTCGTTGATAGATTCCCTGGGAAGTTTTTACATGGACAACCCGAACAATTCCATCCTTCCCGGGATTGATGGCTATTACCCGACCCAACAACCATTGCAGAGGTGGGTATCGTTCGTATTTGATTACCACCATCTCACCGACTGTGAGATTGTGTTGAGTCCGATTCCACTTTAATCGTTGATTACTAGGCAAACGAGAAGTAGTGAGAAAACGCAACACCCAAGCGGTGACACGTTGTAGTCTTCGCAGGGTAGAAAAATTGGAGAATTCAATATCATTTTCAGTTACAAGAACCAACGATGCAACCTCTTGCCCTTTGAGTTCCGGCAACAATTTATCCGACATTGTAACCTCAGAATTCAAGGGCCACTCACTTAGAGGTAGTTTGAACCAAGGTGGTCCAGAAAACCATAACGGATGGTTTAGGATTTCTTTTGGAAACATTCCACGAGAGGCGCAATCCGCAGGATCATGATTGGTTTGAACATGATACCACGCCGCCTCCGGTATGTTTTCCTGTATTGATATGACCCGATTGGCCACAAATATTTTAAGAGGATGGGGAGGTGTCTTTAACCACGATAACACCACCGTAGAATCAGTAAATAATATGATGTTTTTAATTGATATCGAGTTTTGAAGAGAACATTTTACGGATTTAGTAATTTTAGAAAGTAGCACCGCGCTACAAAGTTCCAGTCTCGGAATAGTACATGTTTTAAGTGGTGCGACTTTGGATTTACCCATTAAGAGATGAATTCGTTGATTGAATCCAGGAACAACTAGATATATGACTGCTGCATACCCTTTCTCCGACGCGTCAGCAAATCCCACAATAGTGCATTCAGTATTTTCCATCGATGTTCCGTAATGACGTGGAATTTTAACCCTCGATAGAGTGGGAAGTTGTTTCGCAATAGTCTCCCAGATTATCTTCAAATGATCAGGAATGATTTCATCCCATCCAAGATTTAATTTCCAAAGATTTTGAATTAAACATTTGGCTAGTAAAATAACAGGAGAAATCCACCCCATGGGATCGAATAATCTCGCAATATTCGACAAAATAGAACGTTTAGTAAATGTAACTGAAACTGGCGAAATGTCGTATGAAAATAAATCACTTTGTGGGTTCCAGTGAATGCCCAAAATATGAGTTGACGCACTACCATCGTCGAATGATAATTTATCTTGTTGATTTTGAAAAGAGACATCTTCCAATAAGGTAGAATCATTACTCGCCCATTTACTCAATTCAAATTTTCCTTTTTGTAAAAGTGCAATTACCTGATTTCGCATGTCAAAGGCTGCGTTTAGAGTATATTCTCCAAATAGAAAATCATCTAGATAGGAATGATGTTGAAGTACGACCGCTCCTTTTGGATAATGAAAACCTTCGTCCTTCACTAATTGCTGCAACGTACGCATCGCTAGATACGGAGCGCAAGAAGTTCCATAGGTTATAGTTTTTAATTCGTAATCGACTAATGGTTCACTGATTTCGTTTTTCCATAAAATATGTTGATATTTTCTGTGTTCTGGAATAATTAAAATTTGACGATACATTTTGCAGATGTCTGCCGTCAAAACATACGTAAAGAGACGAAAACGTAATATTAATTCAGTAATATCAGCTTGCAATTTAGGACCCGACAATAAACACTTGTTCAGTGAGTGTCCTTGAGCATTTTCTGCGCTAGCATCAAACACCACTCGAAGTTTTGTTGTAGGGCTAGTTGGTTTTAATACACAATGGTGAGGAATAAAGTTATACTCCGCAGTATTCTTTCTATCCGAATTCCTCTTCATGTGACCAAGTTCCTCGTACTCAGCCATAAATTTACGATATGAATCGCACAATGCTGGATTTCGAGTAAATCGACTTTGCAAGTTGTTTACACGAGTAACTGCTAACTTATACGATCCTTCGACAGAAAAAGGATTTCCGTTGAAGAGTAGCGGTACCACATATCGTCCATCGATTTGACGATAATGTTGGGCGTTGAATATTCTATCGCATTCCTCGTCCTCAGGATTAACGATATTTTGCTTCGGAACTTCTTCGATCGACCAGAAGCGCTCAATCGCTGTATCTAATCTAGGTTCGCTATAGAAATGAAAGGACGAGGTAACCGCGGTAGGTTTATTAGGTAAATTCCCGAAAATGACTTTACCAAATATAGTTTCAAGAGCACATAGTTTTCCATATCGCACAGATTTTTGCCCATCTTGCAAAATATCTGCAAACAAATCAGCACCAAGTATAAAATCGACTTCAGCAGGTTTATCAAACCGCGGATCCGCTAATTCATTTGGATTAAACACCGTTATCCAATCCAAGGGCACCTGTGTAGACGGTGTTAACGAGGTTATTTTAGGTACAATTAAGGCTTTAGTAAACAATACTTTACAATGGTTCTGAGGCTTCAATTGACATAGCGTCTCTCCTTTGACATTCACGTGCATAGACCCGATACCACACAGATTCCCATTGTATTTGTGAACTTTCAATCCTAGTCGCTTCACACAATTTTCTTTCATAATTGAAACCTGAGAGCCGCAATCAATCAACATACGGACAGGTTGAAACTTATTAAAAGAGTCCTTACAAAGGGCAACCGCTGTACCCAAAAGTGTAACATTATGCTGTTTTTTCGAAAATACATTTGAAGACAATGCACTTTGAACCGGCTCCGCTTTCGCTCCGGAAGTGGATTCAAAATGTAACATTGTATTATGATTTCGTCCGCAATGACGACACGAATTTTTTGAATTGCAGTCAATTACTTTATGTTCTCTCAAACAGTTAAAACATAAATCATGTTTTTTGACGAAGTCCCGACGATTTTCAACTGACAATTGGTTGAATCTCGGGCAACGGCTGATATAATGTGCTTGTTTGCACAGATGACATGAAAGAATCGTGGTATCTTTCTGATTTTTCACTATAAATGATTTTTTAACAACAGCCTTGTTTTCCATTTTGTATGCATGGGAAACCGTTGGTAACTGTTGTAGAACTCGTACCTGATTATTTAAAAATCCAAATATTTTTTCACTAGTTGGAATCTCAGTACATCCAAGTGACATTTCAAGACTTTTCCTCGTAATGTTATCCAAATTTTTCAATATGATATGGGATAAAAAACTGTCGAAGAGATCATCACATTTCAATGATTTTAAGGCTTCCATATTTTCTCGAATAGTGGCGACACATTTCGCGAGTCCTGTCGCTGTTTCGTTTGGAAGAGCCTTCAGTGACAATATTTGATCTGCGTATAAACTGAACAACGCGCGAGAATTTTGGTATTGGTTAAGCAGAATATTCCAGGCGATCTTATAGTTTTCACCCAAAATTGGTAGTGACTTAATTAACGCTGCTGCGGTACCAGAAACGCTTGACTTTAAATAATGCATTTTGACTGTATCATCATAGGCGTTGTTATTATGCACTAAGCTACAAAATAACTCATAAAATTCAGACCAGGTCTGCAAGTCCCCATTGAACAATGGTAATTGTATGGGGGGAGCGCGTAATTGACTAACGTGATCGATTTCATTGCGTTCACGTCCTTTATTATTTTTTAACGAATTATATTTACCTAACACAAAATAATATAAATCGTCTAAGGTTTCGGACACCTTATCCGTATTGTCGAGCAATGTCAATTCGGGATTTTTTATAAATAATGCGCGAATCTCCAATTGAATATCTTCAAACTCTTTATAAACTGCGGTCAGATCTGAACAACGCGCTAAAAATGTCTCCCTTTTGTCGCCTTCATCTATTTGAACGTACAAATCGTAGCAAATCTGTATTTTTCGGAAATTTCGTTCTCGACGAGATAGAAGAATTTTAATCTTTTGTTCTGCCATGATAAATGTAAATAACGTATTTATTTTCCCTGAATATTATAAACGAAAGATATTATTAACAATTTACGTAAACAAATTTATATTTTAATTTACCAATTAAATATATAAAATTCACACACCCACACACCTGTCGCTGGTTACCCCACACGCGGGATATGCCGTGATGGTATGTATGTATACAATACCTATATTTGTATGTATAAGTATTTATAATAAACCCTAAAATATGTACTATGATCAACTTACTAGACTACGATAGGTACATTTAAAACTAACAAAATGAAAATAATGTGATAGGTATTATTTTCTGATTCTCAAATACAATAAAACATAATATTTATCAATAAGTCGCTACTTGGTACCTATGTATAAACGTATAACTTGGTGGTCCTCACTTATTAGCGAACAGCGAACGAAGCTAGTAAAACCGTCGCCGACATCGGCGGGTCTAATTAATCCAGTAACACGTGCCTCATAAATACACTCGTTCACGCGTTTTGGTGAGGTGCCGTTATTTTAACATACAGTATATACACAGCAACGTAAGGAACGATACAGTAATCTATCAATATATTAATTTTATACCCACACTATTTACTCAATAATGACACGAATGATATACATAACCGATCTCTAGCGGAGACACAAACCACGGCAGGTTTCGTAGTATATTTGTTATGAAAGTTTTCAGATTTCGTTTATAGATGTCGTGAAATTAATTGAATTATTTATTTTAAATTAAAAATAAAAATATATCGCATGAAGCGTGATTTGAACCCTCGACATAAATACCTAACAATGGTCTTTTATAGATTCAACACAAACCTAACCGCTAGACCACGGCCGGTATGATTACGATCGACAAAAAATGCATTCTTATTAACTGAGTACCTTCTGATTATTCTTATAATTATTACTACCTATCTTTATATCAATGTTACATGCATGCACTTATTAGATCGAAATACGATATTTGTATATTAATAATTAATAAATTTACAGAATAAAATGTTATTTATAATATGAAACAAAGGCTGCCAATTCATATATTAGATTCGAATATTTCCAATATAATAATCCGGCTCGAAGGACCAGAAAATGTTAACGCTTCGATATGGATTCCCTGGCAAACCGCCCCTCCTCGGTTGGAAGGGCTTTGCAGATGGAAACAGTGGACTGTATAATTGTTTATGATAGGATTGATGGAACAGTGATGTGAGGCCAAGCGACCTACCTTGTGATCTCGTAATTCACCGATGGCGGTCAACCGGTTGACATCTCCTTGAACTCTCTGATCCACAATGATGCACTATAGTTTTAGTACACAGAACACAGGATTAACAGGACGAATACAATATACATAAAATGATACTTGACACTCGTGGTCAATCTATGTCACACTTTTTCGTACGCCAATAAATCGCTCGCTCGATAAATCGCTCGGCTCGATAGCGAGGACAACGATACACTGAAGGATGGGCGGACTGGGGTGGAGTGGGGTGGGGGGGGGGGGGTTTGACACCAACTCGAGAAGTGTGGCGCTAACACTATATGTTTAAAGAAATATTTTTCCGTATAAAGTAATAAAGCTAATTTAAACATCACTTGCTGAATCCTTAATTCTATACGGCATATTATGATATGGGGTAAATAATTTACACATAGTTAAATTATTACAAGTGAGATTGTTAAAACTAATTTAGAGGTTTGTTAATTAATTAGATTATAAATAATAATTGACTATATGAAGATTATAAATAGCATGTTCAATAATTGATTCAATATTTCAAATAACAACTTCCTCTAAATATAGTATCATCAGAATACAAAGGGATGTTTCAGTACAATTGAATAAAATAATTACTTACATTAAATCTTCACTTTTATTAACAAATAACAACTGGTAATTAATTTATACTTTTATATTTTCACACGGCTGATGAATATCGATTGACGCGTACGTTTGACACTTCGAGAGAGTAATGGCGGGGCAACGGAAAAAATAGTATTTATACTTTTACGATTGATTGACACTTCGAGAGAGTAATGGCGGGGCAACGGAAAAAATAGTATTTATACTTTTACGATTGATCTAGAAAGTTCCATCGGTGAGTGTTGCCGCGTTGTTGAATATTTTTCGTTATTATTTGAACTTCACCACACTAATAATACTCAAATCAGATTTATCTAAATGTAAAGATAATTATGAAAAAATATTCAGTATAACAGGAATACTCCCAGTTCACAAATAATACACTTATCGAGTCATATTAAATCATAAGTTCTCTAATAAATATACAATATCTGTTAAAATTACATATAATTCTAGACTAGTTGCGCAAAATAAATTGATAATTCCCAGATAGACAAACTATTACGGTGAAAGGACACTGAAAGTAAGCATACCGAAAATATTGAACACCCTTCCAAGTGGTGTGGATAAACTTGATAAAATATCCTTAGTTATAACTTTATTTAAATAAAATATTGTAGAAAGTAATTAACAATATTTGAAATATTTATAAATAGTAATTAAATCAAAAACATGTATCACATATCATAATGTTAATACTGTAACTTAAGGAATGTAATATGTACTTGACCTTTTTGTATAGGAAACTCACTGATAGCCTGTAGGCTAGTGAGATCCCAATTTTTACGTAAAACTTTTCTGAAAATAAATAAAAAATAAAAAAAAAAACAACCATGTTTACCCATAAATTTTACCATACGTCTACTTATCTTAAGATAATATTATAGAACTCCATTAGATAATTATATCCATGATATGGGTAGACATGGATGGTTTTGATTTCGCCGGTTGACCAGACTTACTCCCTTGGTGTGATAAATAAAATAATAATTATAATTGATTGAATTAAAATTTTCATATCATCTGATCAGACTTGCGATTAAAAATATAAGAATAATCAGCTGATTAGGAATAAACAGGTATTTTAAAATTTGAACTACGGTGTAATATTTTTACAGTAATTTACATTTCCCTTTATTTCAGAATAACTTTCTTTTTACTTTCTTTAGATGAATATTGGCTATTATGTCAGTGATTCATATCTCCTTTTTCATTGCTGCTAAAAATATAGAAACATCATTAATAAAATGTCGAACATTCGTCAGCCATGAAATTTTCTAGGCATCAGTTAAAAAAAAACACAAACGGATGAAGATTTCTTAAAATTAACAAGAAACCCTTTTCTTTAATATAAAATTAATGCTTCGACGAAGACGTCCTTGAAATTTAAAAAAAGAACACAGCAAAGAAACCATTATTATCTTTTTGTACAGATAAATACAAGGGTATTGCCATACATGAAACATATAAAAAATACAATGATACATCACATTTTCAAATAGATTTACCGAAAATCTTCAAAACAGCTATTTGATCTTCTGCCGTTTATTTGATACAAATAATGTTACATCAAAGTATTTGATCTAAAATAATAGCATATCATTAAAAGCAAACAATGTACATCATTTCAATTATGTAAAATAATATTTAGATACCTATTGTTGAATATCCATATTAATAAACGTCTAGTCTTGTATCATGAGTGAAGGCAGTCTCCTCCTCAACCATCTTATGGGATTATTTCTGAAGACATCTTCCCTATTCTGCCCAAGATGGCTGCTACTTTTTATATCTCTCCTACATATTCTCTATAATTTTTGTATAAACTTATATAGGTACTTATTGTTTTTTACTTATGTGGAAACACATTATTGGCATAATTGTAATAACTTTACTGTCCATGCCATAAACATTGTAACGCTGTTTGTTTCCCAAATATAAATAAAATAAAATAAATAAAATAAATAAATATAGTATCCACCTCTACCACAAAGAGATCAACATCAGTGTTGTAACAATCACTATCACTCACCATGTCAGCAACACCCTAGGTAGTTTTTAGAGATCTCGATGGCACAAACTCAGACATCCTTCAAATTGTGGGTGGTAAAATCAGTCAAATGTGCAGCAATAACATCAGAGTTGCTATTTCGAATGCGTATACTGTATTGAAGACAATCAGAAGACGTGACGCGAACGTACCATGTTTTTCAATCATAATTTCAATCCGAACAACAAAACTCCAAATTTGTGGGCTGGGGGTCTGACAAAGTGAGAAATATTTACGTCCGCGGTAGTTTCAAAGTGGCCCGAATAGACGAAAAAATAGTCGAAACAGGCTTGGATGGTATGGCCACATTTTGAGATGACCGACGGACAATAAAGCCTTGGACATCGAGACTCCAGCGAGAAGACCAGGCAAGACTACCAGCCACATGGCTGTCGAGCATCAAGAAGCATCTGCGATATAGGGAGTTGAATCCTGATCTGGCACAGGACAGGCGAGTTTGGCGAAATAGAATAAGAAGAGCCGACCCCAAGTAAATGGGACAAAGGCGTGGGCGGATAAGAAGATAATTTCAATGATTTTTTTCTTACTGTCATCACGCCTATCAGTGCATAATTTTCTAATGAATTCAAATTTCCGTACAGAGTACTGGTATACATTTTATAAATATCAAATACCTACCAATACAAATGATGAATTTATTTTCTTTAAACTACGACGCAATATCTTAATTAACCATTAAAACATGACAACCATTGTGTGGATCTCTAACCGAAAATTTCTAGAATTTGTTATATTGTAATCTGCCGTTCATGTGTACTTATTTTTGAAATAAATAAATATTTAAATTTGTAGTTTTAACCATCAAAAACAATCAAATTGACAAAAATATTTTTGTGTTTATTGTACACAACTAAAATAAATATTCATTCACCTAAAAAATTCGTTCAAATTGGAAGACCGCAGACATTTCCGACGTCATCTCTCATATTATAAAATCTCTAACACCATCGTGGATTTCCCAGATGCGTATTTACCTTCCCGTGTTGATTACGAGGCAAGTACTGCCTCGAGTTTGGCACTAGTTTGTTGCGCTTGCGTTCCTGCTAATACGTGTTCAATTCAAGGCAGTTAATTGTTGAATACGGAACATATTATATAGCCATGAAGTTCGCACGCTATTTCATTTCGCTCGCATTTCGTCTGTCACTGTCCCATTTGTTTGTATTTTGTTCACAGATTATATGGTAGTAATCAGTAATTTTGTTCAAGTCTTTAAGTAATATGGAAATTAAAATTGTTATTTTGGACAATTTTAAAATTATAAATTACGAAGGAGACTAGGATAATTAGCAATGTAAAATTCGATGCTCTATTATCTTGTGAAGGTAATTACGACGCAAAGTGTAATTATTTCATTGAAAAATTCATGAGTACCAATCTCATACAAAAAAAAATTGTCTATTTATTTACAAAATATACGGCATAAGCAATTTACTTGTTACAATATACACTTACAATAATTAATTACACACAAAGATGAAATATATTAACAAATAAAAATAAAGACATTGATTAAATATAAAAACATAAAATATAGATTCAGATAAAATATAAATATATAGATTAAGATAAAAACACAGATTAAGATAAAAATAGACAAAAAAAGATCAGAGAATTAGAAAAAAAAATAATGATAAGAGGGAAAAAAATCGAATGTGACAATAGATCTACTGCAGCTATATAAGTTGACAGCTATATCGATATAAAATATCCATAAATTGTTTTTTTGAATACCGGTAAGCTATCTCCGAAAATATCAGCAACATCACACAGTTCATTACCAAACCTATGCAATCGCGGTATTGGTGAGTTAAAAAAATATTGCGTTGAAGCTGCTACCTCATGAAACATCACCGACTGTCTTGTCCGTCTAATCGGACGTGGAATAATGTAGATGTGTGTAGACTAATCTATTAAAACAAAAACAATCATAAACAATAAATGTCTCTAACACAACCTTATAACGCTCAATCAATACGCATGGTAAAATTTATAAACTTGTGTACGATTGAAAGACGCGTGCCTTGAATTGAACACGTATTAGCAGAAACAGTTCGCTAAACCGTGTGCATTTGGAGGACACATGCCTTGAATTCAACCCGAGTTTTTATGTGCATTAGCGCAACAAACTAGTGCCTAATTCGAGGCAATACTTGCCTCCTAATCAACATGGATAGGTAAATACGCAGCCCGGAACTGCTTGAACCCGATCGAGCAACCCGATCCCACCACTCATTATACCTGCCTCACTATAACACAAACGATAAACAACGTGCATTCATATACCGAGCATCACACTTCTTCAATGAGCACTTAAACGAAATAGATTTATTCAACTCCTCAGTAAATAATATTAAATCAAAACTTTTCTCACAATAATTATTCACATATAAAATTCATAACACTTATCCATCCCCTTCTGTACTCCCTCTTCCCTCCTAACTCTCTCCTACCTCATCCTGTATACATTACTCTTATAATATAATACTTACTTCTTACTTCATATATAATATTTATTTTTACCTATGTACTCTATTGTGGAAACGTATTATTAGCATAATTTTTAATATTTCATTATTATTACCTTATATTGTATTAAGCTGTTTGTTTCCTAAATATAAATTAATAAAAAATAAACTTATATTTGTTTCACTCACAGTTAATTCACAGAGTTGCTGACCACTGCCAAAAGATGCAAGCAACATATTTTGGCCACATATTCCGTGGTGATAGATATGCCCTTCTACAACTTATAGTGGAGGGAAAGATAGAGGGAAGACGAAGTATATGACGTAATACAATATTGTGGCTTAAAAATCTGAGGCAGTGGCAGTAGCGAAATTGCTTATAGAAGCCGAAAATCTTGGTTTGCCTAAAAAAATTATGATAAGAAATTCAATAACTAATTTTATTTGATTTGATTTATTGCAACCATACTACCAGATTAATAATGTAATGTGGCCATAGAATGTATAGTTGAAGAATAAGTACAAAACTAAAAATATTAATTAACATTTTGTAATATTTTGTTTTTTTTTTATAAAACTTGCACTTATTTATGCCAGGACAGGATAATATGGAGGTCAGTCTTTTTTTTCGAACCAGAATATGAAAACAGCATGATGGTATGTATATATAATATGTTTGGAGATTAAGTAGGTATTAAACTAGTGAGATATTGCGTAGTGTATACTGCCTTACAAATTGTATAAAACAATATCGTCATTAAATTCAATTTTTATATGAATTGTTAAAAAAAGTTTGCGATGTAGTAGTATACTACTAGAACGTTCATTTTTTTTTTTTTTAATTTTGTCAATGCTGACGGTGTTGAATATGTAGAATTCCATAATGGGTTGATAAGGGCCTAATAAGCTGAAACGGTCGTCCTGGAAAATATATATGTAGACCGAATCATTTGTTTGATTTAAAATACCCATTATAGAACGTTCATGTTTTTTTATAGAAAATCAAATTATCTGGTTGGGGTGTTTCGTCTTTTTTCGATATTTTCAATAACTTTGGAAATATAGGCAGATAAACACATAAATTTATCAAAAAAAAATATTTTTCTCAATAAAAAATGTTTAAGAAACTCTGGAAACACAATGAGATTTTGTATTTGTCTATAATTATACCAATAATTGTTTAACGATGAGCTAGAAATAATATATAGCGAACCAAACGTTGTCCAATACATCAAAATACAACGTTTACGTTGGCTCGGACATGTTTGTAGAATGGAGGATAGCCGGGTACCAAAGAAAGTATTGGACACCTGTCCTGAAGGAAGAAGAAGCAGAGGGAGACCTAGGATGAGATGGCTGGACGACATCGAGGGAGATATAAAAGCGATCGGACAGACAAATTTGAGAAGACTTGCTGCCGACAGGGCGGAATGGAGGCAGTTTCTTGAGGAGGCCAAGGCCCACATCGGGCTGTAGCGCCATTGCTGATGATGATGATATAGGCCCGAGATATCAGTTGGCCCTTAAATCGTTGGATTTAGGAATCCAAGTTAAAAGTTTAGGGAAGATTAAATTTCATTCGCGTATTTCAGTGCAAAATGAAACGTCAGTTACGTAATCTTCAACTATAGATATATTTTACGTTTTCTATGGTTCTTGTCTATAACGCATCTGTCAAATTGTAATAACCTTAAATAATACGTGACGCGAAGCTGTGACTAAATATTATTTTATTATTATAACAACACATTATTTTATTTGTTTCATTACACAGCATGTTACTTTTTCAATTTTTTATACCGATCGATGTTTTTTTTTAATTAAAATCAAACATTGTAGTAACAAAATGTCATTGAATATGTACTACATACGTAGTACTTCAATGCAAAATGTATGTATATTTTACAGATGGATATGGAACTAAGTGATAATGGTAAAATAGTGTCTTATGTAGAAAATTTAATAATACACATTATATATATAGAAACAGGATGGATCAATTTAAAAAGTGGGATGAAAAAACATCGCAAAAATAAAGTTGCATGCCTGACGTTTCATTATGGCTGACAGTTTATTTCGTTTGTTGTCAGGCAATACATTATAATTATGTAAAAAATAAAATAAATATTAAATACATGAACCATTTCTATATCAAGTCTTTTATTTTTACAACAAAAATAAATCATGATTATAATTATTATGCATAGTTATTTGTAGTATAAAATGAAATAAAACATTAAAGCGTGCGGCGATTAGTACGCCACCTGGCGAAAAAGACTAGAAACAATACTAAACTCAAGATTAAGACACGCGATCCGCCAGAAACGTTGAGTTAAATATTTGTCGTTTAGTGACGTATTTAAGGGAAGATTAGGTACTGAAATACGCAATATTTTTGTTAAACTCGAGTTAAACTCCTAAGGGCTGACTGAAATACTGGGCCATAATTATACCAATTTTCAGCGTTCTAGCTTTTATGGATTTTTAGATATATAGAAAAATAAAGTGAAAATTCAAAAGTTGATAATCCCTGCCTGAAACAATAATTCGAAATTCTGAGAATAAAAGTTTTGTAGGCCTATAACTTTTTATATTTTCTAAAATTTTAGGCTCTGTGGATTAAGCGGATCAAGGGGGAAGACGGGGACACACACACACACACAGACACACACACACACACAGACACACACACACACACAGACACACACACACACACACACACAGACACACACACACACACAGACACACACACACAGACACACACACACAGACACACACACACACACACACACACACCCTGACACACACACACACAGACACACACACACACACACAGACACACACACACACAGACACACACACACACACAGACACACACACACACACACACAGACACACACACACACAGACACACTAAATGTTCTACTCCGAATTCTGAGTAAATCTATATAAAAAGAACATATACGAGTATTCTGCAAATCCTCTAAGTTGATGTTTTTTGACTTCAAAGTTGGAAAAACCGTGAAAAATATAGACCCTGCATACAAATCTTGCGTATCATGGTTTGATACTTTGTCGATATGTTAAGAGAAATATTTTCTTATTTACTTAAATTTATATATTTGAAATTTGTAAGAAGATAGAATAAACAAGAATTATAAAAAAAATAGGTATTTAATTTTAAGTTCTATTTAAATTAAATATATTTTTTTTTCATAATTCTAGTTGATTATGGAGTTCTATCATGAAGTGTCAGTTTTACAATGAAAAAAAGAAGATAGAATAAACAAGAATTATAAAAAAAATAGGTATTTAATTTTAAGTTCTATTTAAATTAAATATATTTTTTTTTCATAATTCTAGTTGATTATGGAGTTCTATCGTGAAGTGTCAGTTTTACAATGAAAAAAAGAAGATAGAATAATATCGAAAAACTGTCGATTGTTCATATTCAAATATGTATTTTAACTCTTTTTATAAACTCATTTTTTCATTATTTAGTTTCATGAATATAATATTTAAAGTAATTAATCGTTTTTTGATATGTTATCAAGTATACAATAATACGAAGGTTCTTATAAAAATACTTACTGAATTAATTTTTGCCCTGGATCGAATATGAATATTAAGTAGATAACAGATTAAATTTTTACATTCAAAACGCCTTAAAAGCTTATAAAGAGCTTTGTTACTACGTAAGTTGAATGTTAGTTTTAAATAATTCCGTATAATGTTAATATTCGTATCTTTCCGAAAGTCTTCGTTCTCGCGATAATGGACCCAAATCTTATTATTTTCTTTTATCTCAAAAAAAAAGAATTAATTAAATTCAACGAGAACTTCATTATTCTACACAAAAGTATCTGATTTCAAAAATGGCAATTTTTTTGAGTTTTTCGTTCATTTGATGTCTTTATTCTCTTAAAACTACATTTAATTTAATTTGGGATTTCTGACATCAATGACCAGGCGATCCTGGACTTCTTGTTATAGAAATCTTAATAAATACTCAAAAATCATATATTTTTGAAATATGAAATTCCTTATGATTCAACCACAGATGAAAATGACGTTAAAACTAAATAATATTTAAAATGAAATAATGGTAAAATAAACTAGAGTCCACTTTAATTGAAACCTTACTTTTTATTGAATCTTCTTCATCAGCCTGTTTTTATCCATTCTTGGACATAGGCCTCCACCTTGATCCTCATTTTATTCATAATAAATTTTTATTTCAAAAAAAATATCGACTAGATAAAATAATTTATTGTAGTAGGTATTTGAATCATAATTTTATATTTTTTAAATCTCGTCTCATTTTTGTTTCACTATTACAAATATATTTTTTTCAATTATATTATTTATTTTGTTTTGTTTTTATAAACATGCGTCACAATTTGGGTTATTTTGTTTTTTTCTGAATTTATATTTTTTATGTCTTCTATTTATGTATTATTGATTTATTCAATTGCAGATGAGACTCAACAACTCATAGTAAAAATACATAAATAGCTATTTTCATCAAAACAATTTATCTGGATATATTTTCAACGGTCCATAAACAGAACTAAAAGTAAAAATATTTTTTATTTTTTTTTTTCATTGATAAAAAATTAATCGGGAAATATGACTTTTTTAACGTAAAAGAAAAAATGTACCATTTAGAAATAAGTAATTTTTATCATCATTATAAAAAAAATAACTTCCAGTATTTGAGGGGGATGTTATAACCTTAAGAAGGATATAGTGCCTAGAAAAGCTTACATAGTATACAACTTTGCTAGTGTATAGTCATCGGAAAGGGATGCCGCAAAAAATGTTGTTTTTTTTATAGTGTATATTAATAAAAATAAATAGACCGTAACTAGATTGTATGTGGCCGCTCAAAACCGGTGCTGTTAAAATATCCTCGGACCAGAATATAAACCCTGATCACGTCTAGTACCCGCGGACGTTTCCAACGCATGGTCACCCTTCCAAAGCCTTATTCAACCCTTATATTCCACTCTTTTATCTTTTATAAAGGCACCATGATTTCCTCTTGATAGTGGACACTTATTTTTTATTATTTTGAATCCCGACCATTGGATGTGCCCTTACAGTAGTTTTCTAACAGGTCACGACTCAGGTGGGTTACATTTTATTCGGTGTAAGGGTAATTAAAAATGAACATTTAAAAATTTATCGTAAAATTATTTATTTTAAGTAATACAAGTATACTTCTTAATGATTTTTAGTCCAGGCTTCAATATCAAATTTCAATATATGTAAGATTAACAAAATCCTTACAAATCTCAAGAGACTTTAGGGATATGTATATGTTTAAAAGGAAAGAATTTAAATATCAGAAGGTATTTTATATTGTATGTGCGTGTTCGAAAATTTACTCCTTAAAAGGGTGACTGCTGCCAACGTACCTATTTTTTCAATTTGAAATTGCATCATTACTACAAAACGAATCATTTTGAAAAAAATAACCTATGTAGTTTAGATATTAATAAAGAAAAATATACCCTAACTTTTTAATTATGTTCTGTATATATTCTTGTAGGAAAATAAGAAGCATACCCCGATTTTTGACATTTTTCTTAAATATCTAAAAAAATATAAGGTATAGAACAATATTTTTTTAATAAATTAAAGAAGAACAAAATATCTGGAAAAATATGATGTGACGTTGCATTAATGCATCAGGTTAAGTAAATAAACCAAAAAAACTTTTATTTCGTAATGGCGCTGAATGGAAAATAAATGTTTTTTTAGGTTTATTTACTTATCCTGATGCATTAATGCAACGTCACATCATATTTTTCTAGGTATTTTTGTCTTCTTTAATTAAAAAAAAATATATTGAACTACGCCTAGATAAACGTTGAAAATCGGGGTATGCCATTATTTTTCTACAAGAATTAATACAGAACATTACCAAAAAGTTTTACGGTATATTTATCTTTATTAATACCCAAACTATCTAAACTATTTTTTTCAAAACGATTTGATAACAAATAATGATGGTATATCAAATTGAAAAATAGGTACGTTGGCAGCAGTCTCCACCTTAAACATTTACTTCCAAATATGATGTTTACGAAAATTGACACTTTTAAATTGTACATTCAATTTACAATGATGAAATAATTACATAGTAAATCTCATACATGGGGATCAAATGGTACAACCAATTTAGTCATATATCAAAATGTATAATCACAGAACCCTATTCAACATTTAAACAAAAAGTAATGACGTTACTAAAGTAAACTAACAACCTAAATGTTTATAGTATTATTCTGTATAAATCAGCCTTGGTTTCCTGTTTTTTTATAATATTCAAATTTCATCTGTATTCAGATGTTCAAAATATGTCAAAAAAAAATATCATTTAACTCCCGATATGGAAAAATCCAATTTTTGCGTATATTCAACTTTAAAAAATAATTGATTTACATTCACATTGGTACAAGTAGGTAAACAAGCCAAAAAATAAATAATATTTCTGGCGCAGTTCAGGGATTACATCTGTGCGAGAACACTGTCACTTCATGTATAAGGACTGTTGCTTTCATTGTTTACAAAATAGCAACTTTTCAATAGATGGCGCTAAAAAGGTTCTTTATAACTTCATAGATATTTAAAAAGAATACATTTCTAATTAATAAAATATATAATAGAACTTTCAAAAATTGCATTGCTAAGGGAACTCAATCAGAAGGTATAATTGGTAAACGTGGCCAAGCGCATAAAGTGATTACGTATACCAGCCGATGACAGGTCATAAGCCCTGTGGTTCCTTGAGTTCCTGGTTCTTCTATAATATTCCAACTTCTTCTCTATTGAGATGTCAAAAAAATATCATTTGACTTTTAACTAAACTAATACTGTATACTTTTGTAGAAACGACCCAGCCTAAGGATGGTAGACAAAGCCTACAAAGTGACCCACTATTATCGATGATTGAGTGTGAGTGGCCCTATACATTAGAATGGATTACAAACCAAATCTACCTTATCTAAGAAACTGAAGTTAGTGCCCTGAATCATGGTACATAACTGTTCGATAAATGTGGCAAAACTTCCAGCCTTTTCCTCTCCCAAAAGATATTTTTACCTACTTGAGTAGTCAGCTGTAAATACAATCGTCTACAACTCGTCATCGTGTACGTCACTGACATTTGATGAAGTAAAATAGTTTCAGTACTGTTGAAATATACATATTTCGTGTCCTTTCGTGTTGATCAACTAAATGCTACGCGCCGTGCGCCCTTTTAATATACCTACCCAAACCGTGTTTGGAAGTGGTTAGTCTTTCATCAATAGTTTGTGTTGTGATATAGGAGTTACAGTGGGTACCTTCCGTGAAGACCTCCCAGACGAAGGAAGAAGTTCACCACCAGGTAAAGGCAATATTCCTTTCTCTCTGTATCCAACAATAATATTTATTATAAACTATGGCGTTGTCAATATTTACTTAAATGAGCAGATCAACAATGCGTAAATTGTAAATTCTTTAAATAACAAAATTAAATGGAACAAACGCATCGATCAAGCGTCAATTCATGATATTTCAGCCAATCATATCAAATTATATGACTATTAGAAGATCCCAATGCTACCTTATACGACACAGTATATAGCTGCAAGATATGAATTTGAAAATAAAATATCATACAGACAGCAAAAAAGTTGAAGCAAATCGATAATATTTGGCGATTAACTCGCTTCTTACAATATTTACAACATCTGCCATATCTGAAATTCGGATCTACGTATGTAATAATTTATACATTATTAAGAATATTAAATGTAACATACATAAAAGTAGGTAATTATTTGAATTGTAAATAGTTTCAACGACCCAGTGTTAACCTCATTTACCGGAGAGACAAATCTAGACAGTTACAATATTTTTCCCTAATTTAATGTATGTCGTGTAGTTTCGCAAAAAGGTTGAACATCATGCGAGATATTCAGTGTGTGATTTTAGTAAAATGATGTTTATTACGTTTGAGTAAACAGTTAAAGGATAATTTATGAGACGGAGCCTAGAGCAAAGGAAAGAGTATTACTATGTTTGCTGTAACTTTATTTGGTACGCAATTACCTCCCATTTTTATTTTGTTCTCTACATACCGACATACGTGGTCATTATAGGAAATAGAATAAGAAAATACGTAATATTCACGGAAGATTATCATAGGGAAAGAGACAAATGGATAAGAAACTTAGAAGAGGACTTTATCCAGCAGGAGAAAAATATCATCCTTGAAGGGCTTGAAGGTCCCGGGCTTTAACCTCTCCCGTAAAGTCTGGGTCCAGCAAAACAGAATCCGCACAGGACAGGGGCGCTGCAATCACCTCATGTGGAAATGGGGCAAAAGAGTTTCTCCGGAGTGTGACTGTGGAGCAACTAACCAGACTGTCCAACATCTAGTAGAGGAGTGCCTGACGAGGAGATATGCTGGGGGATGGATGGATATCCATGATGCAACCCCGGAGGCCGTAAACTGGCTGACTGGATGGAAACCGGGGCTTTGAATGGCCGAAATATGACGCAGCCGATGGTGTAGAGAAGCCAATGCCAAACAAAAATAAAAGTAGTAAGTATCATATAAAAGAAGAAGATAAAAATATTTAATTGAATTTTTCCAAATATGTGGCGGATAGGTTCATCCGTCGCAAGTACACCTTGTTTACGTTTAAGTTTTACTTGGATGAGGTCAGTAACCAGAGCAGAAAATTGGCGACAATAACTTTGTAAGTGGTACTCTTCTATGGAGAAACGTTCTAGAACCGGAGTGGACATTGACCCAACACTTACTCATTCGACCACCAGCCAAAGGGTATAAAAAGCGATGAAACGCTCGTCACTATATCGTAGTTTCCGACATCTATGTATCTTTCTTAGTTGATCAATTTCTAATCGTGTATTTTTCATAATTAATGTTAAAGTTTTTATTTTGTGTCATATTTAAAATTGTGATTTTTAAACATAAATATATGTAAGTAGTCTACCGTTTCTATTCCTCTCTGTTTGATCCTACACTACGTGTTTTTACGCTTGTTCAAATTTCTATTTGTGAAAGGATGACACAGTCATCTAGTTTAATTACTGATTTAACTCTCTTATTTTTATTTGGAATTTACTTAATTCTTTGAATGGTGATAATCATCACCATTCTAGTAATCCTAAATAGTTAAATTAGTAATTTGGCTGAAAGTGTTAATAAAAAAATAAAACTGGAAATCTAAAATCAGCAAACCTCGCTGATTACATAAATTGTTTGAACTCGACTATCAAACTGGTAACAAAATATATTGGTCACTGACTAAAAATGTAATATTGCCCCAGAAGAAATAAATTTAATATAGGTAATGAACAACATATAAAGAACCGTATGTCGTCCTCACCGTATCAGTTTACAGCACGTTCTCAAATATTTTGAACGCATTGACAGAATTACTCCTGAGGCTCGTCGTAATTGTAAGGAATAAAAAAATTCTATTTATTTGTATTTTAATTTTCAATAATTTAAATCGATCAATAGTAATAGAATCCATAAAAGATTAATAAATTGTTGCTTTATCGGTTTTGTGCAATACACATTGCGGTTCATAGGCGTGGTGAACTTACAGTCACTTATAAAGATTGAACTTAAAATGTGTCTGTCGAGGGGGGTTTCCAATTATGGAATTATCTGTAATTGGAAGACGTGATTTCTAGGAGCCTCCCGTAATTAAGTATTAAAAAAATCACGCTGTATACTAAAACTGACGGGTATAAATAGCAATTTTCAAAACATTGAAGACTGCTATCTCCAAATACCACCAGTACCTTCTCAGCGTTCATATTATTCAATCGTTGTTAACAGCTGTGGTATCCTTCTTCTTCTTCGTTCCATATCAGGTCCCCCCTTCGTTGGCGATCACTGCTGAGAAAGCAGTGATCGCCACTCCCGAATGTTGCGGAGCCATAACATCTGACCTGTTTCTATTCTGAGGCGTCCCTCTATTTTGCTATTCATTATCAGTTGGAGCAGCCTGTACATTTTGCCTTGCAGAACATGATCTTTCGTCGCTTAATTGTTTCAACCACCTCGCGCTCGACATTTGCTCTCCTGAGTACCACATTTGATACTTTTTCGAACCAGAAAATTTACAGCATGCGGCGATGCAGTCTCATTTCGGTTAAGCCTCCAGACGGTAAGGCATATTGATCTTTATGATCCTGGTTTCAACTCCATGGACCATATATAGCACTTCACCTTGCGCTGCCTTACTTTAAGGTTTAAGCTATCGTCGCAAAACAATGTCTTCAATGTGCTAAAAATAAAGTTTTCATAATTAAACATAATGTGGCGGAACATCCCTATGATGTCCGCACATCACTATTTTACATACAATTGCTACCAACGCAAGCGGAAGATATAAACAGTCGTCGCCAACTACGCTAAACATTCAGATTATCTACAGTGCCGTGACTTGACGTATCTCGAATTCTCCTCGACATTCTCATTCTTTATTAATTAAATATCATAATTATTAAAGGACTACAATGTAAAACCTTTATTGAAATAAATACTTGTCAGAGTGGGTACTAACTTACATACATAATATACATAGATTATCAGTTGCTCCAATATTTACTGTCTGTAGTATATCTAATATAGTGAGATGTGTTATGACTATACTTTTGAACACGCAAAACGACTTCTGATAAAATTTCTTTAAACTTATTAATCACAACAATCTTATAATTAAAACACAATCTCCCAATAATAAACTGATAGTTCTGACAATAGTTCTGACAAGTTAAAAATAAATTATTTATAATATAAACTTAACGTAGTTTACACCACTTAACTATGAGTACTAACTTCTACCGGTTTCAAAAACTTTAAATGTTTTCTTCTTCAGGAAGACTTACGTACTAACAAACATTTACAGCGGTACTAATAACATTTTCGTTAAAACTCGTTTTAGCCAACTAAACCTCGCACTACGTAAACCACGTATTAGGCACTAATTCGTGGTTTAGTGGGTTCTTACTAATAATGTAAAAATGTACAAGGACTAAGTAAACCATGGAATACGGAATGAATGTTGTGTGAACGCAGCCATTTAACGGGAATTTCGGAATTTTTCTTTACTTTATGCTATTTTTTGTTCATTCTCTATGACTTTATTAGCCGTCATCTATGACATCTATCGAGAATCATCGTATTTCTATGTTTGTCATTGTTTGTTTACTGCATGTTTGATGGTTTACTGTTTATGTATCGTCACGTTTCCCAATTCCCAATGATTTAACTTATTACAACATAACTTATTACATTTATTTTAAAACAATTGTCAATGGAAAATAAATATCTTCATTTATTTGCCTTCTTCCAAATAAATCTACGACATGTCTAACTCCTGCCTTTGAAAATCTGTTCTTTCTTCTAAAATTAATGTCATCGTAATCAACAAACGGATTACAACGCACCTATGAAAACACCTTATAAATTTTGCGTCATCAAAAAACTTTCCACCTGCTCAATTTCTTGAAACGATCTTTCAAAATCGCCGATTCTATAATCAAACAGATTGTTGTCCATAATTAAAAAAAGTATTTCTTTAAAAATGACAAAATACAATACGCGCGGTATATTTGACTTTTGACAGCTCACGAATTCACTATTGCTATTCCACCACTAAACTAGGGGACCGGATGGTTTAGCGTTACCATGGTGATATAAACCATGGAATAAAATAGAAATTTTAAAACTTGGTTATTAGTAAGATTTTTGGCCGTTAGGTTTTAGTCACTCTATTCCATAGTTCAACCTCGCTACTTTTTCGTTATTAGTACCGCCGTTAAAGTTTTTGAAACCGGTAGAAGTTAGTACTCATAGTTAAGTGGTGTAAACTACGTTAAGTTTATATTATAAATAATTTATAATGTCGCCACAAAGTTATTTTCCTAACATTAACGATATAAAAATAAATTATTTCACAAATCCAAGAAGTATCACGCAGTGAGCCTCTCAGTTCCAAAATGCCAGAATCGTCAAAACCCTGGACTGATCCTATCCCTACATTAAATTATTTTATAACTCTTTTTACTTGAGATGCCTCTCACGTTCGTTTGTATTATTGTTCAACATAAAATGATGTTTAAATGAAGGAATCCTTTTCCATATCCATTTGGGTACAATAATAATAATAATAATAATTCCACTATGGAAATTAGGACATGGGAGTCATAAAACATAAACTTACTATGCCTTGTTTAGCTGTTATAGCCTCTTGTACTAGCTAATAGTAAAGGTTATTTTATTTTCTCTGAATATTAAATTATTTTCACTTGTATACGTGATTAATCTTCTTTGGCATTAAGTTGATTCTTAAATAGTTTGCGCAGATTACGACTGTTTTCATATTTAATGTTGAAACTATTCGCAGTTAAGCATGTCATAAAAGTTTATCCGCAAATCTAATTATCAATAAGTTAATGACACATTAAACCTAAATAAACAACTCCATAGATAATTTATAATTGTTTAGAGAATTATAAAAAATCCAGGATAAAGCAACGGAATTAATATTTGACACAATATCTATTTGTTATCCGAAAATCAAATACAAAATGAAATAAAAATAATTAATACTTGACACAGTACCTATTTGTTATCTGAAGATCAATTTACAATAATTAATACTTCACACAATACCCATTTGTTATCCGGAAATTAAATACAAAATTAAATTAAAATAATTGATATTTGACATAGTAGGTACCTATTTGTTTTCCGAAACTCCAATACAAAATTAAATCAAAATAACTAGTATTTGACGCAGTACCTATTTGTTATCCGAAAATCAAATACAAAATTATTTTGCGATATTTTATTTTAATTTCACAATAAAAATGTCAAAAAAAGTTATCCAACTTTCGATTTGTTCGACAAAGATTCATCTATGATCCCAAAATTTCAAAAAAATAAAGAAAGATATAGGCCTACAAACTTTTTTACTCAGAATTTTGAATATTTGTTCCAGTCAGGGGCTGTCAATTTTTGAATTTTCATTTTTTTCCATATATCACAAAAACCGTAAGACCTTTAACGCTGGAAATTTGTATAAATGTAACCAGAAAAAATATCTCAAATTTATTTAATAAAAAAGTTTTTTTTTAATTATGAAACATTTTTTCAGAAGCACATTTATGAGTTTTAATTATGTATTTCCATATTATTAAATATCGTACATCCCAACTAGATAATTCAATTTTCTATAAAAAAACATACTTATACATTATAGTAGTATTACTCGACTTTCCATAGTTTGTTCAAGCTGTGACTCATATTCGTGGTAGGAAAAAAGAACTGACCTCCACATTATCATATCTTGTATAGACCTCCACACTATCATACATGTTTTTTATAGAAAACAAAATATCATAAGAGTATGTAATATTTTTTATTTAAGAATTTATAATTTGGTATGTATTTTCAACTATACATACTATCGCTATCGACAGTTGGATCTGGGGGGCGAGTCTGGTCTAACCGGCGAAATCAAAACTCTAGTGATTACCCATATCATGGATATAATTATCATATGGAGTTCTATTATATCCTAACATAGTATAGAACTCCATATTAATTTTATTTTATTTTTTTTATTTTTCATTTGTTTGGAAACTTAACAGCTATACATTTATAATACTTAATTTCAAATGAGAATACAAAATAAATAGCCAATTATAAAGTTTCACATATTTAAATTATTATACATTATTAATGTTGGGTAGTCATTGTAAGATGGTGAGTGTATGTGGGGGAAAGGGAAGGGTAATGGATATAGGAAAACGTTGATAAGGAAGGGATGAATGTTTAAGGAAAGTAGGTTTGATTTTTAACCAGTAATATTACCAATAACTGCGCGTAATTGGCGTTTCATCGATGTCTGTGTGGAGTTAAATATATCAGGTTGGGGGTCAAGACTATTGTAATAATTTAAGCATCTGTTGACATAATTATTCTGTGCGTAATTTGTTCTGCAGTATGGTGTATAGAAAAGGTGATTTTGGCGTGTTGTTTTCATGGGGCAGTTGAAAGAAATTTTTTGGAGTAGGTAAGAGCTGTCTACAAGGTTATTAAGTATTTTATAAAGCAGATAGACATCGGATATCTTTCTTCTTTTTTCAAGTGATATAAACCCATGTAATTTTAAAGATTGGTCATAATCATGGCGGTAATTTTTTTTTTCTAAAATTAGGCGTTTTAACAAACCTTCTCTGAATCCTCTCAATTCTGTCGATGTGAATATTGTAACTAGGGCTCCATACGGTTGATGCAAATGACTTCTAACGAAGGCATTAAATAGGAGAACTAGCGAGGTTGTTTCTTTGAAGGATTTGGTTATTCTTTGTATGAAACCCAAGTTTCTGTAGCTTTTATTTACGACAGAATCAATATGAGGAATAAATGATAGTTTGTTATCAAGGATAACGCCTAGGTCTCTCGCTTCGAGTTTTTGCGACAATATATTATTATTAATAGTGTAGTGAAATTTAATTACATTTCTGCTTCTACTGAAACTCATTGAGAAACATTTATTTATATTTATATATAATTGATTTTTTTCACAGTAGCAAAAAAGGTTATTTAAATCCTGTTGTAGCAGTCAGCAGTCATGTGTAGATGAGATTTGTTTATATAATTTTCTGTCGTCGGCAAAAAGAATTATTTCAGAGGTAGCTATGCATTGTGTTATGTCGTTAATGTAGATCAGGAAAAGCAAGGGACCCAGGTGAGAACCCTGCGGTACTCCGGAGGGAATTGGAACAAAACACGATTGGAAACCTTTGGCGGCTACTGCTTGTGATCTATTTGTTATATAGGACTTTATCCATCTGTACAGATCGCCACGTATGCCAAAGTTCCATAATTTAAACAACAGAATATTGTGGTTAATTTTGTCGAACGCTTTGGCAAAATCTAGGTATATTGTATCTAACTGGTTATTTTCGAGTAAGGCAGAAAATGAATGGTCGGTAAATTCTAATAAATTGGTTTCCACTGATCTTTTACTAAGGAATCCATGTTGTTTAATAGTTAAAGATGTTCTTATTTCAGGATTAATTTGATCTATAATGATTTTTTCAAATAATTTACTGAAAATACACAATTTCGAGATTGGTCTATAATTTTCGATGTTTGAATTGTCTCCAGTTTTGTGTATTGGTGTTATAAGGGCTTTTTTCCACATACTTGGGAAATGACCCTCATTAAGGGATCTTTGGAAAATTAAGTATAATGGATGACATAATTCATTGGCACATTGTTTTATTAGATGGGCTGGAATGTTATCGTAACCAGCTCCTTTGCTAGTATCAATTTTTGTGAGATAGTTATATACCAGAATAGGATTGATAGTGACTTTGTGTAAGAATACTTGTGAGTTAGAATCTGGGATATCCATTGCAGGTGGTTGTTCAGAACTCTCAACAAATACAGAAGCAAAATATTCATTGAATTTACTACAAATAGTTGGACCATCATTTTTTATTGTTTATTGTTTATTGTTGTTTATCGTCCGTAGACCCTAGCTCGGGTACTTGGACTCGTCACTTTTACACTCATAGTTTTAGAAAATATATAAAAATATAATGGACAATTTTTTATAGTCAATTCAATGCTGAAGTGAATGTAAATGGTTCACTCCAGCATTTCGTCCACAGAATAAAAAGATTTATCAACGAGGTACGTCTTCACTGCTCCTCGAAATTTATCATCATTCAGAGACTTGATTCCTTCCGGCAGCTTGTTGAATAGACGCACACTGAGACAAATAAAGCTTTTAGATAATTTTGCTAATCTGTGCTCCACGGGTCGGATACTTCCCTTTGAGCGAGTGTTATAATCGTGATATTCCGAGTTCAGAGGGGTGTTGGGCATGTTTTTGCGTGCATATAGTAGGCATTCATAAATATACATGCCAGGAAGTGTGAGTATGTCTAATTCTTTAAAATAATCTTTGCACGACTCCCTTGACCCCATGCTTTTCAATGCTCTAATTGCACGTTTCTGAAGTATAAAAATTCGGCTCCAATCAGCCCCTCGGCCCCAGAATAAAATTCCATATGACATAATACTCTGGAAGTAAGCAAAGTATACAGATCTAGCTGCCACTTCGCCACAAGTTTCCTTAATTTTTTTTATCGCATAAATTGCTGAGCACAGCTTCTTAGATATTGTCTCAATGTGAGGTGTCCACTGCAACTTTGCGTCAAGTATGACTCCGAGGAATTTTATGTTGTCTGCCACTACCAGTTTTCGTTGGGAAAGGCCAGACATAACTGAATCATTTTCAACGTGTCTTTTCAAGGAGAAGTGAATTGCACCCATTTTTGTCACATTTAACGCGAGTCCGTTATCTCCGAACCACTCACCCATCCCATCTAGTATCTCTAAAGCATTGCCAAGGGTAGTTTCCTTGTTTTTGCGTTCCTTTAGTACTATAGATGTATCATCAGCAAACATTATTATTTCCTGGTCTTTAGAGATACAGTTTGGTAGGTCATTTATATATATTAGGAATAGTACTGGCCCTAGTATGGACCCCTGCGGAACCCCACGATTTACTAGAGCTCCGTTGGACCTAGCACCATCAATCTCAGTTACTTGTTGACGGTTTTCGAGGTACGATTTAAAAAATCTATTTTCATTATTGCATATTCCGTAGTAATTGAGTTTATTGACAAGGATGTCATGGTTAACGCAGTCGAAAGCCTTGGAAAGATCGCAGAATATTCCATAAGCATCCGACCTATTATCCAGTGACTCAAGGACCGTTTGAACGAGAGATGCTACACCATCTGATGTGCTCTTGCCCCTTTGAAAACCAAATTGTTGGGGGTGTAGTATATTATTTTCGACTAAATAGTGGGTGAGCTGCTCGGCGACAATCCTCTCGAATATTTTGCTTAATACAGGCAGTATTGAGATCGGCCTATAGTTACTGGGGTCTGCTCTGTCACCCTTCTTGAATATTGGAATAGCTCTTGACATTTTAAGTTTTTCCGGAAATACACCTTGTACCAGACATTGGTTGATAATGTTGGTGATGCAGGGGGCAAGTCCATTAATAATTAATTTTAAGAAATGTGTGGACATATGCCATAGATCGTTTGAATTCTTCGTCTTAATTTTTTTACATAATTTTATTATTTCCCATTCTGTGACATTTCTAAAATTAAAAATACAATTGGGTTTACGCGATGGAACCAAGTGTTTCATTGCTTTTTCTATTGATGTGTTATGGGTAATTGAAGAAGCTATATTTACAAAGAAATCATTGAAGTGGTTGGCAGTTTTCAATTTATTAAATTCATCGTCGTTATAGTCGTTAGATTCTTTATTTCTACCAGTTTCATGTTTTATTACATCCCATGTGGTTTTAATGGGATTTTTGGAATTTCTTATTTTATCTGCTAAATATTTTTTCTTAGCTTCACTACAGACCTTTCTGAACACTGCACTGTAAGTCCTAATATTATTTTTCAAAGCCTCAGAGTTGTCAAATGTTTTCCTGCTATACAATTCAAACATTTTTTTTCTAGATATTACAATACCAGGAGTTGCCCAGTTATCAAATGACTTGTGGTCCTTTTTAATTTTTATTTGTTTGATTGGAAAATGACTATTAGTTTCTAGTACTAGGGTTTTAAATAGTTCATTAAATTGAGTGTTTGCACAACAACTCGAAGGCATACATGTGTTCGGAAAGGAATTGCCAATGGACTTTAGAAAAATTTTCAATGAATCTTCACTGTATAATCTCTTAGTGATATATTTTTGGTTTGTGCTTTTGGTGATTATTTTGTTTTTTAGATTGATTTTAATTACTTGTCCTAAATGGTCGGACCCTACAAGGTTTAAGAGGTCAGTTTGTTTGGCTTCAATATCAGTAAATATGTTATCGATACAAGAGGATGATTTTTTCGTTATTCGTGTTGCATTTTTGATGCAACGTGTCAATAAGAAAGAATTCATTAGATCAATTAAAGTGCTACACTCTTTTGAGGTATTGTTAAAATTAATATTGAAGTCTCCACACACTGCAATATGTTTGTTATTTTTGTAAGTTGCTCGATTTAAGGCATTCTCCATAATGTTGAAGAAAATGTCAAAGCACCCAGATGGAGGTCTGTATACTGATAAAACTATAATGCTATTGGTTTCAACGCAGCTAATTTCACAATGCTTCTCCGCGGATAATTTGACAATATCTGGTCTATTCTTTGATTTATAATTATCTTTAACCATAATCAATGATCCTCCTCTGATTGCTTTTTCTCTACAGAAATAACTAACAATATTAAACTGATGCAAACTATAGTTCATTATTTCTAATTCATTCAACCACGTCTCAGTAAAACACAATATATCCATTTGAGCAACTGCAGATGAGGTAGACAGCTCGTGGAGCTTCCCACGAAGTCCTTGTGCATTCTGGTGACCGATACTGAAGACTGATTTTAAATCATTGTAATAGTTGATCCGTGGTGAGGCTGAGTCTCGTATAAAAAAGACTTGCTTGTCCCTGGTATCTGCATAAGTTCGTTTGTGTTGGTATTATGTATTTGCACTTGAATAGAATTTTTTATTTTATGTCCAATACATTGCAAGCTAAATTTGATATATTCCGAAAGATTCAGTCTATCTTGATTTGATTCTATTATAAAACTATTATTACACATTCTGATTTGCAGTAGATTGATTATAATGCATGGTGAGAGGTAAGTTATTTAATGGACGTTTTGATTTAACATATGACCAAATATTCTTTGGATTGGATTTGAGTGAGTTTTCTATTTTAGCGACGTACAAATTGAAACAGGATCTTGTGAGGTTTTTTTGACGTGATCGCAATAGGGCAAAACTATCGTAATCTCTGGGGTTAGAAAATTTTTTCCATTTCGTATGATATTTGGTTTTCTCTTTTATTATTTTGATTAAGGGTCTGCTATACCAAGCAGGATAATTTTTGCTGGCTGAAGCATATTTTTTAGGAACAAATTCTACGATTAATGCATTGAGCTTATCATATAAGAGAGATAATGAATCTTCTAAATTTAGGTTATTGAAGTGAGTATATCTATATCAGAAAGTCTATGCTTGACGTTTATATAGTCAGCTTCGTGGAATTAAAATATTTCACGTGAATTTGGGTTCATGTACTTGATAGTTGCCATATTAATATTTATAATTAGGGATTTGTGATGCGAATCTTCTGGTACAAGAGGAGAGTCACATTCAATGACGGAAACATTCTGTGAGTTAGATATTACCAAATCCAAAATTCTACCCATTGAATTATGGTGCGTGTTAATTTGATATGTTTCAGTGAGTGAAAGGAAATCAAGAAGTAGCGTGCTAGCTGGTGTAGTAGAATTTATTTGTAGGATGGGGACAGAATTGATATCAAGAGACCAATTTAACTGAGGTAAGTTGTAATCTCCAGTTAGTATGAAAATGTCATCAGGGAAGTTATTTATTAGGTTACTAGCATTGTCTAAGTGATATTGCATATTGTCAAAGTAATTTACACCCTGTAGGTGATAACTGCAACAAATGTTGACCTTAATAGATGGATTTACATTTAATGATACCCATATGTCTTCAGCGTGAGATATCCATGTTAATTGTTGTTTCGGATTGAGTTCATTCCTAACTGCAATAAGAACTCCGCCTCCTAGTTTTTGATTAACTATTTCATACTCACGATCTCTACGGAATACAACGTATCTTGAGTCAAAGAGTTCCGAGCTATTGATGCTCTCCAAGAGCCATGTTTCTGTGAGGCAGATGATATCAAAGTCGTTACTTAGACAGTTGATTAAGAATGTTTCTGTTTTGCTTCTAAGTCCACGTACGTTTTGTAGATAAATATTTAACCCCATTGAAGAACATTGTAAAATAGTAACTTTGTAAAATATTGTAAATTTCTTTGTTTTAAATTGATTTTTAATAGTTAAGGGTACGACGAAGCGCAGTAAATGGCAATATACGGGATAGTGTAGAGGAGAGGATAGGAAAGTATAAGGGATGGTGTGTTTTAAAATATCTATTGGATTTGGTGATAGTGTAACGTTGTTCGATTGCAGAATTTTCATTTTATTTTGAGTAGGTCTTCTTCTTGACTGATTATCGTAACCGGTGACACCTCGTTCCTGCGTATATAGATTCGACAATTTTTTATCCAGCAGAATTGGTATTCCTTCTCTTTGCATATAATTTTGGTTTTGTAAAAAAGGTATTTGTTATTCACGGTAAGATGTTCATTAAGATATATAGATTTTGGTTCTCCTTGGATTCCGATATCGCTCGTCCGTAAACCTTTGTTTTTACGCATGGCTGATAGTAATACATCTTTGGTGTGACGATTGCGAAATTTCACTATGATATTTTTTGGTTTACCCATAGGTTTTGTTCGTGACGATATTCTTGAGCAGTAATCGATGTCTTGTTGAGATATTTGCACGTTCAATTTATGCCCTATGTTAGTAACAATGTCTTCTACGACTTCAGATCTATTTTCTGGTAATCCAACAATTTCAATATTTTTAAGTCTGTCCCATTGTTCTTTTTCATTGAGCTGTTTTTTGATATTAATGACTTCTAGTTCCAAGGTTTCGATGGTTTTAATCTTATTGTCAAAAATATTAACTTTCCTTTCAATTTCATCAAATTTTTTATTAAAAAAAGACATACTTGTTTTAAAAGATTCAAATTCTAAGCGCATGGCAGTCATATCCTTTTTGATTTCTTTAAATGAAACTAATTCTTCACGTATGAGTTTTATTTCGTATAATACTGATGTTAGCGGGTCTCTTGGCGATGGCTGGGGCACTAAAGTGCTTGTATCTTGCATTAATTATTTTTTTGTACCAGTCTTACATTTGATACACATCCAGTTTGTGCGATTTGTTTTACTCATTTTCCTGAAATTGCTTTCAACAATTCCCACACAGTTGAAGTGTAAATCATCTTTACACGCGTTACAGGTGATTCTATCACCAACATGTATAACCTCGTTGCATATCTGACAAGAATTCATTTTTGATTTAAATAAATCACCTATATTCCAAGAGATGGTGGTATTTGTATATTTATTAGGTAGGTGAGATTTATTTTTAAAAATGGTCGGAGAAAAAAAATAAATATATTTATCCTCCGAGCCGCGGGGTCGAACTCCTTTTGCCAGCTCCAAGTTCACCGAATTAATTAGTCCGAGCGATTTATCCACTAGTCCACAGTCCGTGACAAGAACGTCTTCAAAGTAGCGTAATATTAGATTGACAGCAGATTTGGTAAAGTATTTAATTTATTCACTTGTTTATTTTTTCCCCGTTTTTTGACTTATTGTATATATTTTTATTTAATACTAGCTTTTATGTCCCGCCGTTGGCCAAGAATGTAAAATTGTGAAAGAAAAAGCAATCGTTTTTATAATATTGTCACCCAATTATTTTGCAATATCAGACTATGAAAAGTGGTTTGAAATTTGATTGAGTTTAAGTATTGTAAAATGTTCAAGTGATGGCCACAACCCATTCTTTTTTATATATTGCTATAAGTAAAGTGTGAATGAAGTATAATATTTATACAATTTCTGCTCGCATGGACTATGCGTGATGGTTTTAAATATGACTGTTTATCAACGTTGTAAAGAGATTGGTTTGGCCACAACCCCCATTTTTAAATATTATCATCGAAAACAAATTGTAATGTGTACCTATTGAAAATTTAGTAATTTTGGATGTTGGGATGTGGTTAAAATTTGATTAAACAAACGTAGGTACTGAAATATCTAGTATTGGTCACATCCCATTCGTTTTAATATTTTTTCATCAAGTGTGCATTATATTTTTGCTCAATTTGACTGAAAGTCTTCATTAACGAAGAAGAAGAAGACTTGAACTATAGTAAATAGTTTTTAATTTGAATATAAATGTTGTGAAGAGTTCAGTAATGGCCACAACCCCCATTCTTTAAATATTAGGTGTTGAAAATTATTCAAAATAGGATGATATAAATGGTTTAAATTTAATTAAACAAAAGTATTGAAAAGATTCTAGTGCAGGTTATATCGTCACATCCCATATCCCATTCATTTCATATGTATTTTCATCAAGTGTGCATATCGTTAATAATATTTCTGCACAATAGACTATTAGACTTAAAACTAACCCAAAAGACTAAATAAAAAAGAGAAAAATAAGTATAAGACTATAAGAAATAGTTTGTATAAAAAACTATTCCAATGGTCTACATAAAATAAGTAAAAATACATATACCTAAAAGAAGAATTAGACTATTGGAAATAGATTGTATAAAAGCTCACCCAAAGGTCTACAAAAAAGAAGAAGAAGAATATTTAGACTATTGGAAATAGTTTGTATAAATACTGACCAAAAGGTCTACATAAAAGAAAATGAATAAGACTATTGGAAATAGTTTGTATTAAAACTCTCCCAAAAGTCTACGTACTTAAAATGAAGAAGAAATAATTTTTATAAAAAAATGACCCAAATATATACATAAAAGAAGAAGAAGATGAATTAGACAATAGGAAATACTTTGTATAAAAACTGCCCTAAAGGTCTACATAAAATTAAGAAGAAAAAGAATTAGACTCCAGGACCCGCCGCTTCAGGCCCTTCAGTACCTCCCGTCCCTTTAATCCCTCATTACGTCCCTTCCCATCAGGCCCTTCAGTACCTTCCGTCCCTTCAGGCAGTTTTATACCTCCCGTCCCTTCAGGCCCTTAAGTGCCTCCCTTCCCTTCATTACATCCCGTCCCATCAGTCGGTTAAGAAAAGTTTAAATCCAGAAACCATCCTGGAAGAACCGCGAAGAAATGAAAGAACCTTCTTTTCCCAGGATGCTCTACTTAATAGGTAAAATGACTAAATACACGAAGAAGAAGAAAAAAGTTTAAACCCAGATACCTGCGAAGAGATGGAAGGACAGTTGGACCTTCTTCTCCCAGGATTCTCCAACTTCATAGGTAAAATGACCAAAAATACACGATGAAGAAGAAGAAGAAGAAATAAGTTTAAATCCAGATACCTGCGAAGAGATGGAAGGAAAATTGGACATTCTTCTCCCAGGTTAGTCCACCTTCAAAGGTAAAATGACCAAATAGACGATGAAGAAGAAGAAGAAAAAAGTTTAAATCCAGAAACCTGCGAAGAGATGGAAGGAAAATTGGACATTCTTCTCCCAGGTTGGTCCACCTTCAAAGGTAAAATGACCAAATAGACGATGAAGAAGAAGAAGAAAAAAGTTTAAATCCAGAAACCTGCGAAGAGATGGGAGGAAAATTGGACCTTCATCTCCCAGGATAGTTCATCTTCATAGGTAAGATGACCAAGTACACGTTGAAGAAAAAGAAGAAAAAAGTTTATATGCAGAACCCGTCCTGGAAGACCTGTGAAGAGATGGAGGGACAGTCGGACCTTCTTTTCCCAGGATACTCCCCCTTCATAGGTAAAACGACCAAATACACGAAGAAGAAGAAGAATAAGAAAAAAGTTTAAATCCAAAAACCATCCTGGGCATACGCTCGATAATTCACCAAAGTTTCATTATAATCGGACAAACGGTTGATAAATAAATAAATAAAATAATTTTCCTATAGGAAATCAGTATAGGTATATTATTGTTGATTTGTAAGTAAATAGTATTAGGTAGGTACCTACCTACAACAACCTTCTAAATAAATTCGATTCCTAAAAAAAATTATTTGAATATCACATTCTTTCTGTAGCCATGGAAACGATTCGAACACGTAAGTACATAATATCGAATGGTTCTGATACATTTTTTGAATATGTAGGTACCTACATTGGTTTGTTCGATGCCATAAAAATGAAAATTGTCAGAAAAATCAAATATTATTTACAAATTATGCAATTTTATTATGCCTTTATCTTTACTAATAAATAACACATTTTTACAATATATGTCTTAAAACTTGCCGTAATGTCTTGTGTTTCATTTTATTATTTCATAATTACATTTATTTCAAAGGTTTATTATTTTCAAGAACATATTCATTCGGTGGGAAAATGAAATATTGTATGAAAAGATATTAAAATGGCGGCGTTTATGTACAAAAGGCTTACTTTAAAAATAAGTTAAACATTATAATTATACCAAATATTCACCATGTTTTTCACTTAAACGCTAAGTTATACTTCAAAATATTTTTTTTTTGTGTAAATACCTACTTCTAACTTTTAAACTAACAGATATTTGCGTGCAAAATGTACACTTTTTTGACAGATATGACTTGGAAAATTTTGTATGAAAAAAATAATTATTTAAATATTTTTAAAATTCAGCATTTTTATCGCATTCTTTTTAGCGTGACACTGCATCAGGTATACTGGTACATGTTCGCACTTAAATTAGATTTTTAGATGCTCTTGGTTTTTCAGAAGGCGTGAGACAAACACACACACACACACACACACAGACACTAACATTTTGATTGCTTTATTACTTTAGATATCCTGGATATATATGTATTATATAATAATGATTTGGGAAATAAAAAAAAAATATAACTGATTCAATTTTTGGCCGAGATTGGGATCGAACTTGCGATCTCTGGATCGTTAGGCGGGCCCTTAGACAACTCAGCCGTGGGCACCTTTGAATGACTCGCCAATATTTCCAATATATATGCTCTGCCTTTATATTGAAATAATACAATAAAAAATAATAATCTTGCCTTCTTCTTTGATATACAACAATGGTGTTCACAGTCACAAGATTCAATATTTAGATTCAGAAAAAATAACTTAAATCGGATAATCAAAACAGATTCGAACATGCAGTGCATGTATAATAATGTTATTTCACTATTGATATGTTTAAAACTTTCTGTATCGCGTTATAAACCGAGTTATAAAGATTTAAATATGGAGCAACACTTTGACACCACCGACGCGTAAACAACTACCAACAATTGACAATTATATCCATGATATGGGTAAACATGGAGGGTTTTGATTTCGATGGTTGACCAGACTTGCACCCCAGATATGATACATGCAACTAGTTTATTTAAATTCCCATCGGCTGTTTTTAAATTTTTATCGATTTAATTCTGATAATCTAGAAGGAGTTGGCCTAAACTTTAAGGCGGAAGGACGGATTGTATATGAAATCTGAACGACACCATCAGGAGGTTAAAATTACTAAGAATTGATGTGATAAGAGTATTAAAACATTTTTTAATAAATATAATGCAAGAGTGTCTTCAATATGTAAAAACTACTTAAATATTTTAACACAAGAATCTACTTATCCAAAGGGAAAATAAAAAAAAACTAAATTTCACTAAATCTCTTCGGTGGGTACATATTTCCGCCATTATACATAAAAAGAGGAGAAAAAAGAATGTAAAATATATTATCTTATCGCAGGAGAATGGAACGAATATACTAGGTCATAAAGTTGGCAAAAATACTCAAGATAAAACATTAAAGGCACATAAGTTTTCCTTCTTCTCTTGATAAACTAAAACTTAAATGAGAGGAAAGGGATATGACGAAAAAATTGCCTTGAAAGCATTTAATCCAACGGCTCATTTTTAAGAATAATTCTTCTTCTTTTTCCTGTCATATCAGGTCCCTAAGACGTTGGCAATCACTGCTGAGAAGACATCTCTATCCGGAACAATTCGCCGACGTCACAGATGCCGGTCAACTCACGAATGTTGCGGAGCCATGACATTTGACGTCTTCCTATTATGAGGCGTCCCTCTATTTCGCCCTGCAGTCTGTACCTTTTGCCTCGCAAATATGGTACCTTTCGTCGCTTAACTGTGTCATCTAGCTCGCACTCGACATTTGCTCTTCTGAGTACCTCCACATTTGATATTATATCGACCCAGGAACTTTTCAGCATGCGGCGATGCAGCCACATTTCATAGGCGGCCCACAGATGGTTCAGAAAATTCCAAATACAAATAAATAATTTTATGGAATACCAACAGTTATTCTTCTTCTTCCTTTTCATAGATCTGAAGTTCTGTTTCTACCACTATTCTGTCACTATTTTGCGATCTGGACTACCAGCCGTCTCGCCATCTCTTTGGAGGCCTTCCTGGGGGTCTTCTTCCAGCTGGGTTCTCCTGGATTTTTTTTTTTTTTTTAAAATGAATATGTCCTTGTTAAACAAGTACATATACATCTTCCTACGTTCCCTAAAATAAGCAAATAAATGCTTGTGCTATAGGTGAACGAAATCGGTCGAGGCAGGATTCGAACTCGCGACCACTGGGTTACTATCCCAGCGCGCTAACCGCTCTGCCATTATTCTTCTAATTTTGATAAACACATATTGACATGGAGATTTTTTTTAATGATCACAAAAACTAAAAATCAGAACAAATGCAAAATGAGAACACAGTGGCAGTTAAGGAAAAAATATACCTACCATTCAAAGTACACTATGTACCTCTATAATTTTATTTATTTATATTCACCAAGTTTAAAGCACGAATAAACTCTTTTTAATACCGGTTTCAAAGCGAATGCTTCTTCTTCAGGACGGATCATATGTTATAAAATAGGTCGTCGAAAAAAATACCTCATTTATTGATAAACAAAGTTAATAATGATGAATGGTTTGAATGTGCCAAAAGGACAAATTTGAAAATATTACGTCGGCAATCACTAGCAGACTCGCACGCCCATGGACACTCTTGGATATATGTAGGTAAAACAGCGATCATATTTTGCATCGGGGGGGAGGCATACCCCTAGGTATGATAGTTTCGTCTCTACGGCAGTCATACTTGTTTTATTTATATTTATTTATTTATTTACCTTTTATCACACCATATTTATAATGACAACAATAAGTAGATTACTGCTGCCCAACTAGGAAATCCTGTTCTAGGGCTAGCAGTTTACAATTTTTATTCACAATTATATGCAATTATGCATATAGGTGATTGTTCCCGTTCCACAATAAATATGTACACAATCTCAATTTTCTGCACTCACAATCATTACCTCAACAAACATTATGGGCTCACACAAAACAGATCAACCAGGTCCCAATGTCCGCCATAATACCTGTCATAATCCAATTTCTGACGCGATTTTTATTTCAGAGCCATAGAAAGACAATAGTTAACTATGTTAGTGTAATTAATATGAATCACATGGTTCCCAAATCAAATCAAATATTTTATGTGTTACTCAAAGAGCTTCGTAAACACAATACGGCATAGTTACAAATGTTGTTAATAATTTTGAATTATTTAAGTAGTTATTGTTTACCAATCAACAATTTAATTTAAAAAATCCGAAGAAATCTGTCATAAATCCAATCTCTGAAATAAAAATCGCGTCAGAGATTGGATTTATGACAGGTATTATGGCGGACATTGGGATCTGGTTGATCTGTTTTGTGTGACCCTATATGTTTGTTGTGGTAATGATTGTGATTACAGAAAGTTGAGATTGTATACATATTTAGTGTGGAACGGAAAAAATCACCTGGTTCATTATTGCATATAATTGTCAATAGAAATTGTAAACTGCTAGCCCTAGAACAGGATTTCCTAGTTGGGCAGCAGTAATCTACTTATTGTTGATCAGCCTATGATGGTTTATACATATGTAATGTATTGTATGTATGAGTTTTGCGTTAGATATTCTTTATTATTGCCATTATACATATATCCAAATAAATAAAACGTTAATTACATGGTATGTAGCTTATACAGAATATACAGCTATATTGGAGCGAGTATCTAATTCGTCATTCATGGAAATACATTATAGGATTTAGCCCCAAAGATTATCTAGGGATTGGAGATTTACGTCATCTATTCGTACTAGTACTAGTACGAATAGAGATATACTTGTCAGCGAATAGGATAGTTAATGTATTGAGTGTTAAACCTACAAATTATTTCCAGAGCAAAACTCACTGTTTTATTGTCCATCTCTTATTGATTTTCGATCTTAAGATATGCATGCTAAAAAGAAGTTAATATTTCATTAAAATTCAATCGTTCATCTTCTTCTCAGTTGCAATCCTAAGAACTATGGCAGACTATCTTCTACTCTGAAGACCTTAATAGTGATAATTTCAACCCCTTACCGAATGGGTCAAGACATCTCCTTCTCTTTATTTTTGGTCGAATATATTTGTCAATTTGGTCCATTCGATCATATCTTTTGGCGGTGGCAATTGTAGATGCCTTTTCCTTTGGATGGATGATTTTTATGCACCGACAGGATATCTCATTACTATATTTCTTTTGGATTCCAACTTTGAAATGGTCTCTCCAGATATTTAATTATTCGCATCATAAAAGACCAACACAACTTCTTACTTCTAGTATTATTCGATACATGTCAACATTTTCATCCATTCGATCCACCCCACGCATATTTCTATTGTATTTCCCAAATAAATATGACCGGGGTATTTGTACATTTCGCATTTCTTATGACAAACGTTTTACAGTGGATACAGGATGAACACCTATATCAAAGCCGCAGAAAACACCCAGTTGTCCATCCATACAACGAAAATAGCTGATTGATATATTCCTTTTATTATATTATAACTTTTATAGAGATGAACAATCATACATAAATAATGGTAGAAAAACAATGTAAATACATATGTTAAATATACGGATGAAAACAAAAAATAAGCGAAAATACAAGCAAAAAACCTACATGAAAAATGTGCATCTTAATTATTCAATTCATTACAATCATTCTTTCATTATAATTATTCTATTAATTTAATATAATTATCTCTTGTGATTTGTTTTCTATAAAGGTAATTATTTATTTATTTTTCATCTCGCTTACTTTATTGATTAATTTATTTGATATTATTTCCTTTTTAATTTTACTTATTTTAATTGTTAATACTTTTTGTACCAAGCTCAAACTATTAAATATTTCACGTGTATATGTAAAGGATTATGTGCACAATGTTATGTAATATATTCTATTACAAATAAAAAACGAGTGGGTTGTGGCCAACACAAACTCTCCACACCAAAGTAAGCGTTCATTTTTTCTTCTTGAAATGTTGACAATCCCTTAATGCATTTTTATGAAGTACATTTCCATTAGATTCTTAAACAAATATAAGATTCCCAGAGGACAAAAGTTTTCATAATACACCATACACACAAACATTGTAACGAAACTCATAATATGTATTTTCTACATGATTACTTTTGAGAAATTTTAAGTAAAATTGCATTACTAGCAAGATGACCATGTATGAGACAGTGTATCAATGTTGATGAGGCGATGTATGTGTCAAGATAGAAGAATGCGGTGTTCGGTTCTCACAGCCTACCCCTTGAGGAAGATAGAATTGGAGAGTAAAAAATACACCTGTCTATAAAGACACATACAATATCAAAAAATAAATAAAATCATATATTTGTTTCTTTAAATTTTGACAATGCTTGAATGCATTTTTGATGAGTGTATTTTTGTTGTATCAAAATTTCAAACAGTATACAAAAAACTCGATTTTTCAGACCGTGAGAGCATTTTGAAAATTTGGACAGGTGAAATCATAGAGAAGAAATTAACGGATATCTATATATATATATATATATATATATATATATATATATATATATATATATATATATATATATATATATATATATATATATATATATATATATATATATATATATATATATATATATATATATATATATATATATATATATATATATATATATATATATATATATATATATATATATATATATATATATATATATATATATATATATATATATATATATATATATATATATATATATATATATATATATATATATATATATATATATATATATATATATATATATATATATATATATATATATGTTATAATATTTTTATCTCGGTTTTCCCGTGTCAGTAGGTCTTGACTAAGACCATTTGTCTTCCGACGTTTCGCCTGAATATCACCAGGCATTTTCAAGGACTTAACGAAAAGCACGCGCGCGATATATATATATATATATATATATATATATATATATATATATATATATATATATATATATATATATATATATATATATATATATATATATATATATATATATATATATATATATATATATATATATATATATATATATATATATATATATATATATATATATATATATATATATATATATATATATATATATATATATATATATATATATATATATATATATATATATATATATATATATATATATATATATATATATATATATATATATATATATATATATATATATATATATATCTTTACACATATGATGTAAATATGAAGTCGATCGGACTTATAGTTTGGGCTGTAGAGAGGACACAAAAAATATAATTCCATACGCCGAACGCCGTACGCCATACATACAAACACATCACGACGAAACTCACAGTGTGCACTCTCTACATAATACCCGTTGAGAAATTGATGTAAAAAATATGCTTAAAAATTGTTAAATCATGACTCTCCACTATTCCATAGCGCGGAGAATAATAAAATAATACTTTAAGAGGGTGACTGCTGCCAACGTCTCTATTTTTTCAATTTGATATACCATCATTATTAGTAAATGAATCATTTTGAAAAAAATAACCTAGTTTGTTTGGATATTAATTAAGAGAAATATACCTTAACTTTTTGATTGTGTTCTGTATATATTCTTGTAGGAAAATAATAAGCATACCCTGATTTTAGACATTTATCTTAAATTTCTAAAAAATATATAAGGTATAGAGCAATATTTTTTTTACAAATTAAAGAAGAACAAAGTACCTGGAAAAATATGATATGACGTTGCATTAACGCATCAGGTTAAGTAAATAAACCAAAATGTGAACGCCTTGAATGATTAATGATTATTTTATTTTAAAAACCAGAACTCCATCTTGTTTATTTGCCTACAGATAAAGTTGAGACAGACTTAGCAGACAGAGTTGCCAGGATTCCATTTCAAAAATAATTTTAAATAGAATCCAGATTTACATCAGCATTTTTGCCTCCATGGAGAAACTTTTCAACTGCTTTTTCAATCAAATATTGTGAGACAGTTAACGATAGCGTATTTTTGGGTAAGATTGAAATGAATATTTGACTTAGGACCTGTCAGTTGCCCTAGAAGCAATGTAATACGAACAATAAATAAAAAAATATGCCTACGCTCTACACTTTTAAATATTTTTGATTCATTTAAATTTTCAAGTATCTTTGGATTTTCTACATGACATTTCTAATTATATATAACTTTTTATATATAACTTTTCAAATCTTATCGAGATTCACGTTTGAATGGGTTGATTTTTTTTTATTTCGTGAATAAAATTGACGTAACCTGTAATTATGCGATTATCATTTCATGTCCACGTCCAAATTCTTGGCTAACTGGTTGCAATTTTCTAATTCGGCACACGGTGTCTTTCAACAGAATTAGTTACATGTACAGCCATAATGAATGAAAAATGAATACTCTACGCCTTATAGTTTATTAAAAATATATGATAAACGTTGAAAATCGGGTTATGCCATTATTTTTCTACAATAATTTATACAGAACATTATCAAAAAGTTAAGGTATATTTTTGTTTATTAATATCCCAACTATTTAAATTATTTTTTTCAAAACGATTTGATAAGAAATAATGATGGTATATCAAATTGAAAAATAGGTACGTTGGCAGCAGTCCCCCCCTTAAGAAGAATATTTTATTAAATATTAGAATTATCCCTATCACATTCAGATATTTTATTTTTTATACCTTATTTTTTTTTATTTTATATTTTTTTAAATCATTGTTTGACAAATATTTATCTTAATTTTGATCATAAATAATTGTACCTACTATTTGTTTGTATTATTCTATTTAAATTTTCTTTAAATACGAGTTATATTATTGAAGAAACCTTGAAATTCTGTTTCGATATTCTCTTTGGTAGAAAAAAGTGTGGCTTAAATATATGGCGGTTGAAAAAAGTCGTAAAAATTTACATAAATAGGAAAAATCAAAGCCTCTCCTACAACAATGGCACTCAACAAAATAAAATTCTCAGATAATCGAACATTAACAACGATTTATAGACAAAGTATTGTTTCTTATCGGAAAATTTAGCAGTAAGGGATATTGTTAATAGGAATAGACGCTATCAATAGGGTTGGTACTTCATGATTCATGACAGTACATGGGTGAATAATACAGAGAACATAAAAAAGTATTTACATAATTTCAGTAAACATGAAAATAATTGAGAAGGGAGGAATTAAGTACATTATGCGTTAGCACGATCGATTGTTCAACGAAGGATTTACAAAACAGCGAAGGATTTTCAAATCATCTACAAATTTACAAAGATGAGTTTTATGTGGTCTGATTTTTATCTTTTAGTATTACAAACGGCCAGTTAGATCTCTTGAAATCTTAAAATTTGTGGATTACTGATAACAATGCATGTTAATACATTTTAAAACTTGTTTTTTTTTTATTATTTTGTTAAATTGAATATAAATCGATTTCATACAAACTTATTGGAATTGTTTAATTTCACAACAGATTTAGTGTAATTTTAATTTCAAAATCAAACCTTAAAAAAATCATAACGAAAAAAATATTTTAATCTTTTTTTTATAAGTTTGTGATATGCTTTCTTCTCTACGATCACCCTTTCTTCATTCATTCATTCATACCATCACGGCATATCCCACAATGTGGGGTAACCAGCGAAAGGTGTGCGGGTGTGCATTGACTTATAAAAGGGAGCACAACATATCTGTGTATACCCACACACCAGTCTCGTTTCACCTCAAAAGGCACTATATTCAGAATGGGTGGTGAACCTTATTGCTGAACTATGTGAGATGTTATAATTGTTGCCTGTTGTATTTTCGATTACCCGGCTCTTACGGGACACTCGAAAACAATAATAGAAAAGAGTGGAAGCACTATTCTAAGCCGATGCCTCACAGCTATCCCTTTCTTCTTATTGGGATTAATACTTACCTATAGTTTTGGTCATACGGAAGATATTTTTTTATAGTATGACAAACTTAATTCATGTACACAAACAAGAAGATGGACTAAACTACGCTTAAAATTATTAATCACAGCCCACACTGAATAAGCAATAAAAAATATCGAATTATTTTCATTCTTAATTGTAGTGGATATAGACAAAGGGATATTTTTATTTCGGTTCTAGATTTTAATTTTGTTTTCTTATCCAATCTCTGTTTTAATTTTATATAAACTGTACGTTATAATATTGTTTTATAAAATGTAATTAGAGGCTCTCATTAAATTTTCTTTGATATCCAATTTCATCTATACAAGAAAAACAATTCGATATTGATTTCAACGCCTATCAACGTTCACAAACTAAAAGTTAGGTTGACAAAGGTCTATTGTTAGAAGTACACGTGTTGTGAGGTGATAGTTCATTGGCTGCTCAACGCCGCCATTGTCTTTGAATAGAAAAAAAGCTATTTTTAGTTTATAAACATAAAGATTTTCGTCCAATAAATTATACATAAAAATAGCTAAAAAAAGGTGCTGCGCAAATGATGTGTTTAATTTTGGATGTATATTTATTTCTGGTACAGATTTCTGTTATAAACTAGTTGCATGTAACACATGAGATCCAACTGTCGATAGCGATAGTATGTATAGTTGAAGAATAAGTACCAAACTATAAACCCATAAATACAAATTATTTAATATTTTAAGATATTTGGTTTTCTATACAACACATGTACCTAGGTATGTATGTCAAGATAGGATAGTATGGAGGTCAGTCCTTTGATCCTACCCAGAATGTGAAAACAGCATGATGGTATGTATGTATGTTTGGAGATTAGTATCAAATTATTAAGTCTTCTTAGATATTGTGAGTAGGCTACTTCCATACAAATTGTATGAAGCAATGTCGTCACTAAATTCAATTTTTATAAAAATTGTTAAAAAAAATTTGAGATGTGCTAATACAATGTTAATATTTTTTATAGAAAATAAAATTTTCTAGTTGTGGTCTTTCGGCTTTTTTCGATATTTAAAAAAAATGGAAATATAGGCAGTCAAACTCATAAATTTATCATAAAAAAAATATTTTTCTTAATAAAAAATGTTTGAGAAACCCTGGAATTTAAAAAAAAAACAAATTTGAGATTTTGTATTTGTCTATGTTTATACCAATTTTCAGCGTTCTAGCTTTTACGGTTTCTGAGATATATGGAAAAATAAATCAAAATTTCAAAAGTTGATAACCCCTGACTGAAACAAAAATTCACAATTCTGAGTATAAAAGTTATGTAGGCCTATAACTGTTTATATATTTTAAAAATTTGGGCTCTGTGAATTGAGCGGATCAAAAGTTATAAGGGGGGGGGGGACACACAGACAGACACACAGACACACAAACAGACACACACATAAACACACACATACACACACACACACAAAACTTACATAAAATGTTCTACTCCGAATTCTGAGTAAATCCATGTAAGGGAACATATATGCTGCGAGGCCTCTAGTTGGTGTTATTAGCTTGCAAAAAATCCACTACACCATACAAATTTTTCCTTCGTACACGCATCTTGGCTTAATAATGTCGATTCATTAAGAGAATTGAATTCTCATGAACGAATCGACAGTTGGACAAGTGACATTCAGGTTCTTTTAATATCTATAATATTGCATTTTTCATAAAAACATCGTAAAATCTTGGTACTTGGTACTTAGTACAAAAATTAAATCTTGGTCTTTTCAATATAAACTATATTTTTTACGTTGTTTACACCACGTGTCGATTGAATTTGCGACCGGTTTCGGTTATATAGAAATATAGACAAATAGAAAATAGAACGGTTATTTAGAAATATAGACAAATAGAAAAACTCAAATTTGTTTTTTCAAAAAAGTTCTAGATTTTCTCAAACATTTTTTTTTCATGATAAATTTATATGAATAATTCCTATGTTTCTAAAATATCGAGAAAAGTCGAAACACCCCAACTAGGTAATTAAATTTTCAATAAAAAATATGAAAATTGTATGTTGTAGTAAGAGACTTATAGAGGTTCCGACTATTCTGTCTCAAAGCCCGAAAATGAAATATAGTGTCCCAATATCTTTATGATTAGTAGAAAATAATCAACGATTCAAAGTAGTGAGAGGGGTAGTTATTTTTCTTTGTAATTTTTTTCCTACATTTCAAATTTATTTAACAGCTTTTAAAAAAATTGAGTTTACAATTTGTATGGCAGTGGCCTATATATAATATTTAAGGAGACATGCGGTTTTCATATTCTGGGTAGGAAAAAAGCCTCTTTATCTACCTATCCTATCTTGACATAGGTACATACCTATATGTGTTGTATGAAAAACAAAATATCTTAAAATATTCAATAATTTGGATTTATGTTTTTGGTACGTATATTTCGACTATACATACTATCGCTATCGACAGTTGGATCTCATGTGTAACTTGCAACTAGTATACTGAGTACATTTCTTTTTTAGTTTTATAATTCATATTTTCTTAAAATATATGTATAAGTTTCTGATTCTCTTAACGCCTTCCCTGATCTGATTTGTCTATTTTATGTTTTTATCAATAATACTTCCAAAGTATTTTACTTTTTCCACTATATTTAAAACAGAGCAATCAAATGAAATTGGTTGGTTTGTCCCTTATTTAACGTTAATGAATTTGTATAAAACCAGCTCTTTAATCTATTAATATCAGAATTTATTTTTTCTTTCAATATTATTATAGATTTTCAATAAAAAATATTTTATCCTTTAATAACTGCGCTTTCGTTAGTCTCTGCTAACACCATAATAGGCACAATTTATGCATTAGTTATTCATCTGATGACGTTCTTATTTTTCAGTGCAAAAGAGTGATTTCATTTTGTTAAATGTGTTGATGATTCTGATATTTTGTTAAGTATTTTGAATGATGACGCGTTAATTGTTCGGACGACATGCCTAACACGAAACGCGTCTATAAACAAATAAAACATAGCCAAATTGCTTTAATTTTTTGAGTAATAATAAATATTAAAATAATTAATGGGAAAAAATACTGCACACTTAGTTAATTTAAGACTTGTTTTTATCGCTAGTGACGTAAGGTATCTATTTTATCAAAAATATCTCCGAATATAGTCAGTATCATGTTGCAGTGGATTGTTTGGTATATGACAGGTGTCGAGTATTTGTTCCTTTATGAACATTGTCCCGACACGAAAAATATTTTTCACAAAAGAAAACAAAATGAAACTTTGGACAGTTTATAAAAACATACAAAAAGATGGCTGGAGGCGGTCTGTTGGGAGAACATAGGAGAGTTGTGGACAAATTAATGGAGACAATTAGTGAGACAGAATAGAAAAGTGTAAAAATATTGGAAGATATTAATTTAAAAACTATACATAAATTATAACGGAATGAATATGAAGGAAAAATATTTGATAAACATTATTATTAAATGCAAAGGTTAACTTAAATATGATTCATTTTTACATAGCAAAGTTCCAGACAAGTCTAATATGGATAGGTTTTTATGTTTATTAGTATCCAGCAGACACTATGCAGAGGAGATTCTTCAGCCACAGCGTTCGACCTCATACTTATCATTTGCTTTTTAGTATTTTTTTCTATTGTCTTAATTTATTTCTCTTTTTGTACAAGTATAAATAAATATAATTATAACAAAGAAAAACATGATAGCAAAAAAAGATTGGGAAAGAACAAGGGAGAGGAAATCAGATGTTAAGGGATATTCCTTCTTAGGTTTTTTTCTTGAAAATACAAAGTGAGCTAGACGACGCAATATCCGGACTTTTCCATAGTCTTGCTGATTGTACGTCGAACGACGAGCTGAAATGTTCTGTATTCTGTGAAAAGCACATGGATAAATAGTGTCGTACGTTCAGCAGATCAGATTGCAAGTCCATGATTGGATAAATAAGTGAATTTGTTATTAAGGTACTGTGGCAGGTTTGGATTGGAGAGAATATTGTACAATAGGGACAGAATGGGCCAACTAAGATAGTTTTTTTTATAAATTATTACACTTGATTTTTAATATTATATAGCTACACTTTTTCATGTACAATTGATGTAGACATTTACATTTACAGTGTTTCGAGGTTTTTTTCCAAGTGGGTAATTGCAGATATAATTTTTGTGATGTCTATCAAAAATTTAAGTGTGCATAATATACATAAATAAATAAATATAACGCGACGTATGAGTTTAAAAAATTCATAATTTATTTTAAATCATATATATAGATAGGTCGATGGCAGAGCGGTTAGCACGCTGGACTAGTAATTCAGTGGTCGCGAGATCGAATCCTGCAGCCTCGACCGATTTCGTTCACCTATAGCCATAGCGTTTATGCTTATTTTAGGGAACGTAGGAAGATGTATATGTACTTGTTTAACAAGGATATATTCATTTTATTTAAAAAAAGTAGAATAAAATAAAAAATCCTCTCCCCTTCGTTCTCAACCCTCAATCTAGAAAGTCAGCTGTCGCATCGAAAGCAGTCTTATTAAATAAATCACTCACAGTTTAATTTATAAAAATTCCTTTGATCATGATTGAATCACGGTTCAATTTAACACCGTTCAAAGTCTTATTCCACGTTCAACTGAAACCTTATTCATAAAAATATTTAAACCCTAGTTCAGTTGATGACGATTTTGAGCTCTATTTCATACGACAATATGCGCGGCACGTGGTAGTTCTGTCAATCTCTAACTATTGCACTTTTTGACATTTGATATTTTTAATATCATTTAATGATTCGGCAGATATTTTGTTGTAGTTAATATTAACCATATTTGAATTATAATATGAACTAGCTATAAACCACTTATTTTTGTGAGTCACTTCGCGACATGTTTCGGAAGCGCTGTCCTTCCTTCGACCGGCGCGCCGAGTCTCGAAAAGGGATCATATCGGAGTTCAATTATTATAGTTCACCATTTGATCCACGTTTATAAATAACACTGTAACAGTTTAATAAAGTGATCTTTTATAAATAATATGTGTAAATTGTTCATAGATGTCCAAACAATTCATTCCAAAAAGCTTGTTGTGTGATAGACCGCCTTGACAACAAACCCAACATTTTACATAAATGCTATTAAAGAATCAGGTATTGCGTGGTTTTGAGTTGAGTTTTGAGTTACGTTAAAATAGTCTTATATCTAACAAAAAACCTATAAAGTGACATCTATAGCTACAAATATTTATAGCTACTTCTACTATTTGAGAATGATTTTGTTTTATTTTTTAGATGTAAGTACTTGATGTACTCAATCGAGTAGGTCTTTGATTTTATTCCTCTACTTACTGAATCATAATATCAAATAGGCCAATGCAATAAAAGTCCCGTAAAAAAGTCCGATTTCAAAGGAATTGTGTTTGTTCGAGAGAAAGAATTGACTTATGGTCAAACATAAAACAAGTAACTATCATACGACCGGCCTCTTTCCACGAGACTTTACAACCGAATATATGTACCTCTTTTTGGCTCTTTTTTTGTTCAGTGACTCAATTTAAGAATTCGTGAAGCAACCTTGGTTCGTAGCGGAGTATTATGTTTAATTAAGCGCAAATTTATTGACCAGATTTCTGGCAGTCTTTACGACTTGATTTCAAAAGGTTTCTTTTTTTATATTCCGTGACTTGATATTCTTGCCAACGTCTCTTCTATGTATTTTCTGCTATTTACTTAACTCAAAATGTTAAATAAAATCGTTGTACACTTGTACATAAAAAAATATTATTTCAACGAATTCGTTTTCTGAGATATTTTAACTAAATCCTCTGTGTGTCATTTTCCAAATAATTGACTTTCCAAATATTTTAAAGAACTTCCCCGAAAGCATGAGCACATTCAATACGTATTCCATAAACTAAGTGAAAATATTTGTACTATAGGTTGAATTGATCTATGACTCTTCTGCGTTCACAAAATGTCACTCTGTGACGCTTTTAAGTGCAGTGTCTGAAAGGTTTAAGAAGTCTCCGGACTCTTCTTGTATTATTTAAATGTACTGCGAGGGATTATTAACAGTCCCCATAAAAAATGGGTGATGTTGAGTAAAGAAAAATTAACCTGCTTGAATAAGCAACACATTTATTCAATGACATTTCCTACTAAGAAACTTGTAAGAACAAAATAAAATATTGTTGATTCGATAATGGTAATTAAGAAGTGTTGTGTATAGTGTACACAATACGTATAGTATCTTCCGTGAATTAAATCTGTAACGAGTATTGCCACTTTCATAGCATTTAATGCCGCAACTTCGGTGATTTAAAATACTTTTATTTTACAACAGCAAAAACAATGAAAAACACATAAAGGAACTCGTTTGATGTTATCTCGAGCAAAATTCCCTTCATTTATGCTTCAAAGCGCAAAATTTATCTGAAGGAAATTCTCTTGTTTAATTTATATGAAATAGCCACGCTTAGCGGATTACAAATGTACTAAATAATTTATTCATTTTCATGTTTCCATAAAAACTGGCAAATTTTAGGCTTTTCCGTGAATAATTACTGTAGATTCTATCCACGGTTATGATTTAGTAACTAAGTATTCCTCCACATAGCACAAAACTTTAAGGATCTATGTATGTAATTTACAACACAAACAATACGTGTTCAGTTTTAAGCCCTTATTAATTAACGAAATATGCTACTTTGTCAGGAGTTAAGCTTAACAAATAATTAATTAGCTAACGAAGCTTAGCTCAATGGTTAACACTTAGCAACGCTATCCCTATTCTTGATATTATTGCAGAGATCTAATTTAACTTTAAATTTTGATATTGTTGTGAGAGGCTTTTTCACTTGACACAAATTATTATTTTATTATACCTAACAACTAGTACCAAACACTTTACAAAACAACACACTGTCAGAATAGAATTTCTCAAATCGAATATGAGAAACAATACACAAATTTCAATAATTTACAAACTAAGTTTGTAAATTATTCATTTCAAAGTCTTCAAGACATAAGACATTTATATTTACATTTGGTTTAATTAATCATGTTTGCAAATTTTAGAACAAAAGACATTCTTCGGCAAAAGAAAGTTGTACACAAGTGCCTGTAAAGATATAATTATGATATAGCCTGATCCCTGAGATATAAAATGTTTTACTCGACCCGATAATGACGCATTGCTTTACCGTACTGTCTCCTTGCATTCAAAATTATATATTATATTTGTCCCAATTTCATTTTTAATTCTAAAAGTAAAAAAACAATTCCATAGACTACGATAGTGTATCGAATTCAATTTCTGTGATAATTTTGGATATTATTTTTTATTAAATTAAATTTATAGGTAATAAATATATAAAAAAAAAATCAAGAAATATAGAAAAAGATATACAGTAAGTAAAAATATATTTCCCTTTACCAAAGTGAAAGCACTCGTGTGCAAATGAGTCATTTAAAAACAAAAGACACAAAATATTAAAATACATAATTATTATCTATACAAAAAGTAGTTTATATATTATAAAAAACAGTTAATTTTATTTTTTATTTTTCTTTTGAATTCATTACATTCATTTGCCAGTCTCAGATATGTTTCAAGTTGATTGAACCACACCACCCCACTGTACGTGTAGTAGTGCTGTGCAAAATTATTAATTTATTTCAATTGTAGTTTCAATTTTTATTTATAGCTCATTGCGATTTTCATTTAAATATTCTACATCTAAGTACATTCCAGTGTTGAATGCAAAAAGGAAAATTCTTTTAATATATTGTGTATTTCTTTATTTTTATTGACAATAACACCTCAATATAGACGAAGTTGGGATATTATAGAACAACCAGGAACTCAGGCACCTACAGGGCTTACGACCTGTCATCGGCTGGTTTACGTAATCACTTTATGCGCTTGCGCAACTTTCACCTATTATGCCTTTATTGAGTACCCTTAACAATGTTATTTCCATATATTTGAATAATGTGTAAACAATTCACCTGAATAATACAAAATTATACTATTGCCATCTATGAGGTAACGGAGAAACCTTTTTTGTAACGCCATCTATTGACAAATTAATTTATTTGTAAACAACGAAAGCAACGGTCCTTATAAATTAGGTGACGGTGTCTCGCACAGATGTCACCCCTGAACTCTCTCGATTTATCTTTTATGTCTGATTCTAGATACTCTAGCCATTAAGGTGTCTTTTGATTTCGTAAAAAAATAACTCACAATTTTATTCATCGTCCATTATATTACCCGCTTCTCAATTCAGAAATAACATATATACATATTTTTTTTAATAATATCCGCGATACGTTTCATTAGAATTCCAAACGTCGTTGAAAAAGAAAAATCCCCGAAAAAAAATATGAAAATGAGAGGAAAACGTAGACGCAGGTATTGAAAATGGGAAGGTATTTGTTCATAGAGGAAGATCTGAGAAAATTGAGATGTTTTTGATATGAATGTTAGCGATATTACCTATACTTTATATTATGAAAATACTCGAGTGGATATGTTTGAAAAATTTCATAAAATGTACCAAAATAAAAAATATCCATACAACTTACAACATATTCCACCTTCTGATATATTTATTATTCAACAATTCTCGCACGGCCTTTTCACTGGAAATCAAATGGGTATATTTCAATTCATAGTTTTTATGTATTTTTATTTTCAAAGTGATATGAAAAATCAAAAGGCAAGCGAGTTTTGTGCTATTAGTTACTAATAAATATTGAGTTCTTTCTGAAATTTATATTGTTCCCAACATCCGTTCAACGATCTACGAAGACTTGACAATCATAATAACAATATTCCTCAACTCAACTCATACGATTTATTATTTGATTTAGAAAATATAATTCACAATGCGTTTGCAGTCCCAAACCTGACGTATGCAAGTGAAACGTGGACATAGCAGAAGACGAATAAATGCATTCGAAATGAGATTCGAATGAGGACATTAGGATGGAATGAAAAATAAAGAAAGATGTCATCAATGGAAAAATACAAGGATAATGTAGTGGATCAATTCACTTACCTGGGATCCAGTCTGACCGAAAATAATGACGATCCAGCTGAGATAAGAAAAAGAATTACGGCAGTTAACAATATATATTTTTCATTGCTCCTGGTTTTTAAATCTCGAATCTTTTGTGTCCATCGTAAAACAAAAGTCACACTTTACAAGACCATAGTCAGAACATTGTTGGCATATGGATGCAAGACATTGACCATAACGGCGAAGATGTGTGAAATGCTGGACACCTTTGAAAGAAAGGTACTGCGTAGAATATGCGGCCCCATGAAGGATGGCGCATTAGACGTAACGATGAGTTATACAACTAAATATACCAGGCTCCAAGTATCTCAACGCACATACAATTACTTAGGCTGAGATGGGCTGGATATGTACAACGAATGCCAACCTCACGGGTGCAGAAACAAATCATGACTGGACACCCAGGTGGGAGAAGAAGGGTAGGAAGACCAATGCTGCGGTGGGAAGATGAGGTCAGAAAGGATGCGGCTCAGCTTCTCCAGGAGAGGAGCTGGAAAGTGGTAGCAGAGGACAGGATAGGATGGAGGCGAAAGTTAACGGAGGCCAAGGGTCGATTTGGGCTGTAGCGCCATTGACAAAGTTATCAATGGAAAAGATGTGAACACATTAAGATGGTTTGCCTACATGTGGAGAATGAATGTGAAACGCTTACGAAGAAAATATACAGTGCGTACAGGAATGGAACGAAAGATTGAAAAGGATGGCTCTTCCGTGTGAACGTCATTCTGAAAGAGGGAAATTAAGGAGCTTGAACAAGAGACAAACATTCATGAGACGATGTATGAATGTTGATGAGGCGATGGATGCGTGGTAGAACAATATGGCATGCGGTTCTCTCTGGCTATCCTATTAGGGACATGGCGTGATGGTATTTATGACATGTATGTAAAATATAATTTCTTCTATCTAATCAACGATTAATAAATGACACAATCTCATGTCGATAATAATCTACCTACAGCGCATCTTTCAGTATTTTAGACATGTTGTCGGCCTTCGTGGCTCAGTAGGTTAGATATCTGACTGCTGAGCCAAAGGTCCCGGGTTCGATTCCCGGTGGAGACACAGTTTTTAATTGTGTTATCAGTCTGGTACTGTGAGACGATTAATATCGTAAGTCTCCAGAATGTGTGTGGTTATTGGGTGCGTGTTAAATTAATATTTGACATAGTACCTGTTAGTTGCCAGAGAAGCAATATTAAATAAATAAATAAATAAATAAATAAATAAAAAAATTAATTAATTAATAAATAAATAAATAAATAAATAAGTAAATAAATAAATAAATAAATAAATAAATAAATAAATAAATAAATAAATAAATAAATAAATAAATAAATAAATAAATAAATAAATAAATAAATAAATAAATAAATAAATAAATAAATAAATAAATAAGGGCCTTTACTTCCTCCACCACCACCCGTTCTGCTTATGGGGACTAATAACGGCCCCTTGCAAAACTCTGAAAGAACACATAAAGAACATACGAAGAGTCCGGAGAACTCTAAAACCTTGCAGACACTGCACTTAATGTGCCAAAGAGAGCTAATCATGTGGAAACAGCTGGCTCACTGCTCAGTGATGGTGAAGATAAGAGTGCACCGAATTTAAGACAGAAAGTCTTGAAAGCCTTAAAGTTGCTCTTCGTGGCTACAAGGTCCGCATGTCCAATGGGTCCATGTCATAGGGGCCTCTGATAACCTCGAAAAGCTCATCGTAATGGGAAGCGTGGACGGTAGAAGATCCAGAGGTAGGATATAAAGACCTTGATTGGTTTTGATTGAGTTTATCTGCATCCTTAGTCGTGAGGCCAAAGAGGAAGAAGACGTCATAATAAATTAATGATAATGATAGTGAATCCGCTTTTTTCAAGGCTCACTATGTATTGTGTATATAATCTAAATAATTGTATTCGACCAAAAATTTATTTCTCGTTATCTTCAAATCTTCCGCGGGTATAAAATTATCCTTTCCCACAAACCCTACTCCATTATTTAAGATCCGTTTTATAGCTTCATATTTTTTTTCACTTCAGTCAGAATTCTTTTCTGTTAATATTCATACAGGTATTATTATCTCCACACCCACCCAATGAACACAGAAAAGCCTTTTATTTAGCCAAAGCAGCCATTCCTAGCAAAGAACCAGACGCCTTCCTACTTCCGTTTCCGGCTCCACACATTGCTTTTCAACTGGAAGGAAAGGATTCAGTTAGGCGTATATCAGCCTTCATAAAAAAATATTTTTGATTAAATAGTACATTAATTTGAAATAAACCATTTTGTGTGTGCATTTTTACGAGGTGTCTCAATATTGTTACATAATAAGGATATTTTCAACACCTTGTATTTGCTTTCAAATAATCTATTATGATCGCAGGAAAATGGACGTAATATTTTATTCAAATATTACGAATAAAAATTAAATGGACAAAAAAAGCCAATATTCAGAAGTGAAATAAAAAACATTTGGTTTTGGTTTAAATATAGACTTAATGATGGCAGAATACAATCTGCTCATGTCCTGTTAAATATCCTAACATAATTCACTGCTCTGTGCCTTCATAACCTGGGAATCTGTAACATAGCTTGGTGCCATTCATCATTTCCACTATAATTTTATGGGTTCAAATAACAGAGAGATCACGGTATATTCTTGTGATCATTTTTCTTTTCAGTTTATGTTTAATTATTTCTGTTAATTATTTTGACTTGTCTAGTGAGACAGTAAATTTCCAAATAGGAACAATAGTATGTTTATAATAAGTCTTTATACTGTTACTTTTTGTTATTTATTTATTTCATTTAACAAAGGACATCACACAGTACATGCATACAATCAAAAGAAGACAATTAAAAGAGAGAGCGAGAGAGAGAGAGAGGGAGAGTGTGCATGTGTGAGTATAAAGTCTGATTTTTTTAAAAGTGCCAAAGCTCATAGGGTGACCATGGTGTAAAAGAAAAAAAATATTATGGGATTTGTTTTTATCATTTCATGATATAAAACGTTTGTAACTTGCACATGCATATCTCTTCAAAACCTTCAAATCTACTCATACCAATACTTACCCCCAGTACTATGCGGCTTTAATGGGTTTACATTATTAGTTATTTTCTGCAAATGTTAATGGGCATCTCCTGGGAAAGTAATATTTAAACAAAATATTTATTTGATACTTTTTATTAGGGATATAATAATAATACATTATAAAGTAATTAATTTTTATAATAATAAACAGTTACATATTATTTTACAAAATAATACATTATATTTACATAATAGTTCATTGAGGTAAACACACATACATAAATAATATAACTATGTAACTAATACAAATAAATAATGGACACTTATTCTATACTAAGACGGTGATAACACATGTTTATAATAATAATTATATATCGATATTAAACTAAAAATAAAATACATAAGTTAGAAATAAAAAATCATCAATGAAAACAATTCCTTATTAAGAACACATGGTCACCATAAAAAATCAAACGTGCGCACACTTCGAGAGATAGATACGTACTGTCGGGTTTGTTGATGTTTGTTGTTAAGGAAACCAAATGGTGTAAACCAATCAGCAACCACGATTTTACTAATACATTTACATGCGTAAATACTATGCATTTTTTTTGTTTATGTATAGAATTGGCACTTTAAAAAAAATCAGACTTTACATGAAGACGAATTATATTGATGGATTCATAAGTTGAGAAGAAAAAGGAAATCGGTTACAAATTGTGCTTATTTTTTATGTTTATTGTCTTTAATATATTCTTGAAGTAAATATTTATTAACTCATTGAAGGTTATGAAATGGAATTTTCAATAATGACATTTTTAATGGACACTATATGGAAGTAACAGCATGTGAATTCTTACCTCATTTTTACTCAGTCACCTTGGATTTTGTACAGCTATCTACTTATTCGAAATCCAGTTGTTCTTCAACAAATAATTCACCTTAAAATCAAAATTTCACATAAAATTATTTTCATTAAAAATTCCTGAGCTGTCTGTTATGAGTATGTATAATATAATATATTCATTATAAAATAATTATAATAATCAAAAATATATTTAACATTGTATTTTGAACAGGTTTCTTTCATCTAATATTTTTTTAATTGCATATACGTAAACATTGTATTTTTTTCCCTGTCGGGAGTCAAATGATATTTTTTTCGACAAACTTTATAAGATCCAAAAATCAACAATATATTTATCATTTTTATTTTTAACATCCATCTTTTTAAACTATTTTTTCTTCTATAATATTCCAACTTCGTCTCTATTGAGATGTTTAAAAGTTGTATAATTGTTACTCCTACTCAATGTTAAAATAATTTTCAAAAATAGTTGAATTTATCTTTAGTCAATTGTCATAAATATATCTTAAGTTGTTTTAATTTTTTAAATATATACCTTTAATTTTTTAATTGTTTAATTGTTACTCCTAGTTCAATATTAAAATAATTTTCAAAAAATAACTTTATTTCATTTTGTCTGTCTATAAATACTCTGTTAACTTCTTTATTTTACTACTTGAAAATGTACGTTGCACGAAACCGGTTGTAGGTGCAAGTCATTAAAAATAACAATGCAATAATTAAATAGTTTGTTTTATCTAAAGTAATAAAGCAATCAAAATGTTAGTGTTTGTGTGTGTGTATGTGTGTGTGTGTGTGTTTGTCTCACGCCTTCTGAAAAACCAAGAGCATCTAAAAATCTAATTTATGTGCGAACGTGTACCAGTATACCTGATGCAGTGTCACGCTAAAAATAATGCGATAAAAATGCTGAATTTTAAAAATATTTCAATAATTATTTTTTTCATACAAAATTTTCCAAGTCGTATCTGTCAAAAAAGTGTACATTTTGCACGCAAATATCTGTTAGTTTAAAAGTTAGAAGTAGGTATTTACACAAAAAAAATATATTTTGAAGTATAACTTAGCGTTTAAGTGAAAAACATGGTGAATATTTGGTATAATTATAATGTTTAACTTATTTTTAAAGTAAGCCTTTTGTACATAAACGCCGCCATTTTAATATCTTTTCATACAATATTTCATTTTCCCACCGAATGAATATGTTCTTGAAAATAATAAACCTTTGAAATAAATGTAATTATGAAATAATAAAATGAAACACAAGACATTACGGCAAGTTTTAAGACATATATTGTAAAAATGTGTTATTTATTAGTAAAGATATAGGCATAATAAAATTGCATAATTTGTAAATAATATTTGATTTTTCTGACAATTTTCATTTTTATGGCATCGAACAAACCAATGTAGGTACCTACATATTCAAAAAATGTATCCGAACCATTCGATATTACTTATGTGTTCGAATCGTTTCCATGGCTACAGAAAGAATGTGATATTCAAATAAAATTTGTTAGGAATCGAATTTATTTAGAAGTTTGTTGTAGGTAGGTACCTACCTAATACTATTTACTTACAAATCAACAATAATATACCTATACTGATTTCCTATAGGAAAATTATTTTATTTATTTATTTATCAACCGTTTGTCCGATTATAATGAAACTTTGGTGAATTGTCGAGCGTATGCCCAGGATGGTTTTTGGATTTAAACTTTTTTCTTATTCTTCTTCTTCTTCGTGTATTTGGTCGTTTTACCTATGAAGGGGGAGTATCCTGGGAAAAGAAGGTCCGACTGTCCCTCCATCTCTTCACAGGTCTTCCAGGACGGGTTCTGCATATAAACTTTTTTCTTCTTTTTCTTCAACGTGTACTTGGTCATCTTACCTATGAAGATGAACTATCCTGGGAGATGAAGGTCCAATTTTCCTTCCATCTCTTCGCAGGTTTCTGGATTTAAACTTTTTTCTTCTTCTTCTTCATCGTCTATTTGGTCATTTTACCTTTGAAGGTGGACTAACCTGGGAGAAGAATGTCCAATTTTCCTTCCATCTCTTCGCAGGTATCTGGATTTAAACTTATTTCTTCTTCTTCTTCGTGTATTTTTGGTCATTTTACCTATGAAGTTGGAGAATCCTGGGAGAAGAAGGTCCAACTGTCCTTCCATCTCTTCGCAGGTATCTGGGTTTAAACTTTTTTCTTCTTCTTCGTGTATTTAGTCATTTTACCTATTAAGTAGAGCATCCTGGGAAAAAAAGGTTCTTTCATCTCTTCGCGGTTCTTCCAGGATGGTTTCTGGATTTAAACTTTTCTTAACCGACTGATGGGACGGGATGTAATGAAGGGAAGGGAGGCACTAAAGGGCCTGAAGGGACGGGAGGTATAAAACTGCCTGAAGGGACGGAAGGTACTGAAGGGCCTGATGGGAAGGGACGTAATGAGGGATTAAAGGGACGGGAGGTACTGAAGGGCCTGAAGCGGCGGGTCCTGGAGTCTAATTCTTTTTCTTCTTAATTTTATGTAGACCTTTAGGGCAGTTTTTATACAAACTATTTCCTATTGTCTAAATCATCTCCATTTCTTTTATGTATACATTTGGGTCATTTTTTTATAAAAATTATTTCCTTTAGTCTAATTATTATTCTTCTTCATTTAAGTACGTAGACTTTTGGGAGAGTTTTAATACAAACTATTTCCAATAGTCTTATTCATTTTCTTTTATGTAGACCTTTGGGTGAGCTTTTATACAATCTATTTCCAATAGTCTAATTCTTCTATTAGGTATATGTATTTTTACTTATTTTATGTAGACCATTGGAATAGTTTTTTATACAAACTATTTCTTATAGTCTTATACTTATTTTTCTCTTTTTTATTTAGTCTTTTGGGTTAGTTTTAAGTCTAATAGTCTATTGTGCAGAAATATTATTAACGATATGCACACTTGATGAAAATACATATGAAATGAATGGGATATGGGATGTGACGATATAACCTGCACTAGAATCTTTTCAATACTTTTGTTTAATTAAATTTAAACCATTTATATCATCCTATTTTGAATAATTTTCAACACCTAATATTTAAAGAATGGGGGTTGTGGCCATTACTGAACTCTTCACAACATTTATATTCAAATTAAAAACTATTTACTATAGTTCAAGTCTTCTTCTTCTTCGTTAATGAAGACTTTCAGTCAAATTGAGCAAAAATATAATGCACACTTGATGAAAAAATATAAAAACGAATGGGATGTGACCAATACTAGATCTTTTCAGTACCTTCGTTTGTTTAATCAAATTTTAACCACATCCCAACATCGAAAATTACTAAATTTTCAATAGGTACACATTACAATTTGTTTTCGATGATAATATTTAAAAATGGGGGTTGTGGCCAAACCAATCTCTTTACAACGTTGAAAAACAGTCATATTTAAAACCATTACGCATAGTCCATGCGAGCAGAAATTGTATAAATATTATACTTCATTCACACTTTATAGCAATATATAAAAAAGAATGGGTTGTGGCCATCACTTGAACATTTTACAATACTTAAACTCAATCAAATTTCAAACCACTTTTTATAGTCTGATATTGCAAAATAATTGGGTGACAATATTATAAAAACGATTGCTTTTTCTTTCACAATTTTACATTCTTGGCCAACGGCGGGACATAAAAGCTAGTTTTAAATATTTTTTAGATAGAAATATTTAATTTAACTACTACTTTATATGAATTACGAAATCGCTCATTTTTATCAAAATATCAAATGAATGAAGCTGAATTGTCATCGGAAATACACAAATTCCAGGCAACAAATTGGAAAGCCGAGGCGGGAGACAAGAGAGATTGGAGGCCAAGGCTCGATATGAGCCGTAGAGCCATCGAAAAAGAAGAAGAAGAATACATAAATAAAATTAGGTAATTGAAAGGATACTCACACACATATACACATCCTTACACTCATATGTACACACATACATACACTCATGCATAAATGTTCATTGAAAATATCACGAATTGATGAATTTTACTGGTATTTTTAAAATTTTATTATTGGGTTACATGAATTTGATTTAACTTAATTTGAGCACGAAAATGTTGGCACATAAGGGAACCACAAGTTTTGAAAGTGTAGTCGACATGATTTATGTTTACGTAGGTTGTCAGGATGGACGCTAGGAGCGCTGGTATCGTTTCCACCCCGCTGTTTATGAAATGAGACGGTAGGTGTCGCCACAAGGCGGTGGTATATTCACGGTGACAAGATAAGAAGAAGAATATATTTTCTAGCATAACTTATTGCAAAAACTCCAGAGATTACGTCGAAAGAAATTTATATAAATACACCACTTCACTATAAGCACGATGATATTTTGAATTATAATATTATACAAAACACGACATTTAGATATTCACCGATCGCGCGAAAATTCACATTGCAAAAATGTATCAACGTAAAGTGTGTTATTTTATGACGAAATCGGACATCTTGAAAAGACGAATGCTCCCATAAAAAGCATTCGCTAAATGTAGATATATATGTATCAGGATTACATGAAAATTCTTCGAAACACAATTGTTCGAATGCGCAATTGTACGAATAACAATTTTTCGAAAATCAGTTATCAGAATGACAATTGTCCGAAAGCAAATTTTCTAACTAACATTTGTTGGAAAATTGGAAAACCCAAAGAGTATATAATACCTTTGGGAAAACCAATTGACCGAATTTAATATATTTTTGTGTCATTATGTTGCCTCATTTGACATATTTGTTGCCAGTAAAATATATTCGATGAAGACTATTATTACTTGTTGTATTATTGTTGGGTACGTATGTATGCACATTTTATATCGCGGGATAGCCTAATTTGTACACCAGTTTTTGATTTTGACACATCATTTACAGACAGTTTATCTAGTATTCGTACCAATTTAATTATTTTATTTTAATATTATAGTTACTTTTTTTAATATATAATGCAACTGGCTCACGCCAGTCGCAATTATAACTACAAACAAACCTAACCAACCTATTTTTACCAAAGTTTTGTAGGTTTAGGTTTGAAAAAACGGTGTACATCCTCAGATATCTGACAGCGCGGTGCGTTGCCATGTTGTTTATTCCATAGATTTTTATTATACATAATATACTATGTACCTAGATGTAGTACTCCGTGCAAAAAGTGAGTCATGGAATATCGCGCGTTTGACGTTTTGGTTATTAACATATTTCAGTTTTCCTTACATTTCAACACATCCTAAATAACTTTTCTCTAAATCTAAATAAACAAAGTGTTTTTTACGACAAATAAATCCGAAAACAATTACGTAAAAACTGAAACGTCAAAAATCCCCCGGAAAAATGCTTCACTTCGATTCATACAAAATTTGCTAACTATATTATAATGAAAATCTTTGGTTTATTCCTTTCACAATATTACCAACATGACGTCATAAAAATTCGAACAATTGTAAATTCTGATAATTGTGTGTTCGGAAAATTGTTTTTCGAAAAAATGTGATTCGAATAATTGCCATTCGTAAAATTGATTTTCGTAAAATTGAGCATTCGAATTATTGTTTTTCGAATAATTTTCCTGTCACCATGTATCAGAACCCGATGAAAACTAAAGTCTGAAAATATTCTTACCATAATTGATTTTTATGTTTCCTTTTATTTTAACACCTCATACTTAATGTACCTCTATGACATAATAAACTCCAATATTGACTGTATAGACTTTTTGAAAATTATCAACTTCAACATATCAAACAGACGAACAAGACACATATCAATTTTTATTTGAATTTAAGAAATGTATTTCAAATGCTTGATCATCATGGCGCCATAGGATTTGGAGAGCCTATCCTACCTAAAGTAGGACAAGGTCTAGAAAAAGTAGAAGTATTTCAAATGCTTTATTTAATAAGCTCATAATTAAGTCTAGATTTTTTCATGACCAGATATAAATACAAATTTACGATGGATGTGGTTTCATATTGGCTCCTATCCGAAATTTCAATAATATTTAAGTGCCTACTTAGCTAGTAAAATAACATGGTTTTTGAGTGAGTGAGTGGCTACATTTTATTTGTAGGTACTTATAAAGAAAGCCATTAGTTCATTTCGTGTTTTTTTTATTTCTGGTTCATTTTTTATGTTCTCGTTCATTAATTTTCATCATAAATTCGGTCCACTTATGGAGTCATTCACCCGCATTGTGCGTTAGTACATTAATTAAAAGTTGGAATTTCATGAGAAAATACTAATGTATGTATTGAACATTCAACGGCATACTCAAAAAAAAAGCGTTGGCATTTGTTTTTTTTATTATAATTCCTACTTCGTAATACTACTTTGTTAGCTAATCACGTGCTAAATTTCATATCAACAAGTTGCATGTAACACATGAGATCCAACTGTCGATAGTGATAGTATGTACAGTTGAAGAATAAGTACCAAACTATAAACCCATAAATACAAATTATTTAATATTTTAAGATATTTGGTTTTCTATACAACACATGTACCTAGGTATGTATGTCAAGAAAGGATAGTATGGAGGTCAGTCCTTTGATCTTACCCAGAATATGAAAACAGCATGATGGTATGTATGTATGTTTGGAGATTAGTATCAAACTATTAAGTCTTCTTAGATTATTTTCTTTAGCTATTGCCATACAAATTGTATGAAGCAATGTCGTCACTAAATTCAATTTTTATAAAAATTGTTAAAAAAAAATTGAGATGTGCTAATACAATGTTAATATTTTTTATAGAAAATTAAATGATCTAGTTGGGGTGTTTCGGATTTTTTCGATATTTTTTAAATAAAATGGAAGTATAGGCAGTTAAACTCATAAATTTATAATAAAAAAAATTTTTTCTTAATAAAAAACGTTTGAGAAACCCTGGAATTTATAAAAAAAAACTCATTTGATATTTTGTATTTGTCTATGTTTATACCAATTTTCAGCGTTCTAGCTTTTATGGTTTCTGAGATATATGGAAAAATGAACCAAAATTTCAAAAGTTGATAACCCCTGATGGAAACAAAAATTTACACTTCTGAGTATAAAAGTTTTGTAGGCTTATAACTGTTTATATATTCTGAAAATTTGGGCTCTGTAAATTGAGCGGATCAAAAGTTATAGGGGGGGGGGGCACACACAGACACACACACACACAAACACATACACACACACTTACACACAAAACTCACATAAATGTTCAACTCACAAAAAATGTTCAACTTCAAATTCTGAGTAAATCCATGTATGGGAACATATATGCTGCGAGGCCTCTAGTTGGTGTTATTAGCATGCAAAAAGTCCACTACACCATACAAAATTTTCCTTCGTACACGCATCTTGGCTTAATAATGTCGATTCATTAAGAGAATTGAATTCTCATGATCGAATCGACAGTTGGAAAACACAAGTTTTTCACTTATGTGAACTAACGTCAAATTTTATATTTATTTATGTCAAAGAAAAGTTAGGACGAAATCATTAAAAAAAGTCGATTTAAGGAGAAAAAAAAAAGCAAGGCGGGTAACAAGCCATAGCCGTTCCCTACAACCAAAAGGTAGAGCAGTAAAACACCAGTGAATGATGAACATTGCTGTTTATTATTTTGAAGAAGACAAAAGACACAAAAAATTACATTTAGCAGAGATACACAGCAAATCAAAAATTCTGAAGCACAACAACAGTCCAAAACACCACTGCATGTCCATCATGCAGGCCAAGGACGTCGCAGGCGACGCAGGGAGTCGGGTGATGATGATGGCTTGTACCACACACCTGAGACAGCGGTGACGGCCCAGGCAAGACGGCGAAATGTCGGTGGCAGCCAGGCTAGAGGCGGCGGTGTCAGCGGGCGGCGTCGGCGGCAGGCGTTTAGCGGGCAGGCCACGGGTTCGCAGGTCTTGTGCCTCTGGGGCACAAGACCTGCGAACCTGGGGTCCGACGTTCGATGATGGGCTTGGGACTGGACCTACGTCTCAGTCCCAAGCGTCAACCTGGTGTGGATGATGGCGGCGGCGGATTATTATTATTATTTGACTCCCAACAGGGAAAAAAACAATGTTTGCGTAAAAGCAATAAAAAAATAAATTCGAAATAAATATTAATTTAAAAAATTATGTAGGTATTCAGTGATGTGTGTTGTTAAATATGATTTCTGCTTTGTGTTTTCATTTTGCAACAAAGCACTAAATCCCATGTATCCAAGGAGATATTGTAATTTGTCCCTCTCTACGGAATCCCGCCACTAAAAATAAAACCCAAAGGCCACTCACAAGAGCTTTTGACCCCCGAGTCAAGTTAATATGTCAAGTTTGATTACGCGTGCCCATACATTGGGAGTGGGGGCCCTTGGTCAACATACTATTACCTAATCCTTTCCCAAAATCGGACGAGTTTTGGGGGAAGGAAAATTGTGTTAAGACGGAATTATTTCCTCTTTGGAAGTTTCCCATTGAATCCATGAGACATTTCCCATTACATACAAAACTACTCCCCGCTGGTATGTTAGCCGCTCGATATACGGAGGCTTGAGCAATTCTTGAAAATTGGTTCGGGCAAGTGGCAGACAAAGATACAATTATGTTGAAATATTTATTTTCCGACTTTATCAGAAAATAAACCATGGATTTATTATCCAACTGTCGATTTGTTCAGGAGAACTTTGTTCTCTTAACATATCGACAATGTATCAAGCCAGAATACGCGAGAATTGTATGGAGAGGTCTACTTTTTTCATGGATTTTCCAACTTTGAAGTCAAAAAACACCAACTTAGAGGCTTCGCAGCATATATGTTCCATACACGGATTTACTCAGAATTCGGAGTAGAACATTTCGTGTGTCTGTGTGTGTGTGTGTCTGTGTGTGTGTCTGTGTGTGTGTGTGTCTGTGTGTGTGTCTGTGTGTGTGTCTGTGTGTCCGTCCCCCCCTTATAACTTTTGATCCACTCAATTTACAGAGCCTAAAATTTCAGAATATATAAACAGTTACAGGCCTACAAAACTTTTATACTCGGAATTTTGAATTTTTGTTTCAGTCAAGGGTTATCAACTTTTGAATTTTTATTTTATTTTTCCATATATCTCAGAAATCATAAACGGTAGAACGCTGAAAATTGGTACAAACATAGACAAATACAAAATCTCAAATTAGTTTTTTCAAAAAAATTCCAGGGTTTCTCAAACATTTTTTATTAAGAAAAATATTTTTTTTATGATAAATTTATGAGTTTAACTGCCTATATTTCCAAAACTTTTACAATTATCGAAAAAAGCCGAAACACCCCAACTAGATAATTTAATTTTCTATAAAAAATATTAACATTGTAGTAGAAGATCTCAATTTTTTTTTAACAATTTTTTTAAAAATTGAATTTAGTGACGACATCGCTTCATACATTTTGTATGGCAGTCGCCTATACACAATATGTAAGAAGACTTAATAGTTTGTTACTTCATCTCCAAACATACATACATACCATCATGCAATTTGCATATTCTGGGTAGGAAAAAGGATCTTCTTCCATACTATCCTATCTTGACATACATACCTACATATGTTGTATAGAAAACAAAATATCTGAAAATATTCAATAATTTGTATCTATGGGTTTATAGTTTGGTACATATTCTTCAACTATACATACTATCGCTATCGACAGTTGGATCTCATGTGTTACATGCAACTAGTTTATGATAGTAAATAATATGTTTTATTCGTACATGTTACGTAATATTTCTAGAATGAATATAGGTACAATACATATTATCAAAGCATATAGAGAACAGAGATCCACACATATAATATCTTCTAGCATTTTTCTCGTATTAAAATAATGTTTTATAGGTTTCAAGCAATTTGAATCATACATACACAAGACTCGAATAAGCGGATAGCTCACCAGTTATTCATACATTCTTATGCTTTATAGGTAGGTACACTTGATAGCACGTACAAATAATTATTTATTTGTTTATTTAAGGGACAAAAACAGTCTTATAACAGAGAAAATACACTATGAAATGAAAAAAAGACAGACCAAGTAGGTACTTTTGTCCACAATTGATGTTCATTTAATAATCATAGAAAAAAAATATTATGAAAAATATTCACAAGAATTTGGAAAAAACAATTTAATTTATTCAAAATTTTATAAAATACTAGCGGACCCGACAGACGTTGTCCTGCCCGAACTCTTTGTGAAACAAAAAAGTATATGTGACATATATTTGAATTATATCGATGTTATTATTTGCTGAGCAAACTAACATTATCTTGTTCGATGAGCCGCTAAACACTTTGAGGTTAGATTGATTGTCATTTCGTATATAATTGCAATACAGTTTATATGGTCTAGACACGGGATTGAAATATGAATAATAACGAAACAGTCAACAGAATTTAAAATTCCATGCACATGTATATAATTGAAATATGAATAATACCGAAACAGAGCGAAAAGAACTTTAAATGTCAAAAAAAGCCAAACTACAACGTAAATGACAAATTTCTTAGTCTTGTCAGATGGAAAAAAACTAAACATTGCCAATTCTACATTAGCGCCACCTATTGTAAATTATAGTTGTAAATTTTATTTTTTTGTTATTCTTTTATTAAAATTATTAATATTTAAAATTCCATTTAGTAAATCTAAACCATTCAGGGACTCACACAAACACATACAAAAAATGTCATCACTATCGGTTCAGCCGTTTAGGAAGAGTTCAGTGACATACACACGTACAGAAGAATTATGTAGGTATATAAAGATATATATTTTATATTGATCTGAATTGTGATATATCTTCGTATCGACGGAGATTCCCGAATGCGGTATCGGACGCATTCGTATACCTATTGAATGAGCGGCGGGTCATTCTTTTGCCTAGGCCTATTGAGTAAACACCGTACATCGTGTAAATTATTGTTTGTGTTATATTTGCGTGCTGATATTTCGAGAACTGTATATTTTATATTGTATTTGTAAATTATAATTGTATGTAAATAAACTCAACTGAATAGCATTCTAGACTTATTAATCACATATTATACAACATAAATAAAAAAATATTTAATTTGAGTACCTACTTACTTATGATATTGAATTTAATTTCGCTTTTCTCAAAATTCAAAGGACAAATGATCAAAGGAAAATTCACAGTATAATCTAATTACTCATAAAAAGTCAATTCATTATTATTTTCACTTCATTTATTCTTTTAATAGTACATTTTAAGTATCAGTTTTTTGGAGTATTGTTTTTACGAAAAACAATAAACCACGTTCATTTTTTTTTAATTATAGGAAGATATTTTACAGGCTTATTACATAAATACTGTCGATATCCAAATTAAACATCATTGCTCTATCATTTTAAGTCAAAAAAATACATTTTTGATGTTTAATTGAAATAAAAATGATAAAAAGACGCAAAAACTAAACTTTTAATTTTGTACTTAAGTTTAGTTTGTCGATAGACAATCCTTAATAGAACTCCATTGTATGTAGATAGGTATATTACAAATATAAAAAAAATACTTGGTAAATTTCAATAGAACTAATAACCCTGCCACAGTACCTCAAAAGCAAATTCACTTATTTATCCAATCATGGACATCCACTCCGATCTGCTGAACGTACAACACTATCCATAATACAGAATTTCTCAGCTCTTCGTTTGAAGTACAATCAGTAAGATTATGGAATAGCCTTAGTCAGGATATTGCGTCGTCTAACTCACTTTCTATTTTCAAGAAAAAACTAAAGAAGGAATATTTATCCTTGAACACCTGATCCCGATTTCCTCTCCTGTCCTTACCCTATCCTTTTTTCTTGCTATGAATATTTTTTTTTGTTTTAATAGTATTTAAGTGTAATATATATTTTCTTTGTTATCTTTTACTCTTATTCTTTTGCCGTTGTACATACACAATGTTGTCATACTTTGTAATCTGGTTGGTTGGAAGAAATTACCTAATGGCAATAAGCCCGCCAGTGTACAATTATATTTGTTTATATTATGTACAAGAACATGTATAAATAAATAAATAATATATAAACATTTTAATTTTGTATTTTTTACAGAATCCTATAATATTCTTACATAATATCTTTATTTACCGCATCAATCATCCTCTGTCCATCATTCCATACTTTGCGTTCGACTCTCTCTCTTTCTCTACGCATTTCTTCAATCACTCTCCATTTTGAATATCATAATAATACAAAAGGACCAGCGTAGATTTTCACAATAATGATTTTGTGCTTGTGGAATACAAGGAGAAAGAATTAGGTAGGTACCTACTTATAATATACAAAGAAACGCAATATGGCTATTTTCCTTGCCTCCCTGAGCAAAAGTGATTTATAACACTCTCGTAATGTACCTGAACTGCAAGGATATTAAAGTTTATTTCAAAGCAATAATGTAGCATGGCTCTCGGATAAATACATAATAATGATATTCGACCATGTAGAAACTTGTAGAATATAACAATTTCAAAATACATAAAATAAAACACCATTACTTCGAAAAATAAATATTAAGAATTAACTTATTGCGAGAGCGGCTTGCACCGTCAAAATTAATGGCTTTTTTAGATTTGAACCAATTAGTAGTATCTTCGAACAAATCAATAAGAGGACCCCAGAATATTGTCACTTTAAAAAATTACTTAAGATTTTGTTGGATACACAGAGAAGGGAATATTGCACCTACCTGGTGGCGAACTTCTTCCTTCATATCGGAGGTCTTCAGGGAAGGCACCCACTATAACCTCTATATAACAACACAAATTTTGGTATATCACACCACTTCCAAACACGGTTAGGGTTGTCAATCCGCAAGGCGCGTAATTTTAATAAATCGATATAACGTAAAATAAATAAAACTATTGGTGCTGTTGAAGAATACATACCTTGGACATAAAATTAAATTGGGTAAAGAAAACCAGACCGCCGAACTGCCAAAACGAATTGGGCTGAGTTGGGCTGCTTTTGGAAAGTTGAGACACGTATTCGGTATCAAGGAAATACCGAATAACCTAAAAGCCAAAGTGTACAATTCTTTTGCCAGTGACAACATACGGTCTTGAAACCATGTCACTTACTGCCAGAAGTCTCCACAAACTTAAGTGCACTCAACGAAAAATGGAAAGAGTTGGGCATATCCTTGAGAGACCGAAAAAGAAACGAGGGAATAAGATGCCGGTCAAAGGTCACAGACATTGCAGAAAGAGTGGAAAGACAGAGAGATAATAGATGGACCCCAAAAATTCTGAATTGGAGACCCTAGTGTAGGGAGACCAAAGAGGAGATGGACTGACGATATTGTCGAACTGGTGGGACATGGGTGGAAGCAAAGTGCCCAGAATAGAGAGAAATGGAAAACCCAGGAAGAGGTCTATATCCAGCAGTGGAGTGAAAGGGGCTGATAAGAAGAAGAAGAAGATATAACGGAAAATAAACACGAAATATGTATATTTCGTCTTGTATCGAACTAATTCTACTGTCAGCACGACGTACACGGCGACGAGTTGAAGACGATTATATGTATGACTACTGATGTAGGTAGCAATACTTTTTAGGAGAGGAAAGGATTGGAAGTGTTGCCACAACAATAGAAATTTGTTGAAAATTATGTAGCTATAGCGCCCTCAGAGTGAACTTGTATCGTTAAACGGCGCTTTATATTATTATTATTATTATTGTACCAATTTCAGAGAAGATAATATATTGATCGGGCAGCACATGGAAACCTGAGGAAGTTCTTCACTTGCAACATTCTACAGTGCTATAAAGAAATATATATGACCAATAGGTCGTGCAAGTCACGACTTACGGAACAGTGATATTCAATGCTCACGAAAACAGAGCAATGCTTAATCTCAGATTGTCAGATCGAATACGAAACATGGAGATTCGTAGAAGATCCGAAATTGCTGATTTTGTATAAAGATTATCAAGATTGAAGATGACATACCCAGGGTATGTTACTAGAGTCCTAGATCAAAGGTGGAGTGGAACCCCCGCACGCGATTTTACGACATAAAAAGAATTTCTGATGACTGAATTCAAAAGGCTCAAGATAGAAATGTCTGAAGAGAGATATAGGTGATACTTATGTTAAGCAGTGAACAGGAGTAGCTGATTAAAACGGAGAAGAAGACCACATTCACTTGAGGCTTCACGTTGCTCCTTCCTCCACAACCACCTGTTCTGCTAATGGGGACTAATAACGGCCACTTGCAAAACTCTGGAAGAACACATAAAGTACATAAGAAGAATCCGGATAACTCTAAAACCTTTAACACTTAAAAAAAAGAATACTAATTATGACAAAAAGAGCTAATTATGAGGATACGCTGGCTCACCGTTCACTGAAAGCGAAGATAAGAGTGAACTGTATTTTTCACATAAAAGTCTTGAAAGCCCTGAAGTAGCTCTACGTGGCTACAAGGTCCGCATGTCCAATGGGTCCAAATATATTTCCATAGTTGTATAGTTCTCGTCGGAAAGTTGACACGGAGAAAATAATACATTCCCTTAAGATATGCATAAGTTCTCAAAGCTGATATGAGGACAAATCACCTAAGTGAAAACGAAGAAGATAACTTTTGAAACTGCCGTGTGCAATAAAGAATTGCGTGGACCAATAATAAAGAATAATCCACGAAGAAGAAAATCGACTCCCACACATCAGGAAGATAAAAAAATGACAGTTTGACCACAGAAGAAGACGACCAGCGACGTTGCCAAGGGTCTAGGGGTGAACTCTGGGCTAAATTCTAAATCGCTCCACGAATGGAGGGCAAATTTAGAGGTAGGAGAGAAACGCCACCCTGAATTGATATTCGACCTCTATACAGGTTATAAATTGAAGCTGGTCGCTATGTTTCCAGATCAAGGGGAGCGCAGGTTCTAAATTGTACTTTTTCCTACATAAACCAATCAAACATTGTTTTATTTGTCGGCCTTCGTAGCTCAGTTGTTTAGATATCTGACTGCTGAGCCAAAGGTTCAGGGTTCGATTCCCTGTAGAGACACAGTTTTTAATTGTGTTTTCAGTCTGGATCTGTGAGACGATTAATATCGTAAGTCTCCAGAATGTGGCAACTTGTTATTGGGTGCGTGTTAAAATAATATTTGACATAGTACCTGTTAGTTGCCCGAGAAGCAATATTAAACAAACAAAAAAGAAATAATATTTTCTTCTTCCTTGCTATATCTCAACTTGTTGTCTGTGTTGACTTTTGGAGATAGCTCTCCTCGTCATCAAATTATAGGTTCTTCTTACTTACTTACTTTACGGGTCCGGACCTTAGACCTTGCCACTCCAATAGGCGGCGACGGAAATCGCTTTGTCGTTCGCTGTTTTTAAGTCGTCTGTGCTGCATGTCGTCTTCATTTATAGGTTCTTCTGTCCTGTATTGAGTCACCTAGGCCATGTCTCTGCAGTTGGTTTTGTATTTGATCCAGGTATTCTTTGGACTTCCTCTGGATATAAGTCGAGGAAGATCCGTGCAGGTTGCTTGGTTTACCATGTGATCTGGCGGTCTGTGTTCAACGTGCTCGTACCATCTCAACTGTCTTCCCTCTATCTTTTTCAAGAAATAATATATGTGTTTGAAAATATACACATTAAATTATTGTAAATTAATATTCATTCGAAGAAAAACATTATTCAATCGGTTGTAGAAAAGGTTTACTGATTACAGACATACGCTGATTTCAAATCTGTCGGGATTTCCGTATAAAATACAAATATATATTTGTTAAATTAACCCCCGATCTCTTAATCTCATTATGTTTCAATCACCTATTGTGTATTCGGTATGTACATATATATGTAAGAGAGGATTTTCAATTGGATGATATCCTCGCTGTGTTCAGAAAAGGTTTTATTATTGAAGGTCTACAAATCAATTACATTGGAATATTTTCAACATTTAATACGAGTGCCTACCTACACGTGAGATGATTTACCTATATCTGTAAATATTTTGCCGTATTTCAATGGGATATACATACCACGTACAACGTACAGTACGTATTATGTAAATACTCATTGTGATTTTATATACTTATCGAAAACCAAGCAAATCCAAAGATTGGGGAATGATTCATGATTCAATTTATTGCGTATTTTATATATTTATTTATTTAATTTTATAGGTGTACTTAATCATCAGTTTACAGTGTATGTACATATAATTTTTTTTTTATTTATTTATTTATTATAATTTACAAAACCATTTTTTTACATATAATTATATCCACTTCACTAGGCTAAGCCTGTACCGAGATGGAATATTTCACAATCACATTAATACATATTTATACAATATTTTCGTATTTCATTCAGTTTTGGCAACAGTATGCATTCTATATAACATGATTTATATATACATACTAGTGAACACCCGGCAAACTTCGTATTGCCTGTATAATTAAAAATTGTCCTCCATAACCAGTACTTCCCGTCCCTTCAGTACCTTCCGTCCCTTCAGTACCTCCCGTCCCTTCAGTACCTCCCTCATTTACTCCCGTTCCTTCAGTTACTCCCCTCCCTTCAGTTACTCCCGCCCCTTCAGTTACTCCCGTCCCTTCAGTTACTCCCGTCCCTTCAGTTACTCCCGTCCTTTCAGTTACTCCCGTCCCTTCAGTTACTCCCGTCCCTTCAGTTACTCCCGTCCCTTCAGTTACTCCCGTCCCTTCAGTTACTCCCGTCCCTTCAGTTACTCCCGTCCCTTCAGTTACTCCCGTCCCTTCAGTTACTCCCGTCCCTTCAGTTACTCCCGTCCCTTCAGTTACTCCCGTCCCTTCAGTTACCCCCGTCCCTTCAGTTACTCCCGTCCCTTCAGTTACTCCCGTCCCTTCAGTTACTCCCGTCCCTTCAGTTACTCCCGTCCCTTCAGTTACTCCCGTCCCTTCAGTTACTCCCGTCCCTTCAGTTACTCCCGTCCCTTCAGTACCTTCCGTCCCTTCAGTACCTCACGTCCCTTCAGTTACTCCCGTCCCTTCAGTTACTCCCGTCCCTTCAGTTACTCCCGTCCCTTCAGTTACTCCCGTCCCTTCAGTTACTCCCGTCCCTTCAGTTACTCCCGTCCCTTCAGTTACTCCCGTCCCTTCAGATCCTTCAGTACCTCCCGTCCCTTCATACCCTTCAGTACCTCCCGTCCCTTCAGACCCTTGATGAAGAGGAAGAAGAAGAAAAATTTTTTAAATCCAGAAATCATCCCGGGCATACGTTCGATAATTCACCAAAATTTCATTGAAATCGGATGAACGGTTCCCAGGATAGTCCATCTTCATAGGTAAAATGACCTAATACTCGATGAAGAAGAAGAAGAAGAAAAAAATTTTTGATCCAGAAACCATCCCTGGTATACTCTCGACAGTTCACCAAAGTTTCATCGCAATCGGATGAGCGGTTTAGGAGCGCATTCAACACATACATAGATACATACATAGATACATAGATACAAACATTCAAATTTATAATATAGATAGTTAAGCAAGAATACATCAAACAATCAAGCAAAAAAAAAACTAAACAAAGATTTATATAGAAGTTAGCAAGAATATATCAAACAATAAATAAACAAATCTAAAGTAATAAAGCAATCAATATGTTAGTGTGTGTGTGTGTGTGTGTGTGTGTGTGTGTGTGTGTGTGTGTGTGTGTTTGTCTCACGCCTTTTGAAAAACCAAGAGCATCTAAAAATCTAATTTATGTGCGAACGTGTACCAGTATACCTGATGCAGTGTCATGCTAAAAATAATGCGATTAAAATGCTGAATTTTAAAGATATTTCAATAATTATTTTTTTCATACAAAATTTTCCAAGTCATATCTGTCAAAAAAGTGTACATTTTGCACGCAAATATCTGTTAGTTCAAAAGTTAGAAGTACGTATTTGCACGAAAAAAATATATTTTCAAGTATAACTTAGCTTTTAAGTGAAAAACATGGTGAATATTTTGTCTAATTATAATGTTTAACTTATTTTTAAAGTAAGCGTTTTGTACAAATGTACATATAACCCCGCCATTTTAATATCTTTTCATACGATATTTAATTTTCCTACCGAATGAATATGTTCTTTAAAATAATATACCTTTAAAATAAATGTGATTATGAAATAATAAAATGAAACACAAGACATTACAGCAAGTTTTAAGACATATATTGTAAAAGTCTGTTAATTATTAGTAAAGATATTGGCGTAATAAAATTGCATAATTTGTTAAAAATATTTGATTTTTCTGACAATTTTCATTTTTATGGCATCGAACAAACCAATGTAGGTACCTACATATTCAAAAAATGTCTCCATAACATTTGATATTTTTCACATGTTGGAACATGGTTACTATGGTAACGGACACATTCTGATATTCAAATAAAATTTGTTATAAATCGAATTCGAATTAATTTAGAACATCATTGTAGGTAGGTACCTACATACCTAATACTTACTACTTAAAAACCAAGAATATACTGATTTTGTATAGGAAAATTATTAAACTATTTTAGGTTAACTACAATACACATTCAATATACCTACAAACTATTTCCTATAGTGAAATTCTTCTTTTTTCTATGTAGACCTTTGGGTGATTTTTTCTATAAACTATTTCTTGGGGTTTAAATCTTCTTTAAATCTTATTTTTCTTTTTCTTAATTTATGTAGACTTTGGGTGAGTTTTTATACAAACTATTTCCTATAGTCTAATTCGTCTTCTTCTTCCTTTATGTAGACCTTTTGGTTAGTTTTTAAACAAACTATTTTTAAACAAACTATCCTTTAGTCTAATTCTTCGTTTTCTTATTTTATGTAGATGTTGGGTGAATTTTATATAAAATATTTCCTATAGTTCAATTCATCTTCTTCTTCTTTTATGAAGACATTTTGGTCAGTTTTTTATATAATACATTTCCTAATGTGTAATTCTTCTATTTCATCTTCTATGTAGACCATTGTGTCAGTTTTTATTACAAACTCTTTGTTATAGTTTTATACTTCTACTTATTTTTTTATTTAGTCTTTTGGATTAGTTTTATGTCTAATAGTCTATTGTAACGAAATATTATAAACAACATGCATACTTGATGAAAATACATAAAAACGAATGGGATGTGACCAACACTAGAATCTTCTCATTACTTTTGTTCAATCAAATTTACACCATTTATTATATCATCATATATTGCTTAATTTTCAATAACTACACATTTCATTTTGATGACAATATATAAAAAATCGGGGTTGTGGCCATTGCTGGATCTTCAAAACGTTTATATTCATATTAAAAACTATTTAACATAGCTTAAGTCTTCTTCTTCTGTAATGTAGACTTATGTGTCAGTTTTAAGTCTATCAGTTTTATTGTGCAAAACTATAATAAACTATATGCACACTTGACGAAAAATAATAACGAATGGGATGGGACCAACACTAGAATATTTTCAGTACTTTTGTTTAATCAATTTTTAAACCATTTCCCATCATCCAAAATTACTAAATATTTAAAACACATTATTTGCGTTCGATGACAATATATAACAATAGGGGTTGTGGCCAAATCCAAACTCTTTACGACGTTGTCTTTTTATAATAAGTCATATTTAAAATCATTTCCCATAGTCCATGCGTGCAGAAATTGTATGTGCTTATATATAAAAGCAAATGGATTGTGGCCATCACTTTAAGATTTGACACCGCTTAAACTCAATTAAATTTCAAACTACTTTTCATACTACGGTTAAAAAAAATTATATGTGACAATATTATGTAGGTATATAAACGATTGCTTATTCGTTCACTAATTTACATTCTTGGCCAACGGCGGGACATAAAAGCTAGTATGTAATAAAACAAACAATGATTTATATAGAAGTTAGCAAGAATATATCAAACAATAAAGTAAAAAAATAAAACAAATCAATGATTTATTATATAGAAGTAAGCTATGTACAATTCATTTTTTTTTTTATTGTTAATACTGACGGTGTTTAATGTGTAGAACTCCGTTATCCTAGATATTTTTTAATCAAACAAAAATGATGATGGTTCTACATGTATATTTTCCTTATAATAGGACGACCGTTTCGGCTGACTAGGCCCTTATCATTTTTGTTTGATTAAAAATACCTAGTACAATTCATTCATTCATTTGTACAATCACGGCATATCCCACAACATGGGTTAACCAGCAACAGGTGCGCGGGTATGCATCACATTATAACACACAACACTTGCGTGTATACCCACACATCAGTCTTGTCTCACCTAAAAAGGCACTACATTCAGAATGGGGGGTGAACCTCTACAACAACATACATATAATAAAAATATAATTACATACAAAACAAAAACAATAAAGAAACGGAGGGTACAGGAGGGGGGGGGACAAGGATATGATAAGGAGACAAATTTAGGTGTTATGTGTAAGGAAATGATTCCTCAGATTTCTTTTGAAAGCGGGAAGTGTTAATGAAACTCGAAGTTGCGATGGGATGTGATTCCAAAGACGAGCTGCTTGTACGGAGAAAGATGTGATTTAATCAGCTGTCTTATTTTAATGTTTTTTTGTGTACTAGTTAATTAATTACACAAGGGTAGAAGAGGATGTTTCCTGCAATTGCGGCGAGATACAAACTGACGAACACCTCCTCATCTGTCGAGATATGCCAGTGAGGTGCGATGCAGAAGACCTGATGATGGTCAATGACAATGCCGTTGCGGTTGCTGTATTCTGGAGTGGGATGGCCTAGTGTTGAAGTACTCGGACTCGTAAAGTAAGTAAGTACCTATTAAACATTATTTGTAATTTTTGTAATCAATATTAGTTATCCTATTGAATAATGCATGGAGTTTTTACTGGTCTTTTTTTTAAAAAGCAATACACATTGTCTGTTTTATAAATTGTGTAGACTATATAACTATCCGTTTTGGCATGTGAATTTTGCCCTAAACCACTATATTTTGAGTCACTATGCGACATGTTTCGGCAGCGCTGTCCTGCCATCGACCGGCTAGTTGAGACTATCCGGTCGATGGCAGGACAGCGCTGCCGAAACATGTCGCGTAGGGACTCAAAATATAGTGGTTTTGGGCAAAATTCACATGCCAAAACGGTTAATATGAACAACCACAAAATATCCGCCGAGTATTTAAACTATGTATAACTATCTATTATCAAATAAAATAAAATATAGGTAAATAAATTGTAGAATAGCACATAAATTCTATGAATGCCTTTCACGCTACATATTCATTCATTCATTCATACCATCACGGCATATCCCACAATGTGGGGTAACCAGCGAAAGGTGTGCGGGTGTGCATTGCCTTATAAAAGGGAGAACAACACATCTATGTACACCCACACACCAGTCTCGTTTCACCAAAAAAGGCACTACATTCAGAATGGGCGGTGAACCTCATTGCTGAACTATGTGAGATGTTATTGTTGCCTGTTGTATTTTCGATTACCCGGCTCTTACGGGACACTCGAAAACAATGATTTAAAAGAATGGAAGCACTATAAATTGTGTAGACTGTATAACTATCTAGTATCCAATAAAATAAAATATAGGTAAATAAATTGTAGAATTGTATATAAATTCTATGAATGCCTTTCACGCTACATAAGTATAATATATCATAATAAATACACTCATTATATACAATACGTACATTATTATGAATATGCTTTCATAACAATACAAATAGGAACGCTCCAGAAAGAAAACATTAATGATACATGTATTATTAAAAATATGTATTTTTCTTAGAGAAAAATGCTTCGTTATTTATACACAACTGTGTCTCTCTGTTTGTACGCTAAGGGAAATATTGTCATCAAGCCATGTGCTTCAGAGAAAATAAAAGTCTGCAAGAGCTTTCTCTTTTTTCGCTTCAGATAGTCTCATATAAGCATACACAAAGTAAGTATGTATATTATGATTCATTTTACTACCCTAAATATTTTTCAAGTACAAGATCTTACATATTGTTTGAATTCAGCAAAAAAATGCCTGCATATTTACGCATATATGACAAATGGTTTACGATAAATCTTCTTCAATTCCTCGGATTTGATCATTTTTGAAAGAAAATTCTTGCATGTTCTTCCACATCCACGTATATCTCAATTTCTTTCATATGCCATTAATCAATTTCAAATCGAACGATATTTGTGTGTTTAATAAAAAATTTGCTTAAACATTCAAATATCTACCAATTGGATTCTTCTTCATCTTCTGGGTCACAATCCTAAGATTGGTCTGCACCAAATACTCGATCTTTCCACTTATCTCTATCGTCCGCCAGTCTCTTCAGTCAGGATTGGTACGGTGAATTAAAAGCAGTCTTTTTAAACAATGGTTTATATGAAATACAAAAATTTGTTTTTTTAGTTCGCCCTCCAGACATTCCTACTCTAGGCATGACTCCATATATTATTTATTTTTAAACTTTTTTTTATTTCATCAATAAACTTTATGGTACTTTTTCAAAAAAAAATTTGGACAGTTTTACAAACATTAAGATTATGACTTTTTAAAAAAATATTTACTTACATTTTAGGTATTTTTTTTAAATACATTTTTATTACATATTTAACACTGATAAAAGTTTGTTTCTCTTTGTTCCATGAGGTTCTGATGTATACAACAAAATTCCGTTTAGTAAAAACTCATAGTACCTACCAACTTTTTATTTTTTGACAGAATTCTGTTTTTTAAATAGATGTATTTTTCTCTCCCGATGTAGAGTAACGCAACAAATTAAGCATGTGAAGGTCGTAGGGGGAAGTCCTACAGTACCGTCACCCTAAGGTTTATTTATAATAAAATAAAAATCCTCTCGGTTACATGCAAAATACCCAGTGATATGTGTAAAGGAATTCTTGTACTATAAATAAAAATAATCAAATATCGATGTATTTAGAAATAATCAACTTTATTAATAAAATTACAAGACAAAGAAAAATTAACTTCAAAAAAATTGGCCTCCAGTACCGGCCAGCAAAAATTTCAACATTTATTTAAGGCAATAATCGCAAATATATTGATTTGATATATCTGATACGTTTGCACAAGCCTCATGGACCCAAGTTTTACAGTTTCCACATTGTATCCAATCCTCTTCATGAGATTCAAGACACAAAGGACAGATTGGTACATGATAACGATCTGCGGCCTGACGCGCACTCATTTCATTACTCAGTACCTTTTCCACGGCTTTTCGCATATTTTCAGGATCCCAGGTGCCCTTTTTTTCTCCATCTCACCATTGTTTTCATTGCCTAGCGTCTTGGTGTATCTAAAAACAAAATAAATTACCCAAACATTAATTTGAATAGTGGCCGGTACTGGGGGACAATTTTGTGGCCTGTACTGTAGGGAACGGAGTAAAATATTATTTCGACACAGCATCAGACTGTGCGGATAAAGATTGATTTTAAATGTATTTTATAATAGCTATATAAACAATCAATACATACCAAGTTTGACTTCTTTAGAACTCGTCCTCAAAACTATAGAAATCACTCACAGAACTTTAATCGTTTGTCGCAAGTCCACTATACTCAACACAAATCTTAGCACTGACAGGAAGCTTGTCGAAACATGTCGCCGCTGAGCGAGGCGTATGCTTGTGAGAACGTATTACTCGAATTGTAACAACCGTCTCAGCGCTATCCGTTGTAGAATTTCGGAAATTGCAACTGGCCGGTACTGCACTTTGATCTTAGCCAACAGGCCGAGAAGCGATTGGGCCTAGGTTGCGGCTCTAAGGGCCTAGGCAGTAAAGGCGGGGGTGGGCGGCCGACGCTGTTGCGCCCTCGTCAATTCTGTACTTAGAGAAGAGCAGGACGAACGCCTTTAGTCTCGCTCGGCAGTGACTCGTCAACTGTGGCGAATGTTGTTGTGTGGTTCGGGCACACCGCCGGCGCAGATGTCGGGTCAGACATCCTGTGTTGACAACTAGACGTCATATCTGACAGGTGATGATTGCGTCGGATGCCCCCGGTGTTAGCCCGCGGAACCTTCGGACGCCAACACGAGGACCGATGCGTCGGGATATAAGCCTAGGTTGCGGCTCTAAGGGCCCAGGCAGTAAAGGCGGGGGTGGGCGGCCGACGCTGTTGTGCCCTCGTCATTCTATACTTAGAGAAGAGCAGGACGGACGCCTCTAGTCTCGCTCGGCAGTTACTCGTCAACTGTGGCGAATGTTGTTGTGTGGTTCGGGCACACCGCCGGCGCAGACGTCGGGTCAGACATCCTGTGTTGACAACTAGACGTCAAATCTGACAGGTGATGATTGCGTCGGATGCCCCCGGTGTTAGCCCGCGGAACCTTCGGACGCCAACACGAGGACCGAGGGGTCGGGGTACAAGCCCCTCCGACTTGAAACGGAGTGTTCTTAGCGGCCGATTTCGAGACCAATCGGAGGCCCTGACGTGTGTGGTTGGATTCTCGGGGGCAGTGGTTGAACCCGATGGATGGTGGATATTTTGTGTTTGTCCGATGTTGCGGCTGCGTCCGGTGGTGAACAGGGCCAATGAGCTCTATAGCGTCGCCGGCGTGGAAGTGGATCGCGATCTCCCTCGATGGCCGGTACTGGGTGCCGGCCGGTACTGTAGGACTTCCCCCTACAATGTGTTATCGGTTGGCTAATGTGATAATTGATCATTTAAGCGCGCATGTAATATTCACCAAATATGCATTTTACTGAATCAAACTTTAAGTAGATGCTTATACATATTCGAAAAACTGGATGTAAATTTATTCGCTCTCTTTAAGAAATATTTTCAGATATTAATGCCATCTTTTGAATAATTTCGAAATCTTCGGATACTAATGCCATCTCTTGATAAATAGCGAAAACTTTGAGGCCTATTATGTACATATTAAGATAGTGAATGTTTTTAATCAAAGACAAATTCATTTGTTGGTGTTTCTACAATTGTATATCTGTCGCAAATCTCAATCGTCGTAAAAAGGGAAGAAAATTCAACGTACACACGGAGGCACATTGGCGCCTCATGACACGAGACGAAATTTATCGTGAGAAGAAATGCCTTCAAGAGCAGCCGACGGTCTATTTATAAAGGAGAAACTCCTTTTAAGAACGGATGAGTCTCAATACAAACAAATTATTGTCAAGACACGGCAGAATGTCTGATGAATTGTGGGACTACATGAACGTCTTTCAGAAAAGGTTTATTTAAACTTTATTGTTGTAATACCCAGTGTGCGGAGGGGATTCGATATAAGAACATACAGGAAAGAGATTTCAAAATTTGAAATAAAATTTTAACATTTTTTTCCCTTTTCGAGAAGACAAAACTCACCAAATATAAATATTTACTTCATTGTGGGATGAGCTAGGTAAGTGTTCAGTTAGTTTCGCTGCCCATTCCCACTTGTCGTACGTCGGGCACGACAAAATGTCGTGTGATCTAGTGACCATACATTATGATGATGTTCACATTTATCCGAGAACGATTTGTTATCGTCGTCGACAAGAATTGTCGTGTGTTTTGCCAGCGCCGCACCCACGATAAAAAATCGTGTCGTGTCTCGCTCTCATATGAATTTATATGACGCTGTTCACACTTGTCGTGTGTCGGGAAAAAACCCTTCCTCGCCGGTTCTCCTTGACCATTCGTAGTCACATAGCGGTTGGCTCCACCTAATGAGAAAAAATCGTGTCCCGACACCCGACAAGTGCGAACAGAGGCATGACACACGATAAAAATCATGTCCCGAAACACGACAAGTGGAAATGGACTCTTAGCACACCTAGACACGTCATTACATAGTCAACATTTTTCAAACAGAATTTTAGGAAAGCGATGGAAATGAGATCTTATCTCCAAGATTGAAAAAAAAACTCGAAAACATAAATTATGTTTAAGGTGCAAAATTCTAAAGAATTCTATCATCGAACCGTATGAAAACAAAGATAGTTATACAGGTTTTTTTTTCTTATGCTTATAACCAATCACAATTACATCCAAATAGTTTTATAGCATTTCTCTGAATGAATCGTCTAATAAGTGTATATAATTCGTGTGGCACATCTTAAGAGAGTGTCTGCTGCCAACGTACCTATTTTTTTCAATTTGAATTGGCATCATTATTACAAAACGAATCATTTTGAAAAAAATAACCTAGTTAGCTTGGATATTAATAAAGAAAAATATACCTTAACTTTTAATTACATATGTTCTGTATATAATATTCTTGTAGGAAAATAATAAGCATATCCCGATTTTTGACATTTATCTTAAATTTTTAAAAAACTACAAGGTATAGAGCATTATACTTTTTTTTTAACTAAAGAAGATAAAATAATATATGGAAAAATATGATGTAACGTTGCATTAATGCATCAGAAAAAAACTTTTATTTCGCAATGGCGCTGAATGGAAAATAAATGTTTTTTTTTAGGTTTATTTACTAAACCTGAAGTATTAATGCAACTTCACATCATATTTTTCTAGATATTTTTGTCTTCTTTAATTAAAAAAAAATTGTTGAACTACGCCTTATACCTATATTATTAAAAATATAAGATAAACGTTGAAAATTGGGGTATGCCATTATTTTTCTACAAGAATTTATACAGAACATTATCAAAAATTCATTCATTCATACCATCACGGCATATCCCACAATGTGGGGTAACCAGCGAAAGGTGTGCGGGTGTGCAGTATAAAAGGGAAAACAACACATCTATGTATACCCACACACCAGTCTCGTTTCACCAAAAAAGGCACTATGTACATTCAGAATGGGTGGTGAACCTCATTGCTGAACTATGTGAGATGTTATTGTTGCCTGTTGTATTTTCGATTACCCAGCTCTTACGGGACACTCGAAAACAATGATTTAAAAGAATGGAAGCACTATTCTAAGCCGGTGCCTCACAGCTGACAAAATATCAAAAAGCCATCAAAAGCTGACAAAATATCAAAATGCTTATCAAAAATTAAAGATATATTTTTCTTTATTAATACCCAAAATATCTAAATTATTTTTTTCAAAACGATTTGATAAGAAATAATGACGGTATGTCAAATTGAAAAATAGTTACGTTGGCAGCAGTCCCCCCTTAAAAATATAATTGTGTTTAGTAATTTGTTATTTGGAATCAAGAAACGATTTATTTGCAGCTAAATTGCTTAATTCCTCTTAATTACATCCGTAGTCTTAAACTGGCTATACCATCTCGCATTCGCGTTAATTCTGACACAGACAATACATAAATACTTAGTGGATAAATTTATCTACAAACGATGAAACATTGAGACAACAGAACAGTGTTCGACTTTATCTTGTTATCTACAATATTATCTTATTCCAGTTACGTACATGGTCACAGCTTCACTCCACGTAGATGTTCTGAATTCTTAATATTTTTGCTATCTAGAGTGAAAACTAGAAAAGGTAGGTATTTTGCTTATATGAATAAGATAACGTGGCTGAAGATCCGAACATTCTAACGGAATGAACTTCAGAAAAATGGTCAGGAAACAATAAAGATAACCCAAGAAGAAGAAAAAACATTTTTTCATTATTTCGTTGTTTGTTAGTTTATTTATTTGTGTGTTGAATTATTTATTTTTTTACTAGTTTGTTTATTTCTTTCTTTATATATTTGTGAACGATTAAAATTTACGGTAAAGATTTTTCGAAATCATTCACGGTATCAACCATAACAGCATATCCCACCATGTGGGGTAACCAGCGACTGGTGTGCGGATGCGCATGACTTTATAAAAGCATGATACATGCGTGTGCCCCCACACATAATTATATTTAATTAATATTTTTTTTACTTTATCATTGACAAAATGTCTGTCACAGTGTTTATATATTATTTCATTTTTCTTTTATTAAAATATTTCATACAACATAACTTTCTTTACCATACTGCATTAATAATTTGTCTTAATAGAACTATGTACTATCGTTGTAAAAATTATGTTCCTAATAGTGAACTTTTGAATGAATAAAAAAATATATATGAGATAAATTGGAATAACGGGAAAAGTTAAAAGCTGGGTACAAAATTATTTATTTAAAAGAAAACAATATGTCAAACTCAACAATACATTAAGTGATTTCAAAAACGCAAACTTTGGTATACCTCAAGGTACTGTACTTGGTCCACTTTTATTTATAATTTATGTGAATGATATATTCAATCTGCCAATATCTGGTAAAATAATTTCTTATGCTGATGACACTGCCATTATACTGAAAGATAACACCTGGAAGGAATTAATTGCCTCAGCTGAATCAGATATAAGTGTTTTGAAGTCTTGGTTCGATTGTAATGTACTTTCATTGAATACAGATAAAACGTGTATTATCCCATTTGCACTAAATGATAAATACATCCCAGAAGACCTTAATATTAAAATTCATATTGACAATTCCTGTTTCAACAACTCCATATCTTGTAACTCAGCGTGTATTAAATTATCCACTAAAAATAACATCCGATACCTAGGCATTATTGTTGAAAGCAGTATGAAATGGAAATTATATATAACTACTACTATTGAACGCCTTAAAAAGCTAATTTTTCTGAGACTAAGAAATATACTTCAAACAAACTTGCTTAAAATATATTTTTCATTATTTCAATCCATCTTACAATATGGCATTATATGTTGGGGGGGAGCTTTTAAAACCACTTTAGTGCCTTTAGAAGTTTTTCAAAGAATCATTATTAAAATTATATTAAAAAAGAGATTTGATTATCCAACTATTAATTTATTTCAAGAATTTAAAGTTTCAACTGTTGAAAATATCTACAAAAAAATCTCATTGTTCCAAATTCATAAAGATATTCTTACAAATTCAAACCAATTGTCATTTTCTTTAAGCAGCAGAATAAATTCACAAGGATGTATTACCATTCCTCTTTTACGTACAACTGCCTCACAACATTTCTATAAGTATAAAGGTATTAAGTGGTTTGATGAACTCTCTTTGAGTCTTCGACTCGAAAAAAATTATAGTATATTTAAAAATAAAATTAAAAAATTGTACTGATTTATTTATTTATTTTTTGTTATTTCATTCTTGTTTTGTGTAGCTTCATATTTTTTAGTAGATGTACAATGTTTTGGTAAATGTAATAATATTAAATAGATACTCCCCTCTTTTAACACGAGATTTTATCTCAATTAAAGAGGGTTATTATGAATTATATGATGGAAATTGTATACCTTTTTAAATTATGATTTATATGTGAACATTGTATTGTTTTTGTTAAATAAAAAAAAAAAAAATTTCTTATGTATGGAAAAGTTCAGTAATTTGATTTCACGTTACAGTGTAAAGAACTTTAACTTAGAGCTGATTATATTTCCATAGATAAGATAACATAAAATTTCTTCATATGATATCACGTGTCAAAATTTTCAAAATGCTTTCACGCTCTTTAAATCAAAATTTATCTGCGGCGTGGCGTACGGATTATCCTTTTTGTGTCCTCTCTACAGCGCAAACTATACGTCCGATTGACTTCATATTAACATCATACCTATATGTAAAGTGCATAGACCTAGAGCTGATTAGTTTTCCATAGATATCCGTTAATTTTTTCTCTATGATTTCGTCTGTCCAAATTTTCAAAATGCTCTCACGTTCTGGAAAATCGAGTTTTTTGTATACTGTTTGAAATTTCGATACAACAAAAATACACTCTTCAAAAATGCACTGAAGTATGAGTGATCAAATTCATATTGATATTGTATGTGTCTCTATAGACAAGTGTACTTTTTACTCTCCACTTCTATCTTCCTCAAGGGGTAGGAAGTGAGAACCAAACACCGCATTCTTCTTTCTCGACACATACATCGCCTCATCAACATTGATACACTGTTTCATACATGCTCATCTTCCTAGTAATGCAATTTTACTTAAAATTTCTCAACAGGTATCATGTAGAAAATGCATAGGTACTATGAGTTTCATGACAATGTTTTTGTGTGTATGGTGTATTGTGAAAACATTTGCCCGCTGGGAATCTTATATTTGAATCAAATAGAAATGCACTTCATAAAAATGCATTTAGAAATTGTCAACCTTTCAAGAAGAAAAATTGTACGCTTACTATGGTGTGGAGAGTTTAGTGTTGGCCACAGCCCACTCGTTTTTTTATAACTACGAATGAGTTTTTTGAAATGGCCGGTTACGAAGCATCCGCTTATTCGACGGATAATAATAATAATAGTAAATAAATAATAAATTTGGATGATTTTTGTAGCGCCGTTTTTGTGATAACCTCACCTCAAGGGCGCTTAATGATGACATCTCTTTCTTGCTAAGTTGTCTGAAATTGTCGTTCGTCCTGAGAGAGACGCGAAAACTTCAACACTAGTCATATTATTCGTGTTTTAGGTAAAAATATTCCTCTAAGATCCCACTAAGAAAAATAATGGTATTGTCATTACATATTATTATTATGTTTAATGAATTCAATTATTTGTTAATAATGTATAAAGATTTAAAGAAGAAAAAATTAACGCTTACTATGGTGTGGAGAGTTTAGTGTTGGCCACAACCCACTCGTTTTCATCTAAATTCTATATATAATTAAGGTATGTTGATGCTATGTATTCACTAATGTTAAGCTCCGTATGTGCCTTTTCACACGACTCGGCTCCCCGGCTTGGGCCAGAAGCTCGCACTGCAACAAGATAGACACAGAACTCAACAAGACCATGAGGACGATCACCGGAACGGTGAGGCCTACCCCCCTCCCCTGGCTTCCAGTTCTGTCTAATATAGCCCCCCCTGAGCTTCGCAGATCCATGGCAACTGTTAACTTGATGGACAAGATAAAAAAGAACCCATCACTACCAGCTCATCAAGACATCTTCCAACATCCCGCCAGACGACTGAAGTCCAGAAGAACAATATGGACCATGGAAGGTGTTAATTACAACATAAAAAGTGCATGGAAACAGAGATGGACAAGTGCGGAATGCCACAACAAGTTCCTGATTGCGGATCCCACAGTGCAAGTCCCTGGCTTCAACCTGCCTATATAGAAGACTTTGGGTTCAACTCAACAGAATCCGCACAGGCCAGGGGTGCTGTAACTACCTTCTCTGGAAGTGGGCGAAAAGAACCTCCCCCAATTGCGAATGCGGAGCGGAGACTCAGACGGTGGCACATTTGGTGGGGGAGTGCACCTTACACGGATTCGAGGGAGAGATGGAGGACATCCACAGACTCGTCCCACAGGCGGTCGACTGGCTATTGACAGCAGAGTTTCGACTTTGAGCCAAGCAGATGCCGATGCCATACGCAAAGTAAAGTAAAGTAAGTACACAACTCGGTTGCCGGGTAAGCGCCGGGTCTGGCAGCGAAGTGTATGGGCACGCATGGTGGCTTTCACACGCACCGGCATGCATGCCCATACAAACCCGACGCTTACCCGACGCCGGCTACCCGGCAACCGGATCGTGTGAAAAGGCACTAAAGTATTGTACTTTGGCCGTATTATAAGAGGTGAAAATAAAGCATCCATCAGCTTGTCATGAAGGGTAAGATTAAGAGTAGCAGAGAGGTCGGAAGAACTTTCCTGACTTCAAAACATCTATACCTATCATATAACTTTTAATTCTCAATAATTTCTATTGTGTTTCCGTTTGTTACTGATGTGCGTGTTACTATATTGTATCTTTTTATTGTTTATTTCTGTTTTGTATTACTTTTATATATTTCAAATCATGTTGAGTAACCACTTTATATGTTATTCGTGTAAAAAGCGTAGAGCCGTATAAAGAAATAAATAAATATTGACCTCGAAGGATTTTTTTGTTGTATAGTGAATATTCATTAACAGGCTTCACCCTATAAGACATATTCTTTGAAAATCTGTATAATATTCTGTACCCATGACGATAAAGTGGTTTTGACTTGTCAGTGTGAGACCACAGGATTTCATAGCAATATTCAGCTATGCAGTGTCACTCTAATGGGATGGCCTCTATTTATTATGTTGGAGTAGAGGTCAAAATCCATTTAATGATCCTCTTTGGAGATCGGATATAGTGGCCGACAGCACTTTGAGCCATGAAATTTCATTTTGAAGCATGATTATGCACTAGCACTACCTTTACCAACTAAAAATCCATTCTTATTAGATCAAATCAAACTGAGCAATCGACTCTATGAATTTTAAATCCCTTTTTAATAGGACGATCGTTTCACTTTGTGAAGGGCTTTTTAACTGATAAAATGTAGAAACTCCTTATATATTAGAGAAATTTAATATTTATTATTTATTCATTCATTCATACCATCACGAAACACCCCACAATGTGGAGTAACCAGCGACAGGTGTGCGGGTGAGCATAACATTATAAAAGGATACACGACACATGCGTGTATCCCAACACATCAGTCTTGTATCAACAAAAAGGCAAAAACGTTCAGAATGGGTAGTGAACCTCATACCTAAAAAAAGATATGATTTTAAAAATAATTCATGAATCATCACTGAACACGATATCGAGTGTTTCACGTATCCTACTATTCTTATAAAAATAATTAATGAATGATCACTGAACACGATATCGAGTGATACACGTATCCTACTATTCTTATAAAAATAATTAATGAATGATCACTGAACACGATATCGAGTGATACACGTATCCTACTATTCTTATAAAAATAATTAATGAATGATCACTCAACACGATATCGAGTGATACACGTATCCTACTATTCTTATAAAAATAATTAATGAATGATCACTGAACACGATATCGAGTGATACACGTATCCTACTATTCTTATAAAAATAATTAATGAATGATCACTGAACACGATATCGAGTGATACACGTATCCTACTATTCTTATAAAAATAATTAATGAATGATCACTGAACACGATATCGAGTGATACACGTATCCTACTATTCTTATAAAAATAATTAATGAATGATCACTGAACACGATATCGAGTGATACACGTATCCTACTTTTCTTATAAAAATAATTTATTTATTTATTTATTTATTTATTTCAAATTTACGGCTTGAGAGCCTATATAAAAAAAACAAGTATATAATGATTAAAACTTTGAATTATAAAATAAAAGTAAATTTAAACTAACATAATAATATCAATAATATCAACAATGCAAATTTATAACAAACATAATAATAAATAATATCCATAATAATATACTATACACAATTTAAAAACAAAATACATAAAAAAATACAAAAAAAACCCAGACACAACGATTACTAGATTAACATTACATGAGTTAAAATGTTAATTAATTAATTTTATTTATTTAAATACACTAAAGGCTTGAAAGCTTATTTTTATTCAAATACAAGAGTTTAAAGAAAGAAAATTTACAATTTTTGCTTTGAAGGAAGAAAAATCGTCGGCAAAAACATCGGAGTGACTTCCCACAATGTTACCAAGTCTATGTAGCCTTGGTATTGGGGAGTGGTAGACATAATTATTTAGAGAATGGCTCTCACGAAACATAACACACTGTCTAGTAGTTTTAGCCGGAACATTAAAGTTGATGAGTTTAAGGAGTTCAGGACAGTCTATAGCATGGTTCAATATTTTGTGTAAGAAGGAAAGGTCAAAAACCTTTCTTCTAACGTCAAGATTTAAAAGTTTAAATTCTAGCATTAGCTCTGAGTAATTGATGTGTTCTATTGGAATCCCCTTTTTATAATTTATAAATCGTAAAAATTTTCTCTGGACCCTTTCAATATGATTTAAGTGAACATTGTAGTAGGGGGACCAGATTACAGAATTATATTCCAATAATGGTCTGACTAGAGAAACAAATAGTAACCTGTATGATTCAGTTTTTTTAAGATCAGTTGCCAGTCTCGTGATGAAGCCCAACACCCTCATAGCTTTACCGACGACCTCCTCTATATGTAAATTAAAGGTCAGATCCTCAGATAATGTGACTCCCAAATCCCTCAAGTTTGTAACGCTGTCAAGAATAACATTGTCAATAGTATAATTATAGGTAAATTGGGATCTAGTTCGATGAAAACGGATAACTTGACATTTTGAAGCATTTAAAATAAGTTTATTACGTTTACACCATTCGCTTAAAGATGACAGATTGTTTTGAATGGTTAAACAGTCTTCAATATTTTCAATAGATTTGAAAATTTTCAAGTCATCCGCAAATAACACGACTTCAACACCTCTGAAGATCTGAACTATGTCATCCACAAATAAATTGAACAAAATTGGTCCCAAGTGCGATCCCTGCGGAACACCACTAGATGCTTGTATTGGCTGAGATATGCAATTCCCAATCCTTACTCTAAGAGTACGATCACACAAGTAACTTTTAAGCCAATGTAGGAAGATACCATCTACTCCGTATCCACGTAACTTATATAGAAGTAAGGAATGTGACACCTTGTCAAAAGCTTTTGAGAAGTCAGTGTACACGGAATCGACTTGACCTCTCCTAGAAACTACATTGGCTATGTAGTTATGATATAATGCTAGGTTAGTTAGTGTAGATTTCTTGGGTATAAAGCCATGTTGGGAAGCAGTAATAATGTTGTTTATCGGTTGACTTATTTTTTAGTAATTATCGATTCAAAGAGCTTAGGAATTGCAGACAATATATATATCGGTCTATAATTAGTCACAAGATTAAGTTCTCCTTTTTTATGTATTGGGCTAATGAAGCCGGACTTCCAGATATACTCGGAAAAAAATGAATGATCACTAAACACGATATCAATTGTTTCACGAATCCCACTATTATTTTAATAATAATTTATGAATGATCACTGAACACGATATCAAGTGTTTCACGTTTCCTACTATTCTTATAAAAATAATTAATGAATGATCACTGAACACGATATCGAGTGATACACGTATCCTACTATTCTTATAAAAATAATTAATGAATGATCACTAAACACGATATCAATTGTTTCACGAATCCCACTATTCTTTTAATAATAATAATTTATGAATGATCACTGAACACGATATCAAATGTTTCACGTATAAAAAAAAATTAATGAATGATCACTGAACACGATATCAATTGTTTCACGTATCCCACTATTCTTTTAAAAATAATTAATAATGATCACTGAACATGATTTCAAGTGTTTCACGTATCCTACTATTCTTATAAAATAATTAATGGATGATCACTGAACACGATATCAAGTGTTTCGCGTATCCTACTATTCTTATAAAAATAATTAATGAATGATCACTGAACACGATATCGAGTGTTTCACGTATCCTACTATTCTTATAAAAATAATTAATGAATGATCACTGAACGCAATATCAAGTGTTTATCGTAGGTACTCTACTATTTTAAAAATACAGTATGCAAGAAGAGTTCATTAATGTTAATCGAACACGATATCAAGTGTTTCATGTATCCTTAGGGGAAAGTAGTACGAGTTGATCCCTTGGGGTAAGATGATCCTTTGCGATTGTGCTGAAACCACTAACGCCATCTAGTTGATTTTACTGGTAAAACATAGCTCCAGACACCCCCCCGCCTCAGTCAAATCGCAATGGCGGCGTGAGTGATACATCGATTTTGACGAGAAAAAATAAAAATTGTGTACGGCTGATCTAAGGTAAGCATGACTTTGAGCTTATGTTACTTATATTCAAACAATGTTAAATGTAATTACTGTTGTGTTTGAGGCTTTCTATTATGCTTAATTTTAGTATTTGGGCCACGTGAACATAGCCGCGTGCTTGTAGGTTATGTTAGCAAACATTGAATGAAAAAGTGGGACTTGGGGCAAGATGATTCCTTTCTATATGTACGAGATGATCCCCGGGGATCATCTCGTACATATATCAGTATTGTAAACAATAGTCGCCACCCGCTTCGATCTGTCAGTCTGTCTGTGTTTTGATTGTCTTCAGGGTGGTTGTAGTCTATTATTTATGTCAATAATTCTGAGTTTACACAACATTTTTTCTTACTTTTTTTAGACAAACGTGATGCCACGTAATTACAAAAGAAAAACTTCTCGAGGGGATTGGTCACAGGAATCAATGACAGCCGCTCTTGATGCTGTGAAAAATGGCATGGCATATAAAAAAGCAAGTAAACAATTTTTAGTGCCCATAATGTCATTGAAACGAAGAGCCAAAGCAAAAAATAAAATAGCTGTTGGTGCAGTAAAATATTTAGGAGGAAAAAAAACTGTTTTTACTAAAGAACAAGAAAATGAGCTCGTAGACCATATCAAAGACATGGAGACAAGGATGTATGGTTTAACAAAAAAGGAACTGTTATCTTTAGCATATCGACTAGCTGAAAAAAATGAAATTCCCAATTCATTTAGAGGAGAAAAAGCATGTAAAGACTGGCTGAAAGGATTCAGGCAGAGACATCCAGATATCACCCTTCGTGCTCCTGAATCCACTTCAACGGCTCGAGCGCGCGCATTTAACAAACCTGTAGTAGATAAGTTTTATTCTACGTTGAAAAGCGTTCAGGACGCTAAGAACATCCCGGCACATCGAATTTACAACGTCGATGAGACAAGTGTTTGTACAGTTCCAACTAAAAACACTAAGGTGTTTGCGAAAACTGGACGAAAACAAGTAGCACGGGTTACATCAGCTGAACGAGGAGTCACTACAACGGCTGTTATTTGCATGTCTGCTTCTGGAACTTTCATTCCACCGATGTTTATTTTTCGTAGGATCCGTATGAAGATTGAGCTCATGGAGGGGGCACCCCCAGGGTCTGCTTGGGCCTGTAATGCATCAGGGTAGATGAAACTGGAAGTTTTTACTCAGTGGTTTGAACATTTTCTACGCCACACGAAGCCATCCGAAGAGGATCCAGTAATGCTGATTTTAGATGGTCACCTATCTCACACGAAAAATTTAGACGTCATTTTGAAAGCACGGGCGAACCACGTTACAATTGTTTGTTTGCCGCCACACTGCACACACACAAAATGCAACCATTGGATGTCAGTGTGATGTATCCCTTGAGTGTTTATCACAACCAATCACTGGAAAAATGGATGAACAATAACCCAGAAAGACCAGTGACTGTGTTTCAGATTGCAAAAATTTTTGGAGAGGCCTACCTAAAAGCTGCAATCCCAACAAATGCAATCAATGGATTTGCTAAAACAGGGATATGCCCCTTAAACCCAGAAGTATTCACTGAGGTTGATTTTATTGCGGCTGCAACCACAGAAAATGAATTGGACGAAGAAGAGCCGGAGTTGCCGGAGCCGCCTAGGCGTCTTGTTAGTTCAGACACTGAATTGATAGATGTTAGATCACCATCTCTGTTAGAGAGATCTGCTAGTCCAGATACGCAGCGGCTACTCGCTACCAATGTTCTTGAATTGGATTTGGAATCGCCCAGAGCGCATAAAACTCCTTCATTAATAAACGAATCAGTACCATTTCGCAGTCCACTGTCACCAATCCCATCTACGAGCCGTGCAGTCAACCACAGTGAGACATCGTTTGATGATAATAATATTGCAAATTTTGCCATTACACCTGCTTCATTGAAACCTTTGCCACAAATTGTGGGCAAAAGAAACACATTGAAAAGGAAAACCACTCATACGACTGTTTTAACTAGCACACCGTACAAGAATTATTTAGAGGAAGAAAATAGCAAAAAAACAGAAAAAGAGAATAAAAAAATTCAGAAAAAGACTGCACCTAAAAAGACACAGAAAGGCAAAGGAGTAGGTAAAGGGAAGTCAAATAAAAGAAAGCAAACTTTATATAACACATCTGAGTCTGAAGAAGATGATACCGAGTGTCTGTACTGCACAGAAAAGTTTTCAAGCGATACCAAGGGTGAAGGATGGATAAAATGTTGTGCTTGTGGAAAATGGGGGCATGAAGCATGTGCTGGGATAGAGGGTGATGACGCTGGTGAATTTATTTGTGATATATGCAACACAGCACCTGCCAAAAGGCGTTTAAATTTATAAGGATTTAAAAGTTAATAAATTTATAGAGATTTTTATTGTAAATTTATAAGTTATTTTCGTTATTCATTAATAAATGTTATTTTTTGCTACTTTTGAACAATTTGTTCGCTTAATTAGGTATTCAGAAAGGAATATAATATTAAGATTGATCTCATTATGATTTATGTAGGTATCTGGTACAAATTAATAACTAGGTAACTTAGAAGACTGTTGATTTTGTTAATTTTATTACCTTACTTAACCAAAAACTTAACATGAGTAAGATGTATGACTATTTTAAATAAATAATATGTTTCATTATTGCGTATTTTTATTTTTTAAAACCTTTTTCTTCGGGAAAATATTTGTTAACTCGGAATGGGGGCAAGATGATCATAGGGATCATCTTGCCTCTTTTTGGGGATCATCTTACCCATAGGGGTGTACAAGATGATTACTTTGTAAGGTTTTAAAAAAAAAGAAATATTTTAATGAAACCTCAATTAATTTCTGGTTTTGAGTATTGGGAAAGATGGATAGATAAATATACTAGTAGTTATCGCCTTTATTTTTGGTTTACCTTGAATAATATGTATTTTACAGCGATTCCCGCTTAAGGGGATCATCTCGTACTACCTTCCCCTATATCCCTCTATAATTGGGTGTAGTGAAATATAAACTATACACCTTTGTACGTAGTATTCCCTTCAAGGCAGGCATTATGATCCATGGTACAATTATTTATCGGGGCGTGGGAGGTATGGGTGGAGGTCGTCTCCATCGTGCAGGGCAATTTATTCCTTGAAGAAAGTATCTCGTGAGACTTCAACAATAAATTCCATGGAAGACAACTCCCTGGAATTTGCCGCAGGGTTGATCCCTTGAACTCTGTAAAATATTATGAAGTGCATAGCAAACTCACGAAACAAAACTGTAAATTCAAGATATGACTGCCGTATGAATATTTCACAGGATCTAACGGTGCAAGCGTATTTAGAGAACTTTTCTAAATGAAAAAAATAAAAAAAATGTTAACAGAAAAATGATGTTTAAAAAATATACAATACTCGTAGTTTTTTCATTTTTTTTAAATGAAGAAACTAATCCTATTTAGATTTGAGTACCAAAGACAATCCACCAGAAGCCATAGCCCTGAATACACTTTGAACATTTAGATTGATGAAATCATATTGAATGAATTAATGAATAATATATTTCAAAGAGTATACATAATGGAACAAAATTTCAATTTGATTAATATCTTAATTACATTTATTTCCACACTTTCGTAAATTTTACTGCCTCGCTAGACTCTGAGTCAGCACTAGTTTAAAATTGCTATCTGCGATCAAATGATTTTTTTTTTACATATTCCATTCTCACAGGACAACGGCAACCAGAATGAAAAACTTTAAAACGGCTTTCTCGAGAAATCCAAGAGTAGCGAAGCAGATCCTTCTCTACCAATCTGCTACAGCCTACGAGTAACGAAATTTCTGAAATTTTTCCCATCATGCCAATTGTTTCGTTCAGTATCCGCCATTATTCTATTAGAAGAATCGAATGTTTGCTTATAGAAAACCTATCGAAGGGCTAATCTGGTCAAGCGATGGAATCAAAACCCTCATGATAACCCATATAATGGAGTTCTTTAATATATTAAGATATTATAGAACTCCATAATATAATTATTTCATGTGTAAACATGAGGTTTTGATTCCATCGCTTGACTAGAATTATGTATGTACTTTTCATCTATGACATCGATCTAAGTCAATTTATAGTTCGTACTGCTCAAAAGGTCAAATTCGACAGTAGCCCAATGCCACACATAATAATCCTTTAAAACTCTCTCAAAATAATACCAATATAATTTATGTACATTAGAAATATAAAAGTGTACTATATCATCATCACCTCTAGTGTTCATCATTCGTCTAATGGTGTGCTCATCACCACTCTGTTGCATTGACCTACAGCCACTCTTTTAGTATCACTCGATCATCTTACCAATAGTCTGCCCAAGTTTCTGCTACCAGTTCTCGGTAGCCAATCCAGAGTAAGTACTTGTCAAAAGCAAAATTATGTGTCGTCACCAGCGGATAATAAAAACAGGAACTCGTGTTGTGTTTTTTTTATGCTTGCGAGACAAATTTTCAAAATAACATTAATCCACTTTATGTCTACTTAATTATATACTTTATATATACTTTCTTTCTGAAAAATTTCATTCTGAATTTATTTCTGACCGTTCATTTTGTAGTGCTTAGGTACTGTTAATCTAATTGAAGACACGTTTAAAATGGCGGAGTTATCAAGTGAGCTTATTTTAGACACATTCTTAGAAAGGTCCAGTTGTTGAAACTTTGTGTAAATGTTAAGAATTTAAACAATTCTGTCTAAGGAATACAATATATTTAGTCGAGTAGTTTTTTTTGGAATTTTTTTTTTAAATCTTCACTATTTTTCAACTCTATAAAATGTTTTTAAAATTGACATTTGAAACTGTTTGTTTGTGTTATGCAAATCTAATACTGAAAATAAATTGAATTAGTTTTATATCTTCTTAAATATTGAATTTGTTTTATATTACATATTCTGAAATAAATCCGCCTTATTTCATTTTATTATTCGGGACCCTTACAGATATTGACAATGGCATACAAGAATGTATAGCTTACAATTTTATATATTGTCAATGCCCCTTTAGATGTGAACACGACGACTTGCCTGTATGATACATTATCTTATGTTACGAGGAAATTCATAATTACGATAAATTATTGAAAATCTAAAAACAACATCATGCCATAAGTTTAATGGGATAGGCAGAGAGAGTTGATCGACAAACGACTATTGTTAGATAAACACACATCGCTTCGGACCATATTCGGATTGTCTGGCTAAATCCTGGCGAAAATGCAATTATTACCTAAGCAAGCGCATAAAATCACCACCTGGGGGGTATGCCCCGTCAAACGTTAGAATCAAAACCCTTATGATACCCATATAAACTACGGGCATCCACTTCGATCTGCTGAACGTACTTTACTATCTATCCATAGTTCTGATTTTTTTAGCTCTTCGTTTGGAGTACATTCAGCTTGACTATGGAATAGTCTAAGTTCTGATATAACGTCGTTTATCTCACTAAACATCTTCAAGAAAAGGCTAAAGCAAAAATATTTATCTGACAACACCTGATTACATCTTCCTCTCCTCTTCCTTTCCTTCTCCTTTATTTTTCCTATCATTGCTATGAATTGTTCTGATATGCTATCTTCATTGTTTTTTTTTTTAACTTTTCTTCTATATTTATTTATTTTATAATGTGATTAACTTATTGCCATAGTACACTCTGATTTGTATATTTAACATTTACTCTGGTTGATTGGAAGAAATTCCATTAGGCAATAAGCCCGCCAGTGTACTTATTATATGTACAGGAAGATTCAAATAAATAAATAAATATCATGGATATAACTATCTTATGGAGTTCTATAAAACCTTCAAATATTTAACATTGTTGAAAGGGACTTACCTCCTAGTGTCAATTTATTTCTGTCTAAAACCCATGAAAATCAAATCAAATATATGGGTTGGTTTGTACCACCTCACTAGGCCAGGCCTGTTCCGAGGTGGTAGACTAGTTAAATAATATTAATTACTAAATCAAAATAAACTGTAATATTGTGCAGTGTGCAATCTATGTTTTACTATGTGAGATTTGTTGTATATGTTGTTGAGGATTGAGAATTTGCTGACAATAATTAATCCCTTTATTATATAGCCACGTATGAATTGTTAGTTTTAGTCGAATGAAGAATTTAAATGAAGCATTTAAATTAAGCATTTAAATGAAGAATTAAAATGTTATAAATTCTTCATTTTAATAACATGTTTTTTTAAGTCTTGTGCTATAGGTGAATGAAATCGATTGATACATGAGCCCGAATCCACATACAATGGAATTCCTTATACTATCGAACCCTCAGTTATATAGTTACTACTGAGCCATAGTTACCAGATTTAATTGCCAGTAGAGACACAGTTGGGTAGACGAATAACCTTAAGGCCGGACAGGCACACAAATGTGATCGATTACATTGGCGTTTCCTCATTTTCCACCACCATTACTGACATTTATCATCTTGAAATTAAAGTCGGGGATAAATAGTTACGGTGTTATTTACAGCTTGACAGTTACAGAAAATTCCCTCGATAAAAATATTTCTGTATGTACCCCTAGATTTTGCGTGATTCTCTCGCTATCCTTCTTATTTGTTAGATGTAAAACAATAATTTAACAAAAATATTGTTGAATATGAAGTAAATATCAAGTCCTACAAAATGTATGGCGGGACGAACCCCACCACTTCTACTTCATTACAAGAAGTGAGATACAACTCACAAAAAATTAAGTGCCTGTCCGTCCTTAAAGGCCCTCGTATACCCTGGGCATACGAATGAACGAAACACCAAAATGTATGAAACACCAAAAAATATTGTTTATCACCTAATCTGTGATATACAATATTTTTTCGTGAAAAAATGTAAATTTGTAGTTTTTAAATAGCAAGAATAGTAATTAAAATTTTAGTTTTTTTAAATAGATTTTCATATTTTCTTTGAATTGAAATAAAAATCTACTTCGTACGCCTTGTAGTTTTTAAGTTACATACAATAAAAAAAATTGAAAATTTTTAAAACAAATTTTACAAGAAAAGTATTAAATAAATTCAACTCTCAAAAATCTCATGCAATAGAATAAAGATGTAAATACAAACTGTTCTTTATTTCAAAGACGTATCTTTTGAGGGTACTGCGGAAAATATTTTTTTAAATAAACTATCTGGCCTACTCTAGCCTCTTAGTCTCCAAACATTGTCGATTATAAGCAGAGTGTAAAACTTCCTATTAAAATATCCAGAATATGGTACCATATTCTCATCGTGTGCGTGCTAAATAAATATTTGACATATGTAGTGTCTTCATCTAAGTTATACATTTTTACAATATTTTTTTTTAATTTTTACAATACCTTTATTCCCATTCGTACGTATTTCATACAAATTAAAACCTTATCAAATAAATCTCGCCAAATTCCACAAGATCCTTTTAGACAAACGAACACGGACAACTTGAGAAAGTTAAAGTAAATATATTATACTAGCGGACCCGACAGACGTTGTCCTGCCCGGAATATTTGTGAAACAATAAAATATACGTAACATATATTTGAATCATATGGATGTTATTATTCGCCGAGCAAACTTACATTTTCTTGTTCGATAAGCCGCATAACACTTTGAGGTTAGATTGATTGTCATATCGTATATTATTGCAATACAACATAATATATGGTCTGGACACGGAAACGAACGAATTGAAATATGAATATTAACGAAACAGTCAACAGAAATTAAAATTCCATGCACATGTACCTATATAATTGAAATATGAATAATACCGAATCAGAGCGATAAGAACTTTAAATGTCAAAAAAAGCCAAACTACGACGTAAGTGACAGATTTCATAGTGATTTCAGATGGAAAAAACTAAACATTGCCAATTCTGTTTCTATTTGTTGAGTTTTCTTTTGATCGGTTGCTCTTATTGTATTACATGTCTATTTATTATTGTTGATTTACCTCTAGTTACATATTTACATTGTTTACTGTTGATTCCTCCGTGCATGCGAATCTGCTGCACAGAGGCCGAACTAACTTCTTGTTTATTTGCTGTTGTGGATTGTTCCTTGTACGATATTCGTTGTAACTCTATTTTATTGTATTCCGTTGTTGTATTTATTTTTATAAATTGGGGTAATAAACGAAAAAAAAATAATTGTGGGGCTTTGAGGGTAAACTGATCTTGGGGTGTGTGCATCCTGGAGGTCGCCCTTCTGGTGACCGAAAGGATGCATGTGTCGTGTGACCTGCGGGCTGCTCTTGAGCAACCTAAAGGTCACCCTCACGCACCTATACGCGGCACTCTTTTTAAGTGCGCCTTTTGCTGGCGTATTCAGTGGACTCGAATAGGAGACTCCATCTCCTAAAGCGAGTCTGGGTGGTGGTGGGCCAACTCTCAATTGCCAATTTGACATTAGCGCCACTATAGTTATAAAAAAATCAGGTTATTTATTTTCCTTTTATTATATTAATGTTTAAAATTCCATTTTGTGAATCTAAACCATTCAGGGACTCACATAAACACACACAAAAAATTTCATCAAAATCGGTTCAGCCGTTTAGGAGGAGTTCAGTGACATACACACATCCATAAGAATTATATATAAAAAGATAAAATGCCATATTAAATTTGTATTTAAAGTTTATTCCCATTTTGAAGAAACCATTTGATGTGTCGTGTCTTGTTTCAGAATACATTATTTATTCAGACAGCTTTGAGAACAACCCTTTCATAACTCCCTTTGGATATTGTATACCTACACTTGCCTGACGTGAGCAAGTTAATCATCTGCAAAGAATATACCAACAACAAAATGCTAAATTCATTTTTACTAAACTCACTAGATAGATCTCGACGAGTGAGAGAATGGTGGTGACATGTTTATGTAGGTACATATGTACTTAGCATGGTTGCAAAGGTCAAGGCAAAAGTACACGAGACGCAATATTAAATCCCTATACTGATTTTGGTTTTTTCATCCGCAATAATACAATAATATAAATAAGGGTTACATAGATACTAAATACTTCTTCTCCCATCCACAATGGCTGCATCCTGGAGCACACAATATATATACTAGATTGGTCTTTGGTGATTACAATCACGGTCATGACGTGTATAAAACTAACAATTTGGCACGGTGCGTTTGGCGGAGTGGGTTAAGGATAGAGTTATATGTAATCCAGGACGCGTGTACGAAGATTATTTAAAATAGACTCACCTTTCATTCTTTCATCGATCGCCTTACACGTTCTATCGCGATCCACCCGCTCAACAAACACATCTTTATATATATAATTCTTCTGTACGTGTGTATGTCACTGAACTCCTCCTAAACGGCTGAACCGATTTTGACAAAAATTTTTGTGTGTGTTTGTGTACATAAGTCCCTGAATGGATTAGATTCACAAAAAGGAATTTTATAAAAATATCAATCGTTATAAACATTTTCGGAATATACATTTTGAATAATGGCGACGTTGCTTTCGATATGTCATAATATTCTGCAATGTTGGTTATTCAATTAGACCTTGATGTTTTCTCAACGCTGTTTGCGGTATTTGATTCATATTTTTAATATTTTATGTAATTATTTAGTTATATGTATAATTTTTTATTATTGTATGAAACTAATTAGTATTTTTCAATTATATACTGTTCTAAGTGGTATTTTGACGATACCACACCCGCACACCTGTCGCTGTAGGATATGCCGTGATAGCGTATGGTATTATTATGTTTGTTAAACCAGTTAATAACAGGCAAGCCAAGTTTCGTGCAGTACAACGTCTGTCGGTTCCGCTAGTTTCATATAAAAAATACGTAACATACGTAAAATAATTTGTATTAAGAGGACATAATATGTGTAACGCTAAAACTAGTGACTGATAACATGATATATTAAAACCGCCTAATGCACTATGAAGTTACGTGTTAGTAAAGGTAACTATCGTGTGCGTTATAAAAGGTTTAGGTATACTTGATTTAAATTATCGGAAACCCAAAATTTGTTGATTTTTTGCATTTCAATAACAAACCTTACTTGGAATGAAAAAAACTTTATCGGTCATTCACTTTTATTTTATGCACTCTTTAAGCATATAAAATAACTATTTCTCCATGACACATAGTTATGGAGTAATTTTTAAACTATGCTTTCAAAAAGGATATTTTTATAATTTTTTAGGGGAATTTAGGCTGAATTTTAAAGTAGTGTAACGAACATTCACTATTGAAATGTTGAAAACATTTAAATGGTATTTTTTCTAGAACTAGTTGCATGTAACACATGAGATCCAACTGTCGATAGCGATAGTATGTATAGTTGAAGAATAAGAATCAAACTATAAACCCATAAATCCAAATTATTGAAAATTTTAACACATGTTGGTATGTATGTCAAGATAGGACAGTATGGAGGTCAGTCCTGTTTTCCTACCCGGAATATGAAAACAGCATGATGGTTCTGTATGTATGTTTGGAGATTAAGTACCTATCAAACTATTAAGTCATCTTACATATTGTGTATAGGCGACTGCCCTACAAATTGTATGAAGCAATGTCGTCACTACATTCAATTTTTATAAAAATTGTTAAAAAAAGTTTGAGATGTGCTAATACCATGCTAATATTTTTTATAGAAAATTAAATTATCTAGTTGGGGTGTTTCGGCTTTTTTCGATATTTTTAAAAAAAATGAAAATATAGGCAGTTTAACTCATAAATTTATCATAAAAAAAATATTTTTTTAATAAAAAATGTTTGAGAAACCCTGGAATTTTTTTGAATAAACTGATTTGAGATTTTGTATTTTTCTATGCTTATACCAATTTTCAGCGTTTTAGCTTTTATGGTTTCTGAGATATACGGAAAAATAAATTCAAAATTCAAAAGTTGATAACCCCTGACTGAAACAAAAATTCAAAATTCTGAGTATAAAAGTTTTGTAGGCCTTTAATTGTTTATATATTCTGAAAATTTGGGCTTTGTAAATTGAGCGGATCAAAAGTTATAAGGGGGGGACGGACACACACACAGACACACAGACACACGAAATGTTCTACTCCGAATTCCGAGTAAATCCGTGTATGGAACATATATGCTGCGAAGCCTCTAAGTTGGTGTTTTTTGACTTCAAAGTTGGAAAAGCCGTGAAAAAAGTAGACCTCTCCATACAATTCTCGCGTATTCTGGCTTGATACATTGTCGATATGTTAAGAGAACAAAGTTCTCCTGAACAAATCGACAGTTGGACTATTTAACATATTTGAGGAATTTGTTTTGAAATTGGGGTGTTTAGGTTTATATGCCCCCTTAAACAGGACACTATCAAAATTTCATGATATTGAGGTGTTTCACATAAAACACAAACCATATTTTAATAAAATCAAACGATTCCTTTGCGCAGGATATTATAATACAACTAAATATTAACTTCACAGTAACTGAGATTTTTTTTTATATATGGTTTTTTTTATTTTTATTTGTTGGTAAATTCACAGAATATATTACACAACATTATTCACATAATCTTTAAAATATAAATGTATTCCGATTACGAATTGAAACGTGAAATATTACAAATTTAATGTTTATATTATTTTTTAACAGATTTTTAATTATCTCAATAGAGACGAAGTTGGAATATTTACTGTAGGAGAACCGGGAAATCAAGGCACCTACAGGGCTTACGACCTGTCATCGGCTGGTTTACGTGATCACTTTATGCGCTTGCGCAACTTTCACCAATTATGCCTTTTTAATGAGATCTCTATCAATTCAATTTTGAAACTTCTATATATTGTAATACTGAAATTCTTTTCGCTTGAAAATAAGGAATTTTTACTACAGCCATCTATGGGTGAAATTATGAACAACAATCTTATTATTTTTTATTTATTTTGTTGTTACGCCATCTATTGAGAGAATTGGTTTTTTGTAAATAATGAAAGCTACAATTCTTATATGTGAGGTGACAATGCATTTTCAAATATCTTTGACTCCCGACAGGGAAAAAAATCCAATGTTTGCGCATATGCAATAATAAAAATATATTCGATTTATATTATTTATTTATTTTAAGAATGATTTATTTATTTTAAGAATGATTTATTTATTTTAAGGATCTTGATTCTTCAATTGTTTTCTGTATAAAAATTGTATGTATTTTTCATCTCCCTTTCTTTATAGTTTAATTAATTTGTTGTTATTTCCTATATCAATTTAGTTTTGTTTATTTACTTCGTCATTGGAATACATTTCTTTTTAAAGGATTGTGTGCTCAATGTTATTTAATATATTCTGTGAATTTACCAACAAATAAAAATTAAATAAAATTATATACAGGACGCGGTTTCAAAGATCTCTTGCCTGTAGGTGCGAAAACGGGTAGTGATTGCAACAATATTTGACTTGTGTATATAAAATACAACGATAATTTATTTAACATTAATATAGACGTTAAGATGTTGGTTGGATAAGATTGCCTAATTGCAATAAACCTGCCTTTGTACACTTTGATGCATAAAAAATAAAGAAATAAACTATATAACAAACCTTGGTCAGATACATTATGTTCAAGAATACAAAGATATCTAGACAAAACTGAATCAATATCCGCGATAGGAAATTGGGAAGTTGATGGGTTTCCTGTGCAGAGAGAAGAGGAATTAAATTTTCAATTCTCTCTCTCCTCCAGTCTTTTGTGGTGAACAAAACAAAAGAAAAATACAAGGGAATGCAGCGCCGTGGCAAAGCATGGCGTGGCATGGCATAGCATGGCGTGGCATTGCATAGTTTGGCGTAGCAGCATCGGTTCTACGGTTCAGAGAATACTCGTTACTTGTGACATTAAACCTGGATTTTTACTATTTTTTTCTTTTTCTCTGAAGACAGCGAAGAAAGGGGCTCATTAAGAATTGATTTTAACTGAAGTTCATTTGTGGCTGACATTACCATTAAAAGCATTTCTCTATAACAACAACATTCAACTGCAGACAGAAAATAAAAAAAAATAAGTAGGTACATTTTTGTTACGGATATTATTAGTTGATCGGTTTAAAATTAACTGCCATTCATATCAATTCTTGTTTTATTTTAATATATTTGAAACGTTATTCTTTGGTTTCCCAGATTAATATAATTAGACTAGCTGACCCGGCAAACGCTGTTATGCCATATAAATTATTCCTAGTGAATAATTTGGTAATTAAATAAAAAAATTTACTTATTGTAAGTATGTGGGGATTGGGTCTATGACTGAAAGAGAAATGGAGCGCTGTGGACGATGACGGCCTTTTAAATTAACAAAACACCAACCATTCATTTTCTTTATTCAATGTACTTACCTACTTCAATAACTTTACTCACATACTTAAAGTTTGATCTCTTAAAAGTTAAATGTGAATTAAAAAAAACTGATACATATTTTTTATCTTAAATTATGACAGTTAAAAAAACAATATCAATCTCGAAGAGCAGTGTACGATGTTTTTTGTTAGTTTGTCTTTAGCCAACACAAACAAACTGGGAGGTTTGCCCATGCCACGTATAATTGTCCGTGTGAATAATATGGTGTGCCCAAATCTAAGCCATAAACAGACATCGTTTAGCCTTGTGACTTATTGATTGTCATTGCGAATGCCAATCTAAGTGAAAAGTGAACGCGTTTTAATTAAATTAGCACTTCTGTGGTAATCATTGGGATTCGTGACAGCAATACATTTTCGCCTCGGATCTTGCCATTCAAAATGCTGGTTTCGACAAAATTTTTTATCATTTTTTTTAATAACTAATCGCGTGCCATTGCACAGCCATGATGGGTTCAAATTCCGAAGTAAAATAACCGGAGATCCAACTTTCAACTGTAGATGGTAAATTTTTAGTCAAAAACGTAAAAAAAATCGGGAGAGGACAAACCTTATCACCTAGGGGTATAAAAAATAGCCTACAATCTATTTTCAGACCTATCAAATATATACAAAAAAAATCTTAAAAATTGGTCATGCCGTTTCGGAGGAGTTCGATAACAAACACTGTGACACGAGATTTTTATATATTAGATTATAATTTGTAATATTATCTGTAATCCCAGATAATCTTCCAATAAAGCTGTATAAATAAAACAACATATTTTAATAAATAAAATTATAGTAGGCTTAGGCAAATATCTTGACTAAAATTCTCGAAAATTATGTTCAGCGGAGTAAAGAACGATCGCCGCATCTACGAACCAAGCAAAAAACAAATTTTATATTCTGCGCAGCCCACGTAATTTGCTTAAATTATAAATTTCAATGAACTATTTCAAATTAAATTTAAGTTTAAGAATATAAATAACTGATAAGTTGTCTTATTCGTATACTTTTTTAAAAAAATAAAATAAAATTTCTTCTTCCTCTCATTATACTTTTGTTTTCCTTTCAATGCTATGAACCATTATTATAAGTAGGTGCTAAAACTTTTTAAGTTTTATTTTTTTTTTGCTCTCTCTTCTGTTGTCTTTATTTTATAAACAAATTGACAATGTGAATAGACAAAGTTGTTTAAAACGTGTAACAATATTATTTTCTATAATATTAATAATGCCTCTTGGACGGTGAGCGCCCAAGAAAGGGATGGCACGACCATGTGAACGATATTCTGAAAGACGGAAATGTTAGAAGTGTAAGCAATAGACGAACATGAATGAGATGATGCATGAATGTGGACGAGGCGTGGGATGCGTGCCAGGATAGAAAAATGTGGCGTTCGGTTCTCTCTGCCTACCCCGCAAGGGACATGGCGTGATGGTATGTATGTGTGGACGGTGAGCAAACACATAAAATCTCAAAAATATAGATATGTCTTTAATCATAACACCTGACGGTACATATTATCGGATTATTTCTTGTATAAATTTTTGTGTATTGCCTTGTCTCTGTTGAGATACAATTAATTGCATATCTAATTAATATTTTCTTTGGTGAAAATACAATGTTTCAAAGATCAAATGAATATTTATAAACTTATTCAAAATATGTGAAATTTTCCGTAAAAAAAAGCCTGCAGTTCGTGTTTTAAATTTTCAAGATGGGAAAGATGTTTAGTTTTTTTTTTATTTGGTCTGAGTGTGCACGATCTATTATGTATTACAAGATAGGGATCGCTTGAAAATAAATTTAAAATATATATGACTTCAAGTTTTCAACAAAATATTTACAGATAATAAATAATTACTAAATCTTGCCCCATACGAATTCCTATATTTACAATACTCACTGTTCATATTTATTCCAAGGAGGTTTATTCCCCTATGATTACAGATTTTTTTTCTCGTTAAAACATCTATTAATATTCCTTATTAATTAATGTACTACCGTCATATTATAAAAACCCCAAGTATTATTTAATAGATCGGACATTTCTATCCATTTTTATAGCTTAATTTTCAGACTGGGCAGAATTCAATGTAACGAAATATTAAAACGTCTCGTTATAATTTTTAATTTGAATAAAATAATTAGGTACCTGCATTTCAAAAATGGAAAATAAAAATATATTTGTACCAATTTGGTATGTTTTCTGTTGGTGATTTTCTCGGTATTATAAGCGATTCAATCATTGGTTTGTTCACAGTCACAATTGGTTCAAGTGGCTAATTCTACTGCTTACTTCTGAAACAAACTTAACGTATAAATGTAACTTAAACTACTCTAAAAAATGTTAAAATATACATTTAAAAATATCAATTTGACTGCATAATCAAAGACCAGAGGTAGAATAATACTTACGTCACTTAACGTTAATGTGTATTGTACTATATCTACAATTAAAAACCTGGATTAACACATTTTTTACGATGTTAAAAAAAGGAGTGGGTTGTGGCTAACGCTATACTACTCACTACCAAGTCACTCTACAAAGTATTCAAATTTCATATGGAAATTTTCATCATTTTCATGGAAAGAGTTCGTAATTTTTTTTATTAATTCGTCGATGCCAGTTTTTGAAATTGATGTTCCTTTTTAGCTTTTTCAAAATGAAAATAAAAAATAAGTTTCCTGAGATCACTTTGAAATATTAGGCAAATAAAAAATTCACCATTTTATGGAAAAATAAAATAAAAATTCAACTTTTGAATTTTTACTTTATTTTTCCACATGTCTCAAAAACCAACTCGTCCTGTCATTTATGCCATCACCCCGACCAATCTTCGGATCACATCCTCTGGGAATACTCTCACCCAAATGTGTCCTACAACAGAACGGAGCTCCTCGCTGCTGTCCGTGGGCCTCTTCAAGTTCATGCGGATTTAGTGGTCTCAAAGAAGAACTCTACAGCCTTCAGATTGTTTTGCCATGGTTTTAACGCCCTTCTATCTGCTGATTATAAAAATTGAATTTCCCGAGTGTCCTTGGTCAACTCCCTGATGCCCAGTTTTACACAGTCACAGACTTGAAATAGCTACTCTCGCGACACTCCATGTCTGTGAATATTATTTTCACCGACGTTGATTGTCCTTTTTTACACTATTGTGCCGAGACCACGAGTCTAGAGAAGCTTCTTGAGCTACTCTTCGTGCCATGCATTCTTTGTCATTCTTACTAGCATGCTTTGAAGAGGCCGTTTTCAGTCCCCATATGCGGAGCGAGTGAGGGTGGACGTAGCTATGTCAAAAACCATAAAAGCTAGAACGCTGAAAATTAGTATAAATATAGACAAATACAAAATCTAATTCAAAAGGAATCCATCTCTACCATAAAATATGATCAAAAATACAAACATTGCATGTTGAATCATAAACATCTCATTTAATTATAGGTTCTTGTCTCAAAAGAGAGTAGTTCTCCTGTTGATTCTGTAATAACCTTTAATAAAGCGTCTTGTGAAGTAGCCTCTGGTCCACAACCATCTTGGAAGGGGCTCTAAAACTTTTAAGATGTCTCGGGGCTAATTTATATTCATTAAGTACTTAAAAATGTTCAAATTTTCGCATAATATCACAGATGGGATCTAAAACTAGAATAACATCTCATTTTGCATGCGAACACCTTAATAGATTATGTATTTCATTACATCTACTTTCCGGCAATGAGATTGTTCAAAATTTATTTTACATTTTTTTTTACTCTCCACGGCTATGGAATAGTGGAGAGTCATGATTTCACAATTTTTAAGAGTATTTTTTACATCAATTTCTCTATGGGTATCATGTAGAGAGTGCATATTTTGAGTTTCCTTATGATGTTTTTTTATGTATGCCGTACATAAATATGAAAAATTGTGTCCTCTGTACAGATCAAACTAAAAGGCCGATGAACTTAATATTGATACGATTAGTTAGAGCTGATACGGTTCATTTTTTCTCAATGTTTCTTTATGATTTCATCTATTAAAACTGAAAAAATGCTCTCACGACCTGGAAATTTGAGATATCTGATTTACACAATACCAAAAATTTTCAAAAAACTGCCTTCAAAGTTGGTCAACATTAAAAGAAAAACATACAAACGTTTGAAAAATTATGTTCATAATAATAGATTTTTGTATGAAAAATATATACATCATCATCATCATCAGTAGCTCCACAAGACCCTATCCATGGCCTTTTCTCTCCAATTCCGCACACCGGCTATCTGAAGGTCCCTCTCGACTCCATCCATCCATCGCAGTTTCGGTCTTCCCACACTCCTTCTATATACAACAAGAGAATTTTATATGTCTGGCAATGTTTAGTTATTGGATTACATATTGATATTAGAGTGTAATATTAGCAGGGAAGCTTCATTGTGTAGTGGAAAGTTTAGCGTTGGCCACAACCCACTCTTTTTATTTATCAAACGCTCATAAGGAGTGTTTATTGTCTTGGTGTTATATAATTTCTTTCAACCAAACAAAGCATTATACCCAATGATATATAAAAAAATAATAAATAAATAATGGTCTTTAAATTCGGTAAACAAAAATTAAGGCGAATGCCTCACTTAATTCGTACCGCAAAAAAAACGAAAATAATAAAGACACAACAACATCATGTTGAACGCAAGATGGATGGACGTCGTAGTCGTAATCAAAATGCCATATTGTGTAAAACATGTAATTCTAATATCCTTGTATTTTTTATTGACAATGAATATTTATATTTCTGTTAAATCATTTCAATAAAAATGATTTAACAAGACAGGTCGGTGACAGTACTGCTGGCAAGTTGGATAAGTAATACAATTTATGCGGATTTGAATCCTGACTCAACCGATTTCGTTCGTTTATAGTACAAGCATTTTTGCTTAGATAAAGGACTGGAAGGAGTGGACATAATCATTCTTTAAAACGAGAGGGTTGTGGCCAACGCTAAACTCCTCACTAACATGTCATTCTATAAAGTATTCAAATATTGTATGGAAAATTTTCAGCATTTTCATGAAATGAGTTTGTTAAATTATTTTTTATTTAAATATTTTATTACGAAATCTTGATAAATCTTCAATGCCATTTTATGAAAGTGATGTGTTTTTTTACCAATTTGAAAATAAAAATTTCAAATTTTAAGTTTCCTGAGCTTGGGGTCACTTTGAAATATTTGACAGTAAAAAAAATTGAGAAGCACTATTCATATATCGTTCAAAATCTAATGGGCTCTAAGTGAGTATTAGATATACATATTTGCAAAATTTGAAAAGAATCGAATGAGTACTTTAGTCTATAATAGATAAAGTAAAATGAACACGCCGTACATAGCACACTGCACGTAGCACACACACAGATACATTGTGAAGAAACTTTCAGAATACACTCTCAGCATGATACTAGTTGATAATCTGCAATAAAAAAAATTACCTTAAAAATTGCGAAATCATAACTCCCCACTATATCCCCTTGGGTAAGTGAGGAGTAAAAAATATCATGTTTCATGGACGTACACATTGTTCTTAAAAAAATACCTAAAAAATTCCACTTCCTTTTCCATCATCACTCATTCTTATAAACTTTTGATTTTAATATTTTATTATGAAAACTTAATAATTCTTAAGTATTCTGAGCTTTCAACCAAACAAAACATTATACCCAATGATATATAAAACGAGTGGGTTGTGGCCAACGATAAACTACTCACTAACAAGTTGAAAATATTCAAATTTTGTATCGAAAATATTCAGCCTTTTCATGAAATGAGTATGTTAAATTATTTTTTAATTAAATATTTTATTATGAAAACTTGATAACTCTTCAATGCCATTTTATGTAAGTGGTGTGCCTTTTTACCAATTTGAAAATAAAAATTTCAATTTTTAAGTAAGCTGAGTTTTGGGTGAATTTGAAATAATTGACAGATAAAAAAGATGAGAAGCACTATTCAGATATCCTTCAATATCTAATGGGGTCTAAGCGAAAATTAGATATAGGTACAAATTTGCTAAATTTGAAAATATTCGAATTATTACTTAGTATATTATCGATAAAGTAGAATAATCGCGCAGTACATAGTACACACACAGATACATTGTGATGAAACTTTCAAGAATACAATTTTAGCATGATATTAATTGATAATCTGCAATTAAAAAAAGCCTTAAAAATTGCGAATTCCCCAATATATCCCCTTGAGTTTTTGAAGAGTAAAAAACACTGTTAGTTTTCTATTAATAAATAAAAGATGAAGATAAAATACTTCTTGTATTAACTTTATAACGAAGGCTTCATTTAAATAACATTGAAAGTATTGAATGTGAAAACGTATTTCCATTTAAACTTAGGTCGACCATTTCTATCATTTGGTTGGGAATGGTCTAATTAGAACATTAATCTTTTGAAATTCGAAAGTCAAAATTTAAATTTGACACTTGAACAATTGAGGCCTGATTTCTTTGTCATTTCATTTATCAAGATTATGGGGGCTCGCTCAACCGGTATGGAATTTCAACTAATTTTCGTCAAGATCTCTTTTTCAAAGATGATCGTTTGAGAATGAATGTGAAAGCTCAAACAATTATAACGAGAAATCCATTTTAAGACATGATCTGTTAAAACGATAAACATCACAAGACTCCAAAACGTTTTTAGGTTCGTGTTAAATTAATACTTGATACTGTACCTGTTATTTGCCCGAGAGGCGATACATAATAAAATAAATAAATAAAATAATTTGGTCTGTATGTACATAGACAATCGGATCAATTGGTAATAATATTTATGTCTTAAATATTTTTATGACAAAGTTTTCAATATATCAATAGAGACGAAGTTGGAATCTTTATATCATCCAACGGAGTATCTTGAAAATAATTTTAAATAAACCCAGAGACTAACCTACGACTAGCCTCTTTACCGAGGCAAATGTCCCATCACTGCATGATATATATATATATATATATATATATATATATATATATATATATATATATATATATATATATATATATATATATATATATATATATATATATATATATATATATATATATATATATATATATATATATATATATATATATATATATATATATATATATATATATATATATATATATATATATATATATATATATATATATATATATATATATATATATGTTATAATATTTTTATCTCGGTTTTCCCGTGTCAGTAGGTCTTGACTAAGACCATTTGTCTTCCGACGTTTCGCCTGAATATCACCAGGCATTTTCAAGGACTTAACGAAAAGCACGCGCGCGACACACGTCTACTCACACTGAAAGCTCACCGTCAAGTGACTCGTAGCGTAAAAGATGGCCGCTTATGTCAAATATTGTTAGCGCGACGTGATTGGCTCCTTGTGACACGCCCACCTGCTGTCGTGTTCGTTGGTAATAATATTTTATCATTATTTTTGTGTTGTGATTTATTGTTAATTTTAGTTGTGACATTAATATTATTATTGTTGTGTTTTGGGGTTATTTTCGCTATGGTATTATTAATATTATTATTGTATTGTTTGTCATATAAAATGTTCTTCCAGGTACTAGGCAAACGAACTCCGTCGTCCCGATTGTTCATTATATCCCTTCTCTTATATATTTCTATAGCTTCCCTGTAAATTCTGAGAGGTTCACTGTTTAAACTTGCTATTATTTTTGAATGGTCAAAATCTATTGTATGTCCTTCTGTGAGCGAGTGTTGTACAAGTGAGGATGTAAGTTTTTTGTTTCTCATGTCGACTCTGTGCTCCGCTATTCGTGCTTCAACTTTTCGATTGGTTCTTCCTACATAAGTCTTATTGCACGATCCGCACGGTATTTCATATACTCCATGAGCTTCAAGTGGAATGATGTCTTTCGGGTTTCTTAGAAAGGTTGATATTTTATTTGTTGTGCTGAAAACGGTACGTATGTTATTTTTGTTTAATAGACGGCTGATTTTATCGGTGACGCCTTTGATATATGGTAGTCGGGCTGTTGATAATGGTGTTTCATTGGATTTTTCTTTCACTGTTTTTGGACTCTTTAATGCTTTGTTTATTATATAGTCTGAGAAACCATTACAACGTAGAGCATTTTTCGTGTATTCTAATTCTTGTTTTTTATGCTCGTGGTCTGCAATTCTTTTTGATCTTGTTATTAGTGTTTTTGCAACTGAGCATATTTGTGCGGGGTGATGATTGGACGTTGCGTGTAGGTATCTATCGGTGTGTGTGGGCTTTCTATATACTGTGTGCCCCAGTTTACCGTTTGCTTTTTTTAACACTAAAACGTCTAAGAAAGGTATTTGTCTGTTATTTTCCTTCTCCATTGTAAACTTTATATCTTTATGAATGCTGTTAATAGTGTTCAAAAAATTATTTAATTCTTCTTCTCCGTGAGACCATACTACGAATGTGTCATCCACATATCTTAGCCATTTCTTTGGTTTGAGTATTACTTTCTTTAAGACTTCTTCTTCAAACCTCGTCATAAATAAGTTGGCGACTGCTGGTGACAATGACAAACCCATAGGTGCTCCTTTTATTTGTTTGTATGTCTTATTGTTGTAATAAAAAAATGTGTTATTTAAACAGTGATAAAATAAATTTAAAATATCGTCTGTGGTATTGAGTGTTTCTTTGATTATGTCTAGTGTCTCGTTAATTGGAATATTTGTAAATAAAGAAACAACGTCAAAACTCACAAGAATATCTGTACTTTCCAGTTCTAAGTCAGTGATGAGTGATATGAAATGTTCTGAGTTTTTGACATAGGAGTCTGCGGATTCTACATAGGGCTGCAACATATTCGCGAGGAATTTAGAAAGCATTTGTAACGGCGAACCAATGGAACTAACAATTGGTCTGAGAGGAATATCTTTCTTATGAATTTTTGGAAGACCATATAATTTTGGAAAGCGTGACGACTTCTCTCGTGGAATAAGTGACTTCTTGATATCATCACTAAGTTTTGTTTCCATTATTTTAGTTTTCGTGGTTTTCTCAAGATACGTGATTGGGTTGCTTGCATGTATTTTGTATGCTGGGTCTTCAAGGATATCGGTCATTTTCGATTTATAATCTTCACTGTTCATCACTACTGTGGCATTGCCTTTATCAGCTGGAAGGATTATCAAATCTTTGTTGTTGCGTAATTCTTTGAGGGCTATTATTTCTAGTTTTGATAAATTGCATTTTGGTGGTGTATTTTTTCTTAAAATCGAGCATGTTTCTTGTCTAATTGTTTCGGCAGTATTATTGGTGCATCAAAAGGTTTTAACTATGGTGTATCATATAAAACTATTCCTAAAGAAGAAATAATTACAGCAGTTGAATCAGCCATTCACAAATGATATTATATATATATATATATATATATATATATATATATATATATATATATATATATATATATATATATATATATATATATATATATATATATATATATATATATATATATATATATATATATATATATATATATATATATATATATATATATATATATATATATATATATATATATATATATATATATATATATATATATATATATATATATATATATATATATATATATATATATATATATATATATATATATATATATATATATATATATATATATATATATATATATATATATATATATATATATATATATATATATATATATATATATATATATATATATATATATATATATATATATATATATATATATATATATATATATATATATACATATATATATATATATATATATATATATATATATATATATATATATATATATATATATATATATATATATATATATATATATATATATATATATATATATATATATATATATATATATATATATATATATATATATATATATATATATATATATATATGTGTGTAGTGTACGTGTGTTGTGTATTAACCAAATATTAAATAAATAAATACGCAAAAAAAGTAATAAATTATTATATATATATTTATATATATATATATATATATATATATATATATATATATATATATATATATATATATATATATATATATATATATATATATATATATATATATATATATATATATATATATATATATATGTTAAATCTAAGGTTTTCGCGAGTACAAAATATGTTATTATTAAGTATTTTGGGGATAACCCGCGTCAAATTCTGATTCCCGAGAGAATCAGTCGTCTGCCGACGTTTCGTCTGAATCACATCAGACATTTTCAATAGGCGCCTTGTTAATAAATTTCCGTCGCGAGGGATAGTGCGCGCACGTCCGTTCGCGTCGGAAGCTTACCACCAAGTGAATATATATATATATATATATATATATATATATATATATATATATATATATATATATATATATATATATATATATATATATATATATATATATATATATATATATATATATATATATATATATATATATATATATATATATATATATATATATATATATATATATATATATATATATATATATATATATATATATATATATATATATATATATATATATATATATATATGTATATATATATATATATATATATATATATATATATATATATATATATATATATATATATATATATATATATATATATATATATATATATATATATAAGAGAAATGCATTGAAGCAGATCTACAGGGAGTATTTCGTCGATAGAGTACATGCTTTGGATTGTATAAGAGCCACTCGTCAATTTAATGTGATACTCAATATACCAAAACAAGAACGGCCTACGCACAAAACCACTATACGTATCTTGGCGTTAAGTGGTTTAACGAACTGTTGCCTGAGCAGAGACATACGGATATTATCGATCCAAAGAAATTTTATGTAGACATAAAGAGGGTTGGTGTATAAAAACTGGTTTTATTTATTCATTGTTGTTATATATGTAGGTATTATTCACTTATTTAATTATTCATAATTGATATGTAAATGTTTTTTTTTTTTTTTTTTCATATATATGCCTATATTTAAGTATGTTTTTTGTTACCTATGATTATTTTGTTATTTTGTTTTTTGTTCTATATTATGTGAATAGTTGCAACTCCCTTCAAATCACGAGTATATCTCTTTTTGAAGGAAGTCATATTACAAAGTGTTTTGATTTATTTTTTATTATGTAATTTTTTTGTGTAAAATATGTTTTTTTTTTGTAAAAATAAAAAATTAAATTAAATTAAGGAAGGATCGGGAAATCGGCTGGTCTGCGTGATGACTTTTTTATCGAGTTTCCTATCAATCCAATTTTTGAAAGTTCTTTACATTTCTCCAAAGATATTTTGTTATTGAAAATAAGCTGTTTTTACCATTGCCATCTATGAAATGTCCAAGAAACTTTTTTTTGCGTTTGCGTTTTTTTGCGTAATAACAAGGAATAAGATCAGCAAGATTATGGAATAGCCTTAGTCCGGATATTGCGTCGACTAACTCACTTAGTATTTTCAAGATAAAACTAAAGAAGGAATATTTATCCTTGAACACCTGATCCCGACTTCCTCTACTGTCCTTACCATATCCTTTTTCTTGCTATGAATTATAATTTTTTTTTTGTTTTAATAGTATTTAAGTGTTATACGTTTGATTTTTTTTGTTTGATTTCTTTGATTTCTTTTACTCTTTTTTATTTGCTGTTGTACATACACAATGTTGTCATACTTTGTAATCTGGTTGGTTGGAAGAAATTGCCTAGTGGCAATAAGCCCGCCAGTGTACAATTATATTTGTTTATATTATGTACAAGAAGATGTATAAATAAATAAATAAATAGTATCTAGAATAACTTTTAAATATAATAACAAGGTATTTTTTAACAGATTTTTAATTATCTCAATAGAGACGAAGTTGGAATATTTATTGTAGGAGAACCGGGAAATCAAGGCACCTACAGGGCTTACGACCTGTCATCGGCTGGTTTACGTGATCACTTTATGCGCTTGCGCAACGTTCACCAATTATGCCTTTTTAATGAGATCCCTATCAATTCAATTTTGAAA